>OY855916.1:14880911-15293411 GCA_963693305.1 Meandrina meandrites | reverse complement strand
GGGGATTTATTTTTGGAATTTCATGATCAATAACGGTACAAAGCAAGAGTTTGAGAAAAGACACATCAAACTAGAAATAGAGTCAAGCAGGCGAAAACGCTCGTCCACTAAGAAAGTGCGAATTAAAATTACGCCAGAAAGTGTCATAAGCCATTTTCTAACGGAGTGTAGTTCAAAGACATCTCTGACATCTTACCTCTATTAAAGCCAGTGAGTTAATTTTTGGTGGCTCGTCCTTTTTAGCACGTTTCTTCTTGTTGTTTATCACTTTGACGTCGCTCTGGGGTGAAACCTACAAAATTATACGTTATTGGACATTGTATTTAGCTTCAGAGTTTCGAATTGATGCTATAACTACCAAACTTGGCGACTATATTCCTATCATTGCACTGGCAACATTTTGACGGTAGTGCCACGTGACCACCAAATTTGGCGTTTCCCTGTTTCAGAAAGGTGTTTTAGGACCGCCGGCTGTTTTAGGAAGTGATTTAAGGAAATCGTCCGCCATTCCGGTTTGTTTGTCTGCGTCTTGTCTGAGTCATAACGTGACTCGCGCGCTTCGCTATTGTAGTGGAAATATTAAGATACTATTCAGCCAATAATCAGTCATAAATGGCGTAATATTACGACAGCATCTGTAGTTACTAAAACTACTGTCTAGATTATCTTGTGTTAATTTGGTGACCACAAAATAAACGGTTTTGAAGTCTGAATAGAAAGCTGGCAAAGGAGACATGTCGCTGAAACACGCATGTTACAGCGACACAGTAAATTTCCCTCGTGTTTGTTGATACTTTGACTCAAGTGCAACACGGATTCGAACTTTTCGGGAAGTTTGCGGGGATGTGCAATTCCCTATTGTGAACAGCACAAGATTTTGCAGCAGTGACGATTGCTGCGACCTCGTGTGTCGGCACCTTAAAGTTAGAATTTTGTAATTAATTTAGGGAATCTCCGAGGCAAGATCGGCTTAGACTGGAGAGGAAAATCCATAAGTACAAATGAGAAGTCATTGGACAAAGACAGATCGGTTTACCGTCTCTCCGGAATCTGTTGTTCTTTTTCGCGCTTTTGTCTCTGGTTCTTCGTATTCCCCTTGAATCAGGCCAAGATCGTAAGTAACCTGAAAGCAATATTAAAACAAAAATTATGGAATTCTTTCTATCAATTTCTCAATGGCGTTCGGCCTCTTCGGACAGTTCTAAGCCAGGGCATACTATTTAACTGAGTTATGTCCTGTTTTCAACCTGCCTAAACGGTAATTTCCATGTCTGACCCGTGGCAGACATGACCAGTTTCCAGTTTCCATGAGCAGAGAAAACATACATTACTTTTCGGCCATGGAACGCATAAACAGATGCGTTTACCTTGTAATTTTCACTTTGTGGATCTCCACTTTCCGTTACGAGCTGATCCAAGAACCGCTGTAAAAGTAAACAAATTCATCGTTTGGTCATAAAAAAATTAAAAATTAGTGAAAATCGTCTTTTCTAACGTTGCCAGACGATTAAAATTGATGATTAACTTGTTTCATTTAGTGAGTGTTTGGGGCGCTTATTTCAACTGAATTTTAAATTTGTTAACAAGAAACCAGGAGTAATTCCACCCTCACCTACTCTACATATTCCTTCTGACTGCCTTTTTTTTCGAGGGGACGGGGGTGGGGGGGGGGGGGGGGGGGGTGGGGCTTAAACGAGGAAATATACGTTATACCCAGAGGCGGATCCAGGGGAGCCAATTTGCTTACTTACTTAATCCTCTTCGTTCCTAAGTGGAACATAGGTCCTCAACTAGCGCGCGCCACCTAACCCTATTTTGTGCAGTGCTTTTTGCTTCATTCCACGTAAGATGTTTCGCCGCCAACTCTGCTCAAGCCAATTTACAGTTCACAAATTTGAAAGGTAGAATGGTTTTCAAGATGTCTTGAGTTTACAACGTTCAAATACTTCACGGATCAATTTAAATAGAAACAATTCGACACTAGATTCCGGCTTTTCCTACACCAACACTGTATTTCAAGACATGTTTCCCCCAATTCAAAATGGCGGCGTAAAACGTCATGGTCTCTATGTTAACGTAAACTTTAACTAGTTGGACCTACCACTAAAGCATCGGGCATAATTTCCACCAGTTTTTGTAGCATTGGAACCACGCCTGTTGTACATGTCGTCAGAACCTCTTTCCATCTGTTTGTGGAATAGAAAACAAAAGCTAGCGTTTTAAACGGAGCCTGGCGTTAATTATAAGTGATAAGCCCTGCATTCTTCCCTGTTGTCAAGCTCTAGACGTTTGGACAAAGAACAACCGAACCATTATTATAATTAAGGCTTATAACAAGAAAAATTTAACTTTTAGTGAGAGGTATCCACTGTAAACCATTATATAATTCTTCATGGTTTTATTATATTACAATCCCATTGTTTTTATGCCTCAGTAAACTATAACCGTTGACGTTTCTCGCGCTCTCTTACTAGCCCAAAATGACCAAAACGATTACGACGACTTTTGACGTATTCACGAGAGTGAGTGTTTCATCACGACGAACTTTAAGGTGTTTGAAAATGTGATGAAACAACCTCTTCTCAATCGAAACTATAGGAACACGGAGAAAACAGAGAAATAAAAACGGTAAAAGTCTGTGCTAATTAAGATCACCCAGAATTCCCTAGGTTTTAACTTGATGTTTTCACTTGATGAATTATGTAGTAATTTGAGAAAGTACCTATACAAGTGCGTTTGTATGCAACGTTCTAGACAGCGTGTCTTTTACCTTTCGTGTTCTGCAATTTCCATGACGACGTCACTCTTCTTTTCCTTAACAGCGGCATCCAGAATGTTATCATTGGTGTTGTTGAGCGTGATTTCGGCTTCACTAACAGACAACAGTAACTTCACGACAGAAGCGTGACCATTGGTGGCAGCTAAATGCAACGCTGTGTTCTGTGAACAGAAGTAACGCAACGTCATTAAAGAGTTTAGTTTTAGTGGCTTAGCAGGCCAGTGCCTAACACACGTTTTTCATAGCATTAAAAGGCTAAAATGTTTGTTAGCTCGCTTAAAGAAGTGAAGCAAGAAGAAGAAGGAGAAGAAGAAGAAGAAGAAGAAGAAGAAGAAGAAGAAGAAGAAGAAGAAGAAGAAGAAGAAGAAGAAGAAGAAGAAGAAGAAGATGATGATGATGATGATGATGATGATGATGATGATGATGATGATGATGATGATGATGATGATGATTGATGGTGATGGTGATGGTGATGGTGATGGTGATGGTGATGGTGATGGTGAACAAGAAGAAGAGGTAGAACAAGAAGAAAAAGAAGAGGAAGGAGGAAGAGCAAGAGCAAGAGGAACAACAACAACAACAACAACAAAGAAGAAGAAAAAACAACAAGGACAAGGTCAACATTAAAAGGAGGAGGAAGAGGAGGCGAAATTAAAAGCTATGCAGCACACATATACATGACGCAAACCAAATGTATGTGTATCACCTTATTTTTGTCTAACAAGTTAATGCAGTCTTGGAATTTCTGAAGAATTGCTTCGCAGCATCGTGTGGATCCTTTTCCCGCGGCCAAATGAAGAGGAGAGCGGGCATTTTGATCTCTAAAGAGAAAAATGTTGCAATTCAACATAAATAGATAGTTTATAGTAAGCAGCTAGTTCCGCAACGAAGCTGTACCACAAATATCGTTTATTACTGCCTTCAAATTAGCTAACAAAATTTGAAATATACGCTAAGTGAGACTCAACGTCCGGCTACACAGAGATTGTCTCGTGTGTTCCCATAAAAATGCCATGTTTCACGTGATGAAAAGATCAAATGTTTTGCTCAATCTTATTTTTCTCAGCAATTAAAACAAAACAATAGCCCTTATGTATGTTTATGTCAGACGTTCTGGCTTCACCACCAAGCCTCGCTTTCAAAGTGCAAACTTGAAATTTTATCATGAACGAAATTCCAAAGCAGAAAAACTGTGAAAAGGAAACCCACGTAAAAAGTGAATGAAGGTGTAAGAGGGTTGAGAATAATTCGAGCAAACGAGGCTTGGTGGTGAAGCTTTAGCATGTTACACATAAGGCCTATTTAATGTTCGTTTATTCATTAACAGTAATTTTTAGTTAATTTCTAGGCAATTTGACGTTTAATAGAAATACCTTTCTATAGTTGCTCCTAGCTTCAGAAGTGTTTCGGCTGAAAAATCGTGTCCTTCTAAACATGCGTAGTGTAGTGCAGTTTTTCCTTGGCTATTCTGCAGATTTAAGATTCGAGCGTTCTGTCGATCCATCAACTTTTCGATTGCATCTGTCCAACCATATCTAGCGGATAGAAATATATAAGAATGACTAATGGAGAGGCTACGGACGTGTTTTATTGGTGGCTTTCACCAATATTACAAAGACTGTTAAATACGTTGCTTTAAAAGCATCAGGAAACTGATAGTAGGTCTAGTAGAAAGATTAAAAAGATTAAAGATTAAAACTTTGTAGCGTTTTCCGTAACTGAGCTATTACGAATATAGTTTTGTGCAAAATTAAAGTAATTAGTATGCAGTTTGCCATATCAAAGTGTCATGTTTTTTTATATTTTTGCCATACAATAGTTCAGCTTTGTTCTTCAAAATTTTGCTCCAACTTTTTTATCTGCTCTCAGTTAGAGTGATTTTACTAAACCCGGGAAATAGTAACTAAACCTTCAGATAGTACATAGTACACTAATTCCACTGTTTTCTTTTCCTTACTTTTGACTATTATGCACTAACTGTTAGATATTTTTTCATGGGTTGAATAAAATCACTCTATCAGTTGATTAATACAACAAACACGAGAGACAGTGTTTCATAACATTTCCAAACACCAAGACGAGTTGACGACGTGCAGCGGAGTATTTGTTGACGAACTTCGAGGTGTTTGGAGATATAATGAAATAATCTCTATTGACAGTTACCTGGCGGCCACGTGTATGGGCGTGTCCAAGGAATCTGACGTCACAGTTGCAGCTGTCTTGTTTTTGGCCACAAAAAGTTCCAGATTCTAAAGAGATATGCAACGTCGAGTTGACGTATAAATATTATAATCTATCAAATCAATTTTCTCGGGCGTGATTGGTTTAAACACGTCACGTGCACAGGAGTTCAGACGTACTAACAAAACTCAATTGCAAAAAGATGCCTTTTGATAACTTTTTACTCAGTCAGTTCAAGGGTGGAATTCTTTTTACTGGCTGTCATACATTTCTTGCAACGTTAGTTTTGAGAATTTAGAGGAACAGCAAGACAAATTACCCTTATTGATGATTCTTCTTATTCTCGTTACCTATCTGCTTAAAAATCTATTAATGTTGTGAGGAGAAAGAGGATTTGTGTCATTCTTCTTGTTAATGGAAGCTCGGTATTTCACCTTACCTTAATGTCTCCTTTCTTGGCCGCATAGTGAACAGCGGAGAAGCCGTTTACGTCTTTCTCAGTGATGAGGGACATTACCGCGGGACTCTGGAAGTAAAACCAAAAACATTGACAAAGATATGTTTATACTGGAACCAGTATTGCGATCGGTAGAAGACATTTACAATAAAAAGAATTTTAAGCCGATCTGTTTCTAAATTTTCGGTGACTTCTGTTCACCTTCATCAGATATATTTAAGATATATAAAAAGATATATTTGCTCTTTCAAATCGCGCTTACAATCTGGAGATCTGTGAACCAGATTAACAACGATGGTAAACAATTAGCCTCCTGGCACTATTCATCCCATGAGGACCCGAAGCTCCAATTTTGTAACGATCATTTGTATGCAATTTTCTACCAAAACGCAACGAGCTGTACACCGTGTCGACTTTTCGCCTTACGTCTTACCTGAAGAAGTGCCTCCATTGCACGAGGATGCCCCACAGCCGCGTGTAACACAGACCGTAGCTCAGTATCCCGGATGGTCACTTCAGCGCCGCGTTCCATTAACAGTTTCACGACATCATTAGCACCGTTTTCAGCCGCCATAAATAACGGCGTTCGTCTCTCATCAGACTTTGGATCTACAAATGCCTCCTGTGTGAAAACGAGACCCATGTTACTTTATTGCAGCAAATGGATTTCTGGCAATTCTGAATTACTCCGTAAAAGCTTATTTCTTTTTAAAACGGAAGAGAGGAAGAAGGGGGTAAGACGAAGAAGAAAAAGAAGAAGAAGAAGAAGAAGAAGAAGAAGAAGAAGAAGAAGAAGAAGAAGAAGAAGAAGAAGAAGAAGAAGAAGAAGAAGAAGAAGAAGAAGAAGAAGAAGAAGAAGAAGAAGAAGAAGAAGAAAAAGAAGATGATGATGATGATGATGATGATGATGATGATTACTGCAGGTGATTATGATGATTATTTCTTTCAACACGTTTGAGGGGAGGGGTTGCTTTATTAATAGAACGGGAGCTTATTAAAGAGTAGGGCTGCTTCGATTTGGTAACAAAAAAAATACCATTCTAGAGTTTCGAATTTGATGTGTAAATAGGTCTGGTATTTTTAGCTTTTAAAATGTGTCCCTTTATATGTTATAAATCAGCTGAATGACTGACCTTTTCAAGGAGAAAGCTGACCACATGGGCGTGGTTTCTTCTGGCGGCCATATGGAGCGGTGTCCTTCCTTTGCAGTCAACAAGAGTTATTCTACAGACCGCCGGGTCTTTACTGACCAAGTATTGCACTATCGGCATGGCGCCCTGTTCACACGCCATGTGGAATGCTGTTTGCCTGTCAAGTTTCTGTGGTGTTATCAATAGTTAAAAATGTGTCAGTAAAATATAAGCAAAAATGTTTGTTAGAATACATCTTCCACTACATGGATATGTAAATAAAATAAGACAATAGTTCCGTTGTTTACGTAATTTTGATAACTAGCTAGACTGGCTATTAAAGAAGTTATACTAGGGCCCGGGAGTAATTCCTTTTATATGATAGATAGATATGTGTAGCGCCAAAGAATGTGGTTCTTTAGTCGGTTTGATCTAAATAGGCTATAGATTTTGGCCATTTTGGTCTGAAATAGGGTTTGGCTTGGTCTGATCAGCAATTAATTTGATGTAATCCTTGGAAGAAAAACTATTTTTTCCCATTATTATTATCTGAAAAAGAGTCAGGACTGAAAAGGGGTATGGAAAAACACATTCTTTGTTCTGAAATAGAGTAAGGATTTCAAGAAGCGCTTCGGACAACACCCAAATTTTTAAGGAGTTCCCCTCCTAATTCCCGATTTGTAATCTTGAAATGTAAGCCTAACTTTTTTATGTTTGCCATTATCTCACTCTTCCTCAATCTTCCTCAATTTTTGCTCCTTTTTGCTGTACCGCCACCTTGTGGTGTTTTTCTAACCTTTACTGTGGGAAATGCCTTCAAATTCAAATTTTGCACGTCGCAAAAAGTGACTTTAACAATGCAATTGGTTCTGGTAAGGCATTTTTTCATGACTTCTAAAAGGAATTAAATAATTTATCCTCTCATTAGAATTTATTGTCGGGAAGGTTCTTCTGATGTGTAATCGAATTCTCAAACCCAACAGTAAGAGAAGTATGCGAGAATTATTAAGGAGATTCTACATTCGGATGACCGGCTTGGAACTCAAAAGGATGAAAACGCTGTAATTCCCTACCCTGGGTTGTCGTATGCGCACTCCGTATTGAATGCAGAGTTCAACAACCTGAAAAGAGAAATTATGTTATGAAAAATCAAGTTATGAATTATACTTATAGCTTAAAACGGTGCATGCGTTGGGCTGTATAATGTGTTGCACTGCGCTGCGTTGCGTTGATGAGTTATGCGCATTACGTTGCCTTGTGTTGCGTCGCTTTGCGTTGCGTAGCGGTGTGCTTCGCGATATGCTACGTTGCGCTGCGTTGTGATGTGTTGCGTTATTGATGTGTTACGTTACGTTGCGTTATGTTGAGTTGAGTTATTTAGCGTTTTACTTCGTTGTGTTGCGTTGTGTTGTGCTCTGTCCTGTTCTGTTCAACGTTATTTTTGCACTGTGTTTTGTTACTTTGCGATGTGCTGTGTTGTTTAGATCGCGTTGCTAGCTAGTATGCGTTTGTCGTTTGCACTTTTATTTAGATTTACTTTGGTTATAAAGCCTTTGAGCTTTCAACGTATTTAAAAGTCTTAAAATAGCTACAGTTATACTAATGAATGCATGCTCACCCCAAGAACACCGCTGTTTACAGCCAGATGAAGAAGACTATTGCCATCAACATCAACGTCATATAGGAAGTTCTCAACTGTCCCTTGCTGTTCAGCTGCAAAGAATAGAGATGTTTCCAAGTTTACCCAATGCAATCACTTTGCAATTTTTTACTTTATTATAATAAGTTGACTATTTGAAATTTTAGATTAGTACACACCGTGTTTCAATAGAAATTCCGCTGACTTTCCAGCGCCTCTCTCCATAGCATGAGCCAGCGGTGTCATTCGGTCATCGTCTAAAAGTTTTGGATCTCCTTGATTTGCGATCTAAATAAAAAAAATTCGGATGAATGAGTAAATTCTTATTATCGCGTGACGAAACTAAAAGAGATGCTTCGAAACTTAGATCTAAAACAACTTGATACATGGCATTCTCGTGGAAACTTACCAATATTTGACAAATTTTCTCGTTATCCATTTCAGCTGCAAGGTGTAGGGGCGTGCATGAGTTGCGACCAAGAGCATTTGCGTCTGAATGCCCCTGCTGGAGTAGGGTCTGTGAAAGGAAGTCCCGTTTCTTTGTCAGTTATCATTGTATTTTTACAGAAATTCTCTCCCTTACCTTGGTGAGAAATCATTGCAGTGTCTATATGGGAATCTGATGTCAAAAGCCTTTCGCAAAATTTAATTCTTGGGCAGAATTATAGTCTGCAAAATAAAGATATCTTGCAAAAGGATTTTACCGTGGTAAGGATGGCTTTCTTCCCTAGCTAATACTTTTGGCTATAAGGCACGCACAACGGGATAAAAAAAAGCTAGGCACGAAACATGACGACCATACGTATGTACTCTAAGGTCCTCTAAGGGTTAAGTAGCCTCGTCCCAGTTTTCGTCTCGTTTCTAAGGTGGCGAAGGTGAGTGATCGACTGCTTTTACTTACCAGTACCAGTCTCCCGCTTCCAACCCGAATGGCGGTATGTAATGCAGTGTCTCCTGCGTCGTCCTTTATAGTGACGTCAGCACCGCATTCCAGTAATCTGTCAACAATCCTCAACTGTTTTGAGAGGATGGCGGTGTGAAGAGGAGTTTTACCTGATTTGTCTCCATTGTTAACACCTGAAAAGATTAAGCGAAAGTGATTTCAGTTCTCCTGCCAACAGGTAACACGCTTTTTTAATCTTGAAGGACCTCAGTGGCCTATTAATACCGCAGTCCAGTCCCAAGAGGTTTCTTTAAGCGCTGATGTCCGTCATCGTAGATTTGAATACTTGAAAGACCCTGAATACAAGGGAGCACGAAGCGAATACGAATTGTTGGTACCCCTCTTCACTGGGATGATCCCCCCTCCCCCCAACTCAGCCAGCATTTTGTTTCTCAAGGTTGTCTCCACGATTAATCAGCACCAATTCAATTCATATACTCCTGGGTGGAGAGGGGCACTGTGAGAGTAGAGTGTCTCGCTTTAGAGCTCACAACGAAACTGCCAGAGACTTGAACCAGAACCTCTTCGGAATTCAGTGCACATAACCATTTAACGAACGTTCTTTGTCGTCATAAGCTTCGTTTATTTCGGTCAACACCAATTCTAGACGCTCTGAACCAATCGAGGACTCCTTGTTGACAGTAAGAATGAAGCCATATTTTGAAAGGATAACAGTCTGCTCGCGTTTTTCCATGAGAAAATACCGAAAAAAAACCCTACCTCCTCCCTTGGATAACAATTTCTCCACCTCTTCGACTTCTCCATTCAAAATCAGCTTGTGAAGCTTTGTGGACTTTTGACCTTTCAACTCTTCCTGGAAAACAGCAAGTTTGGAAAACAAAATCAGCCAAATTTGTTATCTTAGATATTTTTTACTTGCATTCACGTCAGTTTTTATTGTCCACGGTTTGAAAATTTTCTCCATAGCGTATAAAAATACATCTCTTATCGACCATGTTGTTACTTTCAATGGCTGATGAAAATCAGGAGAAGGCATGTATCCAAAAATTCCACAAAGAGGTTTTTTTATTTTTTTTTATTTAAAAACTCGTCACATGCTTGCAACAAAATATCACAATAGCACAGTTTTTACTATTTTCTTTTCTATATTTTTACCAGCTCTCTTGATTTTAGGTAGTAACAGCCACAAAGCCAGACAAAAAAAATATTGTGTTTTTTTTCAAGCTTCCTGTCTCTTAACGTTAAGGTGGGGCTTCCAATTTCCATCCTGGGTTTGCACATGTCCTTAGTCCGGTTGTTATTCTTGGATATTGTTTGTTCAATCGATTCTATTTACTTTAAAGGAGCTCTGTCACGGGGATTTCGCAGATTTTTGGTCTAAACTATTCTGAAATTAGTGGTAGGCAATTTTACCAATGAAAACCATTATCTTTGAACATCTTAAGGGAGATGTGACCTTAATTTTTGGATAGAAATCAAACTAGGGCTATAAAAATCGAGTTTTTGAAGACATGCGGAAACAACTTGAAACGTTTTGCCTAAGTTTTCAAGTTGTTATCCATTTCCATCCAAGCCATCCGCAGGCAAAGACGCTTGTTAACAGTTTCAGTGTTCTAATATAGCAATTTTTGATTACAATGGACCGTTATGTTTAGGTTTCAAGCGACACAAGTACATATTTGCCTGTTAAACCCTAAACTCTGAGATCAGAAAATGATGGCACAGAACCCTCAAGGTGATTTTGTTAAATGAGTTTTCTGTTTCCCAGCAGGAAATCTTTTGTGTTGAATCAATAAAGTCATAGTTTTAACAACAATTTCAATGTTTTAAGACCCTTAATACTCAATGATTAACTTTATTAACAAAGGCTATCGTTATTAACAACAGCCCCGTTAAATCTTCATCTTACCGTTTCAACTGCAACTTCTTGAACATCCACACTCGAGTTAGAATTCATAGACACTGTGCTTATGCCACGAGACCGCTTTCTCTTAACTGGCTGGTCACCAGCCTCTTTTTCTTCGACTTCGGCCCCATCATTTACAATGACGAGTGGTATGTGCCCATTATCATTTCCCTGCATGGCGTTGGAAACTTGAAGGAAGGCGCTATTCTGGCGCTGTTGTGGGGTTTTCTTATCATCTTTCCTTTCCATTGTTTAGAGACTCGAACCCTGCAGAGGCGATAAAATAAAAAGAGAATAACAGTCGTCACAACTGAGATGATCTTCCGTGTATTAAATTTTTTACTCGCAGTTCAATTATACATGTTATTTCATATATTCATTTCCAAAATAGTAGTGAGCTACGTAAGTTTTACATAAGCTTATGAACGTGCTATTTAGGAAGTTTTTTGACAATTTCCGGAGAGTTTAGCCGATCATTTCTCGAAGATTGTCCGAAGTTGTGCGGACGTTCTGTGCAAGAGTTCGCGAATGTTCAATGTTCTTGAGTTCAGTGTTCAAAACACCACATCTTTAAAGGAAAGTAGTATGAGTTTGTTCATTGTTTGTATTAGGGTCTCAAAGGTCTATTTTAGTAGAGAAAGAAGTTTAGATTTCACAATGGTAATTTAATGACGTCGCATTAAGACGGAATCCACCAGGAAGTCGAGTAATATTTATTTAAGTTGGACAAAAATCGAGTACCAGAATAATTTAAATCCTATTGCGTTATTTTCTACCCTAAATAAAAGGTGAGGATGTAAGTAATTATCACTGATAACACCAACAACAATTTCCTATCAGAGTCTTAGAAAATGAATTTCAAAGTTCACAAGCTATAGGGAAATTCTCACGTGCAGCCATTTTGTAAAATCGTCTTTAAGCGATTCAGCGGAATTCAGTCAAATTTCAAAATTTGTTTTCGGTGTCTGGTGTTGTTAGAAAAGATTTCTTTTGATAAGATATTTGATGCAGTAACACAAAAGTTTGCAATAAGGTGTAAATAATTTTGGTACAACAATTTCTTATCAGAGCCTGAGAAAATGAAATTTAATGTTCACAAGCTATAGGCAAAAGCTCGCGTCTTTTAAGCGATTTAGTGGACTTCAGCGGAACTTCGAGATTGGTTTTCGGTGTTTGGTGTTGTTAGAAAAGATTTCTTTTGATAAGATATTTGAAGCAGTAACACAAAAGCTTGCAATAAGGTAGAAATAATTTTGGTACATAATTTTGTGCAACAACTACTCGAAGTCCTGGCGGATTCCGTCTTAAACACTCAGCAGTCGCGATACGCCAAAGCGAAACCGTGAACGGACACGCTAAACTAAATGTAATTCATAAAAAAAAACTGATTCAGTGAAACAATTCAACGCCATCGTGGAAAGTAAACCGATTTGTTATTCGTTCGGCGCTTTTAATCGCAGCGAAATGATGTAAACAGTTTCCTACACGAATGAAGTACCATAAAGCAATATGACAATAGACAGAATTTGAAACTTTCGTCAGGAATGAATCAACTCAACGTGATTTGGCAAAGAAGCCTCGAATTTTCAATCTGTCGTGAAACGAACCAGGCAAGGAGTTCAATCGTTTTATATGAAATTGCATGACATACATCTTGAGTTGGACATCTTGATTGATTTGGCCGATATTGACACTAACACTATTCGTCGACTTATATATAATATAAAATATAAGAACGAAACAATCAACAAAGTGTTAGCAAATATTTGATCGCACTTACTTGGTAGAAACTGTAACTTTACATCGGGATTTCAGGCGTTTGGAAGAGAACTGTAAAAACCGTGTCCAAGAAATTGAGTTTTGAAAAGGTTGGCTCTGTGGCTCTGTTGTTCTTGTCTAAACCGCAGAACGCTTTCACGTAATTTACTGATCGGTGACAAATCGTTTTCCATCCGATGCATTGTACTTAAAAAACAAAGCATTTGACATCTTGCATTGTACCGCAATTGGACATTAACTTTAGGGGCCTACTTTGAATGACAATGGTGCGTGCCGCATTTAGCTACAACATACCGTCACGAGTTCCCTGATTCGGATACACAATTCATACACTAGCTAGTTTACGAAAATCAAGACAATGTATATATCAAAAAAGCTTTTAAATTCAGAATCGATAAAATTAGAACTTGTTTTGATAGTGTCTTTTTGAAAGCGATGTGGGAGCCGAAAACAAGCAACAGTGCATGCATGAAAGGATGTGCATGGGCGCCCAGGCGCTGAGACGAAATAAGTCGATTTTCCAAAATTCCTATTAGCCCTTTTTCAATTTAACTGTCAAGTTTGGGTAATAAAAGTCTTCCTAGATGGGCTAGGAAAAGACTACAGGAGAATGATATTTTAGATTATCAGAAATCCCCGACACGATTAAGCATGTTACAGACAAGTTTCTGAAAAAAGTGAGAACAACTTTTATGCCCTATCGGTTCGCGCAGCATAGCGTGAATTGTAGTATCATTAATCTAAATGGGTTGCGTGTCATCAGTCACTTACAAATATCGTTAGAGAGCTGACTCATAAGAGAAACGAAATCTCCAAGTCCAACCCGCAAGAACGAAATTCGCTCAAGAAACAGACAAAAGTAGATAATCTAAGACAAAACGATCAATTTAGCCTGTTTAAGGACGTTCGCGCGAAAATTTTCTAGTCGATAGATTTTTCTAAAATTTTTACTGAGGACGGATGAGTTACTTGTGTCAGAAATACAAAAAAAAGTGGGGTTCACCGACTTCGTTTCAGAGATTAAGTCTGTAGAAAACTACCCTGATTTTGAAAAATTGGCGCACGTAATTTCGCACGGCTTTCAAGGTTTGTAGTTTAAATTATCGATGATGAGAAAACGGAGGCAAACGATCTTGGTGATATTTTGAAGAAGTGCGTCTGTTCCGTAAATAATTTTAAGTGTTGCCATCTTTTATGCAAAACTTAGCCCTGGAAGAGGCATTTGAACCGTCGTACGACAAAACGAAAAGATCAAAAAGCGGAATTCGAACGTGCGTGGGGCAAAAAAAATCAACCTTTTAATCGACAGATTTTTTTTATTTTCTCACAAAACGTAGATAATCGTTAACAAAAGTGATCTGTTAAGAAAAAAGTAGGGGTCACCGACCATTTAAGCTAGCAAACTGCAAGCGAAGTTATCGCAACGGCTACTCACCCTACATGTGGTTGGAAAGATTCCTCAGCGCGCGCGCTCGATGCATGACGTGGCGTAGCGTTGCGACAGGAATTACGTGCGCAGTAAGGATGCGCATAAACAATTAGCGCGAACGTCCTTAAGGCGTAATTTGGTTAGTCGAGGAGAAATGCAAGAAAACGGCCAGTGATAATAAAAGTTAAGGGATAGCTGGAGAGACGTCAAACCCCTCTAATCAACTTCGGAAACAAGCGTTTCTTTGGGAAAATCAACAAGCAAGCATAAGTAACGAAGAAAGCTAAATGACCAGCTATTTTAATTTGATATGCAAATCATTTTCAATGTTTATTTATGTAAAGAGCATGCATTAATTCAAGTATGGAATAGTCCTTTTAATGCGTAGAGGCGTTAATTGCCTCTGGAGAAAATCACGCTTTTTCCTGTGACCGCGTAGCCTGGGAGCGGAGTAAATATATCTTATTAGACATTTTAGTGTGTAGCATCGCTGCATATATTTGGACAGACTTGCAGTATTTTGGCGAACCAGTGGGGCGCATCAAAATACAAAAAAAAATCGAGTAAAAATGTATAATGACACTACACACTAAAATGTGAGGTTTAGTCTATCTAAAAGTTTTCATTTTCTCCTATAACTGAATCTTCCGTACGGACGCACAACATATATGACTCGAAGATGTAAGTGAGTTTGTCAGCATTTCATATCAAGTCATGCTACTTGAGTGGTTTTAAAGTGGTGAAGAGATCTCAGCAATCCAAGTTAAACTAAATTAGCTTATCTTCGAGTCAAACGCTTGATGGGGAGTTTGACTTGTTGTCCACTTTTAATATATGGCAGTAATAGCTGTATTTTGCGGACGTGCGGCGGAAAACGGTACTTTAAGCTAGCCATAGTTAATAGAGGGAAATGGTTATGAAGCCTGGCAAAGTTCTTTGTTATAGGTTTTTGTTCCCTATTTTGGGGGTTGACCGTGCACAAAATCTGACAAAATACAATAGGTGGTTACGTGTGTTCATAGAACTAACCAATAGAAACATTGCGATTACGTAATTCATGCATAGTGTATGAGCGCAAAATAAACGATGTGCACGGTCATGGACCTTCCAACCTCAATCTTGGCCTCTTTGTTTGCTCCTTTGATGTTAGTAGGGCTTCCTAACCATTTCCCTCTATTAACTATGAGCTAGCGAAACGACTTCCATAGTAATCGGAAATTATGTCTCCTTAGTTTCCTACAAAAAATAACCTTTCCGAAATCTCTGACGGAAAATAGGATGAAATGAAAGATTTATGGCTCTGCTCATAGGCAAGTTGATTTAAATCGCCCAGTTTAATTATCATTCGATTCTTTAAACCGTTATTAGCCGAACTGTTCACAGTTTGGCAAGCACAAGTTTATAACACAAAAGATAATGGTTAATTGACTGTAAGTAATGAACAGAATGAGAGGGTTTTAACGGGGTGAACTGACTAAAAAATAACGGCTTTTTTCATTTTCAAAAGTTTTGATGCTAAAACGTATATGACCGCCACACAATAGGCCATTTTACAGTTGTCTTCTCAATGACCTGGTCTTTGAATGGTAGCGAGGCTGGAGGTGACCTTACATTGATACAAACCTCTCTGCTGTTCTAATGGTAAATGCAAACTGGTTAGCATCAGAACAACTTGATTTATAAAACAAAAGCAGTGAGGTCTGTATCAAAAACAAGGTCAACTCCAGCCTCGCTACCATTCAAAGGCCAGGTCACTGAGCAAACAATTGTAAAATGGCCTATTAGCGAAATAGCTTGAATGGAATAAGATTCAAATAAACACAAATTAGGTTAACAAAGAAATACATTTTGTGTATTTTGACTCCGTTTTAGGGCCTTTTTATAGCTCAGTCTCGGGTTTGTACGGTATTCGTACCCAAGTTATCCGTCAAAATGTTCCACACAAATTTACAGAGCACAGTATGGAAACGCCATGTTGGTGCCCATGCAGATGGGCACCAACAAGGTGGCCGGAAATCAATGAAAACATCTGGAATTCATTTCTGCTATAAAAAGCAGTCATTACACCTTCATGAACAAGTAAACATTCACATAAACACTTCTCGCAAAACCTCAACTGTTCAGATTGTTCAGAATCACAGGATGAGGCTCTTTTTAAGCATAAGTGACAGCCTTCTGGCGACCATTTTGATGTCGTGTGGCGTGAAACTCCGAAATTCAAAATGCTCTATCTTAAAGACGGCGGACCTTATCGAGCTAAAAACCTTCAACAAGATATATATTAAGGACGTTTAATAACCAGCGAAGGATAAAAACTCAGGGGTCTTGCGATTCTGGATTTTAGAATTTCGATGACGTCTCATGTAAACCAAGAATTTCGCTAGCTACAACATGTCCCTTCTTCTGTTTTAACAGTTGATTGGATTTGTTTGCGTATAATTTTACCTCCTATCTTTATCACTGATCACAATGGCACATCTATGTAGCCGGAGAACTTTGGGTTATTTCACCTTGATTTAGAACCGTGTTCAAGAGTGAGGTTTTAGCTCCGTCGACAACTTCCTCCATGACAAACAGCCACATAGAAAGATGGAGGCACAAGGCAAAATTGAGTAGAAACAGTATGAGAAATATCAAAAAATGGTATGCGATATGATGTTGACGTGCCGGACTTCAGTTTTGATTGATATTCAAAACCCCGTGCAAACTGAATCTGTTTCAGGAATACCAATCTTTCCCTTTATTTCCTGCCGTTCCCACTATCGGCTAATCATTACTTGACGAACTGGTGAATGGGTTTCTCAGCGCTAAGTCTAACCAACTCACTTAAACTTATTTACAATCCTGTTGCGTTTCCGAATCTATGCTCTCCGAGACAATCAGGTTGGACGTATTACCAGAACTGACTATAGGTTTCGTTTGTAACACACTAAAGACACTGAAACAGCCGTTTCTATCACTTGACGTGAAGTGATATCCGAACTAAAACTTTTGCTCCAATACTGAAATTGGACTTGAAATACGGATTTTAATGGACGGGTTTGTCTGCGTTTAGACATGCGATTGCGCTCGACTAAAAAAAACTTATTCTACAAGTACTTAAGTCCACTCCGGTTTATAGAGACTATAAACAGCTGAGGGTTACTGGTATGTTTTACTTACCGTTACCTTGATCTGTTGCGTTGTAGCTTTAATCGATCCTATTTCCAGGTAGTTTATGCATGTTCGCATGCCTATTTAGCAACAAAACAAAACAAGGCAAGACAACACTAGACAAGACAAGACAAAACAATATATAACGACGAGGAAAAAAAAAATTTGTGACGCACCCAATTAAGGCAGAAATTTATATACCTTCTTCACGTTTTCTTCCAACAACTTATCACATGTGGAATTGGCATAGGATTTGCGAAAATTCGGTCACAATCGTTAGCAATGTGATATTATTTCATGTTATTATCCGTGAATTGAAATAAGTATGATCACTTTTCTGCACGGAAACTTATCGTGCCTTTATGCATCAGTAAATTTCTAAGATTAATTTAATACATGCCGTGTTTGAGGCGGGGGTTGGCAGTTGCCCTGAAGCTATTGTTGTGTTATTAAAAGTTTAGATGGAGCGGCTAACTCGAAAGCAAATGAAAATGCTTTAGAGTACGTAGAATCTAGGTGGATTTCTCGATCCTCGAACCCTTAATTAAATCTCGAACCTGCCAATAATTTGAACCAAAGTCGTTTCCCTTTAAATTAGTTCACTTAACACGCTGTGCAAATTTACCCCCAGCTTCTCAACCTCTCGACCTCTCAAGCCAGTTTAGAGTTTCGAAAAATCCATTGTCCACTATAGCTATTTATATATTTATATAAATACAGGCAAATTCCTCTCGGTTACGAAAATATATATACATTAACCATTCTTCCTCTCTAATAACCCCTGTCCCCTCATCATAGACATGACAAGCCTTTGGACACTGAGAAATAAACCTCTTGGTAGGCGAAAGAATGTGCTGGGTATCAAGTGGAAGGGTATTGAACAAAAGCAGCATTGTGTTAAATTAGTCTGAAAAGTTATTTTAATAAGATTAAATTTAGAAATTCAGTTGATTATAAAAATAAGCGAAAAGACGTAACGAAGTTTTGGTGTCATTGGCACCATTATCAACAAAAGAATGTAACAGGAAAGATAATTTATACTAAAAGTTAGGATGTAAAATAGAATAATCAAGTCTAAAAATAACTATTCAGTGTCCATTCCAGTGAGTTGTAAAACGATTTGAAAAACGATCAAGCCTTCCCTGGCAGTTCTTAAGATAGTTAAATTGCTTGTCAGGTCGTCAATTGTGTTAATTCGGTGATCATTTCAAACCTTACTTTTAGTATAAATTATCTTTTCCCATGACATTATTTACTTGATAATGGTGCCAAGATGACACCGAAATATCTTTCTGTGTTTTCGCTTACTTTTATGGTCAACTGGACAAATTATTGATTTAAGAATTCCGTAGCCTGGACCAGACTCCTCTGTTTGGCCTTCCAGATAGAATATTCGGTCAAGATCAATTCTGAAACTTTGGCGAGGAAGTTGTTCCATATTGCCACAGTGAATACTTAACGTAATGATTAAATACCCTGGGGCTGGTTTCGACAGAATTAATGTTCCAAAAGGGCGGTTTTGAAGTGTTTATTCACGTTGTTTTAACGTGTTTATTAAGTAAAGAAGCTATTCTTGATTAATTCCGCCCACTGGAAGGGTCGTAAAATTCTACTTGCAAAATTTAATGGGCGTTTTATTTGAATTTTTTATGGCACCTAATCAGTAGTAGGACAGGACAAGAGCACATACCAACGGTGATAGCAAGACCGAAATGGGCTTGGATAGGACATACGCTACGAAAACCAGCCACTGATACTACCAAGCAGGCCTTGAAATGGAATCCACAGGGTAAAAGGAAGGTGGGAAGACCAGTCAAAACTTGGAGAAGGTCAATTGAAGAAGAGTTGAAGAAAGCAAACATCAGCTGGAATACAGAAGAGAAGACTGCGGCCAACAGAGTCCGCTGGCGCAGCATTGTGGACGCCCTTTGCTCCGATCCACGAGGAGCCTAATGGAATAATGATGAATCATGATTAATGAGACTGAAAGCTTATTCTGAGAGAAGAGAGAAAGTAAAACAAAAGAAAGCAGAAGATTAACTATTTACTCTATCTAAGCATTTTTAGTTGTTTTGACATATATGTCTTACATTCTACACATTTATCACAACGACCGTCTTCTTGACCAGTTCCTTGCAAGCTATAATAAAATGTGAAAGGCACGTAAAGATGGCCTAATCATTTTTATCCAAACCACCCGTAAACAGTACTACATGTAGCAACTACTCAATTTGGTGATTTTTGTCCATAATATTCGCTTTTGACTTAAAAATAAATATTTATAAGGCTAAAAATAACAGTTAAAAACCCAACGTTTTCGACTTGAAGTCATCTTTTGTCTAGCCTGCGAACGCTAGCCTGCGTTGCAGACGAACTAAACCCGGCTTGCAACGCAGGCTAGCGAACGCAGACGTATTTCCGGCTGTCGCTTGTCTCCGCCGGAGACAAATGCAAGCGACAGCCAGAAATACGTCTGCGTTCGCAGGCTATCTTTTGTCTTTTGTCCTGATGCTGACTTCTTTCACTTTTTTTCCTTTGAAAGTTTTTAACCATTATTTTTAGCCTCGTAATTATTTATTTTTAGTGCATTTTCAGTGGCGGATCCAGACTTTCAGCTAAGGAGGGGGCCCACTTATAAAGGCTTGATTATGAATGTTGAATTCTGCGAAGATAATTCCTGCATTTCAAAGAAAATGCGCTATTTCCGAAAAATGAGGTGAGGGTCCCTCCCCTGGATCCGCCACTGATTTTGCTTTGAAAGTTTTATCAATTTTTGGTGATTTTGGTGGTTCCCACTCGTACCCAGATCTCCCCAAGTCAGAACGACAGTCTCTCCTCGCCTAACTCCTCGCCACGCACTAGATGGAACTGCTGTTCATGAGATTACAACCCTTGTTGTATTTTAAAGAAATCAGTCGGGATCAGATCAACCAAAATCCATTTAGTGATGGTAGCGTTAGTTATATAAGAACCCATTACAAGTGGAACTGCTGAAAAAATGCGGAAGTCGGGTCGCTATTTTTGCTGACATTTATACAGGCCCGCAATGCGTATTTATTTGCGTCTTCTACAGGATTGAGTAATGCAAAAAATAAACCGGCCTGAATTAAAGACTAATTAACGCCATGACATAGAGATTGATTCCTACCCGTAATTGGCTCCTGGACGAAATCACTGCATACAGCTGTTTCTAGAAAGGTTGTCAGAAAAAAAAATGCACTTGACAAATCCAAAAGGTCATCTGTTCCCGACACTGCAGCTGTCGAACCTACGTGCGTTGCTTTCTTTTAGGACTTGTAAACATACGTCGTCGTCCGTGGTGTCTCGTGCCATTTTTCAGATTTCCCTGAAATGCAGAAGCCCAGGAACTGTGAACTACCCACAATACCTTTCGGGGTTGTCGCTTGCTCCTTTTTCCGACAACCTTTCTCGAAATAGCTGTATATTTTCTCGACAACAAGACCTTGGCCAATGTTTTTTAAACGGATAGTTGGTAGACTTACTTTTATGAGCGGCTGGTCACGTGATCGAAGATAAAAAGAAAAAATAAATTAACAAATAAAAACGGAGTCCGCCCTACCAATAATAAGTTTACAATCAACAGTTCGCTTCTAAAAAACACTTACTTGGAAAAAAACTTGAACAGAGGGAGGACTGAAACGAGCGTGATAGGAAGTGAGCCCGCGATCTTTCCTCGATTGGTATAAATGGCTGTGCGATGTGACGTCAAGCATCCCATAATATATTGAGTGTTCTTGTCGATCGGTCGTCATGTCTTGGGCTGCCTCGCATGGCGTACGACAGGGCTGTAGGATTTCTCGCTTGGAAACTCCATGCAGCACACGCCTCAAGAGGTTAAAACCATCCTAGACCGTGCAGTAGATACTGATGGAAATGTGAGTCAATTTTGAGCGTGTTTCATAGGTTCGTTGCCAAAAAATTAATCGTTTTTTCTCACATCTTGTTGGATCAGGTTTTGGACATGCCGGCGGTACTCGAGGCAGTGACGATCTTGGAGCGCCTTCCCATCACAAAAGAGGCCCTTGAGGTGAAATTCAGAGTTTTGTATTCAAAAGGACATTTTGATTCTTTTAATCGCTTTACAGCACTTGAACAATATTTTTTATGGTTGTAAAAGAGTTGGTGAAAACGTCGCGCTCGTTAAATTCACGTGAAAGGATCTAAGCTAATTTGAGATGATTTCAAGTCACGGTTCGCATTTTCAGTTTACTCATAAACTTATTGTAATTATTTTTGACGTGTTCTTCTAGCATTTCTTTATTTTGCGTTGTGACAAAGCCGCTGCTTTTTGTTTTTCTGTCGAAGGAAATAGCATGTGCAACGATTTATAATGCAACAGTTCTCTTCGACTAAACATCGTGTTGTGTTCTCGAGTTCAAACAAAACTTCTTGATTTTCTTTTCGGAAGTAAAGCAAAATCAGATATCTTCATTTTGATTATGTTACAAAGCTCGTTACAATCAAAGAAAGAGCTTCAACTAGAGCGATTTATTCGGTTTTCTGGGCGGTTTTCGTCAGACAAAAGTGAAATTTACATTGTCGAAATGTACTTGGTAGTTTATATGGGTTGACCTCTTCGTAACCTTTGTCGTCAGTAGCTATGGTTTTAGGAACTTATTCAAAGGATTATTTTTACGAAAGAAGATTAATTCAATGTTAAAAACTTCAACTCAACTCTTTGCATAATTTCTATGAGTGAATGAGTGCTGGAATAGTAAGGTTAACTTGCAGTTAATTCGAAATCACGAGGAAATAAGTAAAACAAAATTAATGCAAACAACTCGCTTTCGTACACACATCTGGCGAAACAAATTCGTTAAACACGATTCTAAGAAAGTTCCAAACGGCGCAAATATTTCATTTTATTGTGCAACACCATTTTAATAAGCTGCAGCGCAATTTTTAATTTGTTGAAAGTGGTAAATTTATATGAAATCATTGATACACAATTCCCTGTTTTTATTCCCAAAGTACCAGCCGAGGTCTTTATTTCTTGGATGTTCCACATGTTGTTTTTTATCACCTTGTTTTTTAAATTCATGGTACGTACTCTAAACCTGTTACTGCTCGTGTCAGTTATAAAACCTTTGTTGTTATCATTCCTGTATCTTGTTTTATAAATTAAAAGGAAGCCTCAATGCAATTAAAAGTTTTTGTAACATTGCTATTGGCGTGAAGTATTCTGTTGTCAAGATTAAGTGCTCATACCATATTTTCACAAGAGCCATACTCAATGTTTTCAAGTATACCAATGTGCATGTAAGATGTCGAGATTTTTTTCATGAAAGTATCATGAGGTTGACATTGTGTTAGCCAATTTTTCATGTAATTTCGGTATTTTTATTCTTGAATTGTGGTTTTAGAGTATTCTCCAAACGTGCGAATGTGTTTTCTTGGTGTTTTTGTCGATGATAGTCAGAATGAAATCTTACCTGTCACCGAAACCAACCATTTTGAGGTTTGTGGTCATTTTGGAAACAAGCTGAAACAGCCTTAAAAATTTGATATTTGATTTAATTACCAGGCTTTTCACTGTCTCAAATTCATTATCATAATCTGAATCAACAGGAAATAAAAATCAAATGGTAATAAAAAATGTATTTTTATTGTATGGTTGCCATTTACAGTGATTACTTAATTTAGCAAGCAAAGAGGTGTCATGGAAATTGTATTGAAAGTTCATTGTGTAATATACACTAAAGCAAGTAGCTGTTCCCTTAGTTAAAGTCTTTCCCCCAAAATAAAGTTAAACACAGGATTTTTGTCAAACTTTCACAAGTTGTTATCAATCATGCAGTGTTTCGAAATATAAAATAAAAAGAATATGTCCCGGGGTCCATTTACGAGATATTATCATCTCATGTTACCCTATAATTCCCTCTAATTTCACCAAACACGTTTATTTGATCAGTTAATGCGTCTTTCCATTGGTACAGGAATCACATAATTAAAGCAAATCTTAAAACAATGCAATAGATATATTATATCGTTAACAGGGAACAATTTAATATATATTTTATGGCAAATACTAGTAGTATCAGACGGAATTGGCTCAAAAACTTCATCGCGTGCACGTTCTGGAGGTGATGATTTTCTCTCGGTGAGCAACGCATTTCTAGCGATAATTTAGTTTTCAAATGTGATTTTTTTCTAACTCTTTGAACAAAAAGAGGATGATTAATAGGTAAAAATTCCTTGAAAAAAAGGTAGGTCCTCATGCTTGTTTAAGAGTAAATAACCATTCTTTATCCTAGTGAGCTCATCCTCATAGCAAACTCATAAGGTCTTGGACGTGCACGTGCTCTGAGTGCGCGCTCATGACGCAATAACTTGTGCGCAGTAAGGATGCGCAATGCAAAACAGGGGAATGACTTTAAGTTTTGAATCCAGACTGGTTACTAAGAGAAACATGCACTTCCTCAACAGAAAACACGATTGGGAAAGACAATCAATCTTCTTCGAAAGAAAACAACCAATGAGGAGTTAGCGAAGAGGGCCAAAGGACTAGTTAAGAAATGGCAAAAGTTAGTGATAATTACACTGCGTAATGCAGATTCTCCAATCAATGGGAGTGGAGTATCGTCACCGCAGATTAATGGAACTATCAGGGATTCAGAGAAACCTGCCTCGCCATCTGTCGACAGGGCAGGGAAATCTAAAATCCTTGAAGGAAAAAAGAGAGGTGTCAAAAGGAAACGAAACAGTTGTTCGAGTTCTGAAAATTCACCAATTGTATTCTTGAAATCAGATGATTCCGAAAGTCATCCTGGAACTCCAAATTCTGGCCAGGACATGGGCCAGGGTAGTCAAAAAAGTAGCACTGCCACATTACCACAGTTGCAGTATGATCAAGATAAAGAACCGGCATCGTCAGTGTCTTCAAGTCAGTCACAGACGCCACAGAGTGTAGATAAAGAAAACGCATCATCTTCATCTCAAACTGTTAACTTGCAGAGCCCTGAAGAGAGCAGTATTCCCTCCATAGATTCTGGAATTGATTCACAGCCCAGTGTTAAAAAATTAGATGAATTTAATAATGAAAGCCAAGCAGTTACTCATGATTTAGAATGGGACAATAGCTTACCAAATAAGACAGAAAATTGTTCATGCATATCACAGGATTCTCATGAGAATCTACCAGACACAAGATGGCAGACGTCATCACTGAATGAAGATATGTCCAGTGAATCCAATGACGAACCAAAGGTTGCTAATCATTCATCAGATGCCGACATGACAGCAGTGACGATATCACAAGAATTACCTGTAGAACAGGAAACTTCAGCATCGCCCATCACAAGAGAATTAGTATTAGATGTAAATGCCCAAGAAAATGGTGTAACTGGACGATTTGGTGGTGACGGCACCTGGTACGATTGGACAGAAGTTATGCCTTCGAGTGACGGTGCTTTACAAGTCTTGCCTTACGTGATACTTGAATAACATAAAAATTATAAATAACATGCTTTCTTGCCATAGCTGTATTTGTAATACACCACAGAAAAGCTACAGTACTTAATGTACATGTATAAAAAGTGTTTACAATGCCCAGAATATTATTTTCTTTGTTAACTTAATAAATTAATTTCACTTAGTGTGTGCTGGATTTGTGTGTTTTGTACTATCAATAATAATATTGATGGATGCCTTTACAATCAGTCTTTGTTAGTCTCAAGTTTTAAATGAAAACATTTTCTTAAAGGGACAGTATCACACTGGCTTAATTAAGTATTTGAAATTGAGTATTCTGAAATTTTATTGTCCTTTGCTGTAGTTGATTACAAAAAGAAGGCCAAGTAAATCTGATCCATAATTGTGTACAAATGCTGTATGGGGTATAAACAACGATGTCGTTTGCTGTAGCGTTGATTTCATAGCTATATTTTCTTGAGAATTGATAACTTCAGGTTTTGCTAAAAATCTGCCTACATGTAAGTCTTTCGAAAGAAAAAGCTTGTGCATGCATTTCTTGTGATATTGTCCCTTTTAATGTTGTACTAAAGAATGCACTGTTTGAGGCAAGGTTTGGAATACTTCACTTCCTTGTAAACTGATAACGTTTTTATATTGGGTCAATTAATCAATTCAAAATGAAACCCCATACAGCAGTCATCATGATTTCATTAAACATGATGGGCTATGATGATTAGAACGTTTGTTGATGGCAATGGCAAAACAATTTTCGGTTGTGCAAATTGTTTCATTTTCTGCACTACAATAACATTATTTCACTCCTGACCAGTATTAGTAAAATTTTCATTTTTCTCCTTGCCATAGACTCGTAAAAGCATTTTGTGCAGACACTGTCATGTCTTGTTACTGGTTGGAATTTACCGATAGTTACACCATCCCTTAACGTTATTCGGTGGAAAAAAGATTGCTCTGAAAATGTTTTTTTGTTCATCTAAATGAACCAGTGAAAATCAGTGAGTGGTTGGTGGAAGGAAAATAAATAGCCCAAGAAATCAATCGAGAACCAGAATTTGTCATTTTGACTGGATAGGTTGTGAAGTATTCTAGCCTTGGTTGGGTTGATATTCTATAATTTTTGCAAAAATAATGTTATCAAAGGCATCAGAAATCCAGGTTAATTCTGATTGCCTGGAAAAGGAGGTCAGTCTTGTTATAGCTCATGTTGATGTTTTAATAGAAATTGTTTAAGATTTATTGTGCCTTTCAAGAACACAAACTTTGCTCAATTGATGCAGGAATGTAGGTAGCAAGAAGCAAAATGAGGCACTTTTCTCATCTAATTTTTAACCCAAAATTAAAAACAAAATATGTTGGGAAAAGAATTCCCAGTTTACATGTAACAACAATGGATTTTCTGAGGAAATACGTGATTTCAAACATTTCTGGGGGCATGCCGACCCAGACCCAGATCTTGCCTCATTTATGGCAAAAGTCTGGCTACAGCCCTGTTATTGTTGCGTTTTTCGCTGCTGTCAATCATCTAAGCATTCTCTTCGGGAAACAGAAGTTTCCTGTTCAAAGGGTCATGTCAGGATTGTGATTGTTAGATTTCAATTTTTTTTTTCAAGGTTCTTTGTTTGTCGTTGTAAATAAGAAAACAATGGCGGTGGAAAATGCAATTTGTTAGTGTGAGTTACTGAAAGGCACATTAAAACATGTTTTTGCAATGAAATTATATTGCTGTAAGTTATGTAAAAAAAAAACCTGTGGCTATCTTGTGTGAAAGAGTAAAAATAATTTGAAACAAATAGTCAAAGTATAAAATAATAAAGATGTTTACATTTTGAAATTTAAAAAATAATAAAAATATTAATAGTTCATCTGTACATATGGTGCATTTTATTTATTTCTTCATTGTAGCGGTATCTAAAGTTAACCTGGGAGTGAAGATTACTAGAGTTTAGCAAAGATGCATAAAGAAACTATTTTTAAAGGCATTTAAAAGAATTTAGATAAAACTGAACTCCTACAAATTTTGGAGTCCCCAAAAACCCCTAACAAGGTTGCTACATCAGTTTTCAATTATAATACCCTGACTTTTTCCCAATAAAAATAAAATTTCCCTGACCAAAAAATTATGGTAGAGGCCTACATCCATCCTCTGCCTCTAAATAACTGCTTTCTCGTCCCCATAGCCCTTTTTGCTTCTCTTAGACACAGGATTTCTAGTCCTACATTCTAGGACTTCTGGTCTTCATGTATGCAGTCATGGTGTTTCAAAATACTGTGTGGGACAGTCTTGGCGTTTTTTACTTCCGTTCAAGATTTCTTTGTTTCCAACAGCCAATCAAAAAATTCAAATTAATTAAAAAATCCCATGTCCCCAGAGCCCTTCATTTCTCGTGCCAAAGCCCCAGCTGGCTAAGAGAAGCGAAAAGGGCTATGGGGACTAGAATGAAATAACTGCTGAGACCACATTGACCTGAAATGTTTTGGCTTACCGTAATGATTCGATTTAGCGCCCGGGGCGCTTATTTACTTTTGGCACCTCAAAGGAGGGCGCTTATTCGAGACAGGGCGCTTATTCGGGACAGGGCGCTTATTTAATTTTTTGAGAAACAACCAAATGTTCAAAACAAAATTTTAATAAATATTAAAATAACTAACAGTAACAGAAACTGTAGCAGAAACAAATTGTTGAAAGTTCATTTACTTTTAAAAGAATTGTTCATTTTAGCAGTAAATATATGCATGTATAGTACGGTGAATGTTCATGAGTTTATCTATTCAACTTCGATGACTTCAGTGTCATAGGGGCGGTTATAAGAATGGTGGCGTTTATTAGAATGAGGGCGCTTATTGGAATAGGGGCGCTTATTGACAAAAACACATTCAAAGGGGGGCGCTTATTCGGAAGGGGGCGCTTATTCGGAAGGGGGCGCTTATTGGAAGAAGGGCGCTAAATCGAATCATTACGGTAAGCCATCGATTTTTCCTGACTTTCCTTCAAAATGTCACTTTTTCCCCGACTCAATAAATTCCAACCTTTAAAAATTTCAATTTTTCCCTGCCCAGTTGCAACCCTGTGATTGTATGTGCTTTAAATTTTGATTAGTTTGCTGGATTCTGTTTCCATTGTGATTGGCCAGAGTTATAATTTTTCAATGGTTTTAAGCCATGCTCACACATTTTGTACTTCTGTAAATACTTTCTGTATTCACTGTTTTCTTGTGTCAAGAGTCAGAGAACCTCTCTAGAGCAGGCCACCCAAACATCTGTTTATTTTAAGCCTCTACAAGACTACAATCTCAGACAGAATAAAAAGAGAAATTGGACCCCCTCCCCCCGAATCAATGATGAATCCCCACAAAAACCAAAATGCGCCCATTTTCCCATCATTGAAATGGGTGGGGGGGGGGGGGGGGGGGGAAGGGGTGGTCTTAATTTTTCGTTTGACTTGTCCAAGATTGTAGTTCCTTAAACAGTGGGGTTGAATGGGGGTGTCAGGAGGAGTAGGAGAAAAGAGGGGAAGACGAGAGGGGGTAGAAGTCTACGGGACAAGTGGAAAGAGAAAAAAGGGAGTATTCCCAATGTGGCATGAACGGAAAAAATGGGAAAATTTTGCAACAATGCATTACGTTTGAGATGAGCCACACAGAGTGGTGGAACTGGGAGAACATTAAAAGGTATGCAAAAGGTATGTTAGCTGATTCTGAGCGACAGGGATACCCTTACCTTATAAAATTTTAAAATAGAAATAGAATGCCATTTTTTGACTGTCAGGGTTTTTCATGGTTTAATAAGTATATTTTACCCCATAAAATGGACTGCAATGGACTGGCACTTATTGGAGGGGTGCTTATAAAAAGACACTCACGGGGAAAAACTTATTAGAAATGGGTGCTTATTGTAATAAGGAGGGTAAATCAAATCAAATCATTATCTAATGATATACTGTGTTCACACTAGCCAGGGTTCGTACAAAAAATCGCAACCGTTTTTCCAGGACTTTTCAAGGACCAAATTGAATTTTCAAGGACTACCTACCATGAATGTAATTTCACAGATAGTATATAAAATGCACATTCCCAGTCCAAGCTAACAGGTTTCTAAGGCTTCAAGAGTTTTCTCCATCTCCATCTTTACATTTATTAGTTCACATGCCTTTTCTCTTTATTAGCTGCTTTTACATCCATATTTTAGTGTTTGAAATTGCTTTACACAGGAAAAGAATACCAAAGTCTATGCAAAGCAATTTGCTTTTGATCCCACTACATTTAAAGTGGAAGAAAATTCAAGGACTTTTCAAGGACTTACACAGAAATTCAAGGACTTTTCAAGGAAAAATGGCATTCAAGGACTTTTCAAGGACTCACCCTGAAATTCAAGGACTTTTCAAGACTGTGCGAACCCTGCTAGCCCAAAACATGTTAAGTCTTATTATGAATGAAGCATGTTCGACTACGAAAAACATTCACATCAAGGGGTGCATTGTGCAAGTCATAATTGATAAATATTTATTCGACTGAGCAGGATTAAAACTACCTCACAAGGTAGTTTCCATGCAACTCAAGATGAAACCTGTTAACCTTGATGGCCAAGCAAAGGGTGAAGAACAGAATAAAATAATAATTTTATACTGGTAACATACATCATTGCATACATCAAAACCACAAAGCAATATGCAGGCCACGTTTCACAAAACGCCTTAGTGAACAATGCATCATTACGTTTCTTGACATGTTCACTCTAAACATGTTTTGTTGAAAGCATTCATGATATGTAGTATTTGCTGAAGAACTAAACTAGACAACTATCATGCAAAGGAACAGTGTTAATTAACTAAAAAATGTGCGTATTTCAAGTTAAACAACCTGAGGTACCAAAACGCACACTAGTGACACTGTTTGGGCATGTTATGCCTCTGAGCGTCTGCACCAGAGACTATGCTAAAAGTTACAACTAGCATCCTTTTTGTCAGTTCTTCATAGGGGTTCCCCCATCTGGACTTTTACCTTGAGGGTTGGGGAGTGGTCCTTCATAAAAAATGCATGTATCGGAAATTGTTAGCCAATTATCAGGGGGTCTCGTGGACGCAAATCTTTCTGGGATGCCTTCTCAGTCTTGTTTTCTTTTGCAAGGCTAAGAAAGTCTCTGGCTTACAGAAAAATTATCAGTCTCGCTGTCTTGCAAAGCCTCAAATTAACCATTCAACACCTCTACCTCAAGTGGTCATTAATAATTACACTCCCATGTCAGAATTGCTTTTTTATATTAATTTTATAAAAACAATTTGTTTTAGGAGCAAAAGCAATCTACAGTAAGTACACCTTATCAAGATTTATCCAAACAGCAACTTAGTTTCTTATAAACCTGAAATTAAAATGTACCCAGCAATATTATTTTTAATCATGACTGCATTGTTGTATGGAGTTGTGGTTATTTTTCTCTTGTATTTCCATTTTCTATATTTTTAATTCCCTCTGAAAGACACATTTAATTCATAACTACCATTTACATGCAACATTCTTGTTGGCTAGCTCACTTGCAGCAATGTCTGGCTGTAATCATAATGTATTTACAACAATAGCTAACATTGATTTCCACTCTTTTAAACAAAGCTATCAAAATTATTTAATATCTTATCATCTAGAAAGTAATTATCATTATTATTATTATTACTATTGCAAAAGTTCTTTCTTCGCCAACTGTCAAAAGCTTAATCTTCAAACAGTCATAAGGCAATTTAAATTGTTACATCTGTACACTGGAGGCTTTGCTTGACTTGGCTGGGTAAAATATTTAGGGTTATCAAATGGGTTGCTCACTCAACAGCAAAACATACAGATAGCTCGTATTAATGGTACTGCTTATGGAAAATGATAACAAACAACCATTTTGAAACTCAATAATGTAAGAAGACATTTTAAAGAAGAAAATTGGAAATTTATCTGTGTACTGCACCTTGAAATAACACACAGACTCTGCCCAATCAACAGATGCATTTTTCGCTGCCGTCAATCACCTAATGCAGGCCTCTCAAGAAACAGAAGTTCACTTTATCTGGTTCAAAAGGTCATGTCTGTTGGTTGTGATTGGTAGATTTTGATCCGTTTTATTAGTAGTTTCTGTTTTTCAAGGTTTGTTGACTGTCATGCACTATAATTATGATTGACGGCAGTGAAAAACTCATTAGTTGGGTTTTGAACTCCAGAGTTCCCATGTTATTGAAAAGTGCAGTATATCAGAAACAGGATTCATCCTGATTTACAGTGTACTTATAAAATTGTAATGATGTTTTGCTTTAGTATATTCTTCATTTTAAACAAGGACATAATTATTTCCAAAAATTACCTGAAAAACATAGTTGCATACATCCAAATGTAATAAGTCATTACACTGATTTTGTGTGCATGCCATATCAGATAAATTTACAAAGTCTTTAGACCGAGTCTGTACATGCCTGATATACAACATAGCCACTAATAGCCACATTTTATTGTATTATTAATTTTAATAAAAGTGATTATTATGAATAATATATTTTTATTTTGATATTATATGCTGCTAGGGAATGAATTATCCAAACTAGAAATTCTACCAGTAAAAATCTTCACCGATGATCTCCAAATCTTATCTTCAGATTCATGGTCAGACCATTCTTTGAAGCTGGCATGTTGTTGCTAGAAAACAAAGAATTCATATTACAAGGAATATTACCTGATTCCCACCTAGGCCTCACTATCAAGTCAAATTTCTAGGTGACAGAGCTATTTTTAATATATAAAGTTTATGTACAGGTGAGAGTCTGCGTTCGAGCCTACTGGCCAATCAGGCCAGAGCTTATCTCAGTTTATACACCTGGGTGGGGAGAGACACTATGAGAGTAAAGTGTTTTGCTCAAGAATATAACACAGTGACCCTGGCCAGGGCTCGAACCCGGACCACTTGATTCGGAGTCCAGCGCACTTAACCATTAGGCCCCATTTACATGGGTCTGGACAAATTTTGTTCCTGGACCACTTGTTTACATGGATCTGTGCAAATTCTGTTACAGATTGCAGTGGTGTTTACATGGAACCATGCAAATATTTCGCGGCATTTGAATGGCTTTTTTCGCCTCTGTTGTGATTGGTTATTGCTAATGTTTTAAGCCAATCATGTTGCAGCTTGTCCAGACCCATGTAAATGAGGCCTAAAACCACAGTTCCTCCCAGCAGAGAGATCTGATACAGAGAACCGAAAAAAGAGGCAATCACACATAATAAATTAGCCTAAGTGAGCAAAATATTTGTTTATTTACATACCATTGATTATTGGCAGTTAGGCAAACGAGTCTGCATCATCTGATGCAACCAGGCTCTGTAAAGAAGGAACCGAACAACAAATAAGCCTTAAGTGTTGATTACTTCGAAAGTGGACAGTTAGGAGGCGAGGAATGAACTCAAACAAACCGTTTAATAAACAACAGTGGCCATCTTACACCGAGCACATGGTATATCTATGACCACAAAGTATCATGGTTAACTTACATACATGTAGGCATGCAATGCGAGCGTACTTGTAGTTCTGTTAGTATATCAACATTATGTACAGAAAGAGACTGAAAAAACAACACCTCTGTCAGTTCATTTCTTGTTGCAATAAGGATTGTAGCAGGCATTTTGAACAGACTAGCAACAGAATTACTTCGACGTTCAACAAAAGAAAAAAACGAGTCTTCCCAAATGAGCAGTCTTGTGTAAAAATATATAGATAATAAGTCCAATAGTCTCCATTTGGCTTCAAAAATATGCACTGAAATTTGTCAGGACTTGGATATTATCTGTTCCTTGAAGATTGCCATTTTCTTTAAGCTTGGTTCTTGGAAAACTGTTCACTTCTCAGATGAAATTTCTGAAGCTAGCAAACTTAATGACCTAGCTCTCCACGAGTCTTTGCTACAGTGTAGCTCAGGGGTTCTAAAGAGCAGCAGACCGGTGTATACCTAAGTTTTCCACAGCAAATTGAAAACAGTGCATCTAAGCTAACATTTGCCATCTTTTATTACTAAGTTAACATAATTAGAGCTGCATGATGTAGACTTCCCACTTGTCAAAGTTTTTGCATAATTTTTAGAACTTTTTCGTCAAATTTCTGATAACTTCTGTTTCATTTGGTCAATCAAAATATGGAGAAATGATGGAGGAACTGTTGACAATAATTGCTGGAGATCGAGTTACTGTGGAACAATTTGAATCAAGTGGGTGGGGACAGGTGTGGGGAGGGGGTCTTTAGAAACCTCCTGCCCCCTGTATCTTCTACTTCCACTTCCCGTATCTTTAACTCCCAGTTCCCACCCCTTTCTGCAGTGGTTGCCTCCTCTTTGCCCAATTTCTTTTGCAAAACATTACAAAAATAATGTTGCAAAATTTTTCTCAATTTCTTCTGGTTCCCGCCACCTTGGGAATCCCCCCTCCCGCCCTGTCTTCTCCTGCCTCCCACGCCTTTCCACCTGGACTCCCACCCTCCTGTCCCCACCCACAATCAAAGTGATCAGAAAGTTGGCAAAAAGACGTCAAAAATGACAAAAAAAACTTAAGTGAAGTGGCAATGGTACAGTAATCACAAACCTCATTGAGAGTCAAAGCTTTTCCTGACTGTGGTTTCCTTGGACTATCACCAAATGGATCGTCACTCAAAACTCCCTTGTCGGCAAAAGGGTCACTTATATCACTGAAAGGATCATCTGAAGAAAACGCTGCAAAGGAGTCTGACAAGTTATTTGTAAATGGATCTCCATCGTTGAATGCAACATCTCCTTTGGCAGGTGTAAATGCTGCAAACAAATCCTGATTTCCAAATGCTGATGGAAACAGTTCAGAAGACGGATTTGTTGTGGCAAAGGGATCCAAATTATGACTTTTGGTCGTACCACTTGCATTTTTTTGTGGAAAATCAAAGTTTGTGAAAAAATCTTCACTGAATGGGTCAGGACAGTCTTTGCTTTTCTCTTCAGATGTTTTCTGCGGGCTTGGCCAAGCTGCTGCCCAATCAGAATTCCCTCCTTCAGATGCGCCTTCGCTGTCATCAAACCTCTGATCAAAGAAGTCCAGACCCAATGGAACTGGAAAGGCCTGTTTCTCACTTGAAGAACTGTTTGCTGATTTCTCATTTAAATCTACCCTAGGTGGCAAAGCAGGTGGGGTTTTCTTTGCAATACCTTTCTTCTCATGGCGGGGAGAGTTTGATGCTGGTGACCCTGTGGAGGTTGGTGGACTAATAGGAGACATTCCATTTGACATTGTTGAGCTAGAGCTTGGTGGCCTGGCTGGAAGGGGCGGGGCTGATAATGCAGAGCGTGGTGGTAGCGGTGGAGGGGCAGTAGGAGAAACAGGGCGCTCTGAAAAGGACAATGTTGATTCCTGAAACAGAAGCTCTGAAGGTCGTACCTCAGGAATTTCATCAGTATCTCTCTTATCCGTGTCATCTTCATTGGGACTTTGTTCTTCTGTCTGAGCTAACATTCCATCCATTTCTTTTACATCATCTGTTTCCGCTGTATTCTCATTAGATGGCAGTTCTCTCAGTACATTTTCCCTTGCAAATAAATTGTCCTCATTTTCATTACTGATTACAGGCTCGGTGCTTTCCTGAGTTTCCTCTTCATCAATCTTGCCAGGCTTAGATTCTGGTACAGGAAAGCTAATCACGAATTCTTCAAATGGATCCTTGGACAAAACAGGAGGATTAGCAGATTCTTCAACGTCTGTATTACCTTCTTGAAACTGTGCAGATGATGGAGTTGTGAAGGGTTTATCATCAAATAATTGAGGGTTCTCAGCTGCAGAGGACTGCGGCTCTGGCTGCAGATCACATTCAGGTACACTGGATGTTGCATTCAATTGAGGGTTACTGGGTACAGTGGACTGCGACACTGGCAGCACACTATGCTCAGACATAATGGGCACATCACTACTGGACACTGCTGCTGATGGCGCAAATGCATCACCAAAAGGTGGTGAGTCAAGCGGCTGGCTGCTACTGTCAGCAGCCATTCCACCAAAGGCATCATCCCACGAGAATGCATTCTGTACTTGGTTGGAAGACTCATTATCAGTTGTTACAGTTCCACCAAAAGCGTCATCCCAAGAAACCGACGCTGAAGTAATGGGACCAGTTTTTACCGAAGGTTCAACATCCTCTGAAGCAAAACTTTCTGTCCAGGAAAACTGTACTTCTGATGTAGCAGTTTTTTGTGTTGTTTCTGGTTGGGTCGCAGCTTTTGTCTCTCCAAATGCATTGTCCCATGAGAAGCTCACTGCTGAATTTTCATCTGATTTTTGTAAACTCTCATCTTCAGTTTTCTCATCTCCAGTGTCTTCTTGGGTTTGATTACTAACAACAGTGGAGCTATCCTGTGATGGAGTGAACTGCTCTGAACCAAAAGCTGTTTCAAAACTTGTTTCTGAAACAAAACCTGTCGCACTTTCAAAGGCATTGACTTCCTCTTGAGCACCACTTGAAGATGCAAAAGGATCATTTACAGAGGACTCGTCTTTTATTGTGTTGTCCTCATCAGTTTTCTCCTCAAGATCACTAAACGAGGCATCAAATGCTGCAAAAGATTCGGCAAAGAAGTTTTCGCCAGCAGCTGGCTGAGTTCTTTCATTGGTGGAGACTTCAGATGACGCAAAGGGGTCCGGGTTACTTTCAAAGACTGCTGATGTTTCTATAACTGTTGGTGCTTTAAATGTGTCTTCTGTGTTGGCATTATTAACAGGAGGCATCACAACTGGTATGTCTTCCTGGTTTCCGCTTTCCAATACCTGCTCTTCTTGTCTGGCTTCACTACCCAAGGAAGGCTCTACATCACTTTTATCATCAAACGCAGTTGCAAATTCTGTTTGAAATCCTTCAGTGGCAGCTGTTTGATTTACCAGAGAGCTGCTTCTTGAGTGGACGCTCCTTGCATCTTGAGAATGAGATTCTGATGACCCAGACGAGACTGAGCCACTTCTAAGCACTGATACATCAGCTGATGCCACAGACGCAGTGTCTGCTGCTCCTGATTCCCCAGGTGCAGACTCAAAGATAGAAGGGCTGAAGAATGCCATGTCAGCACTGCTGCTCTCTTGGGTGGTGAATGGTACCTCCACAGAGGCCTGGGACACTTGATCAGGATCCTACCAACAGAAGACAACAAATATTGCAGTAGTATTTATTTAATAGTATTGCACTTGCAATCTAGAACCTTATCTTCTCTTCTCCACAGAATGATAATTATAACCTGCAGAACCGGCCAGAGCAAAGAATTCTTTCCCACTCAAACGCCTGTTCTGGAGGCTACAGGTGTATTTATGTTCCTTGCGCTTGCATTCTACATGTGAGCATCACTTGTACTTGCATTTGCATTTGTGTCACAAGTGTGAACCAGGCTTAACTGCACACAAGTCTTTAGTCTTTAGTATATACCACACAAGTGAATACTATTAGTGCTTTCTGCGCACGCTGATTGGTTAACTCAGAGGTGATTAGCAAAGTACTAGATTCACCTCCGAGCAGCCGGAGGGAACCAAAATGGCTTTGTCCGAACGTTGCTTTGGGTACTGAAAGTAATGTTTTGGTCCACTAGTTATTTAACTTGTGTGGTATATACTAAAGCAATTATTAACCTCAGTGTCTGTCAGTGAAAGTGGTGGATATTTACCTCCACTTCGGTGAATAATTGTTAAATACCACTCAGATTGCTGGCCTACAACACCAGACATTATTATCAAGTACACCTCTGTGCATGCACTGTGAGTGGACCTATGATGCATGATGCAATATTAATAATTTCAAATAATGTACCTTATCCATGGAAGATTGATTTAAAAGTGTAGATGAATTCTGGACATCTGCTGAGGTTGTCTTCTCTCCAACCTTCAAATAAGTCAATGAAATTACAAAAAAAAAGTTCAAAAAATTATGAACTTAATGAACGAGAGCACCAGCAGGCACTGTCTTATTGAAAGCCCTGATGATTAAAAATAACAGTATTATTAATAATTATTATAATTATTTAATATTATTATAGCTAAAGGATTAAGAGATATACAGTACCTCAGCTTTGTTATTTTCTCCTGGTATTGGTGGAAGTGCAGCCTGAACAGGTTGATTCTTTGGAACCTAATTGGACACAAAAAACAACATAACATTAAATAATTTATTCTCATCTCAGTAATTGTCAGGCATTTTCTGGAGTAAATGACTAATTAACATTTTATGGTTGTAAATGACTTCAACTGGGTCATTATACAACAATTATATAAATATACCGATCAATCTGAGTGCTCAAGGTTTCATTCAAAATTGTTTTTACTTTATTAAGGTTACCGTATACCTTCAAGGGTAGATTTTTTCAAAAAAATTTTTTACGGCCAAATTAAACATTACTAGTCTCCCTTCACTTTCTAAAAAAAATTATTTCAAAATCTTGAAACGCGCGCGAGTTATCAACAAAAATGTTTTTTCAAGTGAAACTCAATATACCCGCCAGAGAGTTATAAGCCAATTAAAATGTGTCAGCGTCATGACTTCCTGTGACATTTTTCGCGGCAAAAGATTCGGGGTATTTCATTTCATGTGGCGTCCCTTCCTATTGTTTACGCTTGCAATTTGCGATTTATTCACACCAAGTTTTCGCTTGTGTTGGTCTTTACTTCACCTATATGTACAAAAAAAGAAAGAAAAAAGTCCCTGGTTAAAGTAAAGAAGAAAACCGGCCCTAAGAAAAAGAAGAAGAAGGTTTTCGATGATGAAAGGCAAAAAACTCTTGCCGATAGTGACAAAGTGATAATCGGGGTGACAGGCCTCACACAACTCCTATCCACGTGTAATACCCAGTTTAGAGTTTGGCTCGAACGAGTGTATCTTTTAGGGATCTGCCCGTTTTGTACGAAACAATTGGGGGATCCTTGAATATCTCGTTAAGTCGTGGTTGTTGTTGGATTAAATGCCACTTTTGCATGAGTATTTGTTTTAAGTTAGGCATCGTTGGACGGTATTGTGTAACGAAAGGCAGGAACGTTATTTCTGTTTCGGATATTTCAGCCGTAAACTTGATAGTCGGATGGTGGTTATTTGCTTGTTCGATGAATTGCGTGACTCCGTCTTTGTTTATATTCCAGATAGAAATAATATACTTCGACATACCCCAGCGACCGCATTTCTGCCTGAAGCTGCTCTTTTGGATCGATAGATGCAGACGTCGCCACCGTCGAAGTTGCAGTTTTTCCTTTCTTTGAACTTTTTCTCTTGCCCGGCATTTTAGAAACAAATCCGACAAATTCAAATCAAACGAGCTGTGGTCACGCGTGCAACTACTTTCCCGCGAGATGCTAGTCGACACCAGTAGTCTCGTGGGACGTCCTGACATTCTATTGGCTGTCGGCATCGGGAGTATCCAAAGTGTTGACATATGGCGCAGCGAGGGCGTGAAATGTTTGTAATCCTTTAGAAGCGAAAAAAACCTATTTCGTTTTTACGCGAGTGCGCTCGCTTTAAACGAATTTATAGGGTACGTAAATTTGACGGATTGCCTTGAAATTTGGCCCGAAGTTGCCCAAGACATCGAACAGAAAAACTGTGTGAGGGATTTCCGTTTTTCGTTATTGATCTCCCGCAATGGCCTTCGTCGTAAAAGGCTTCGGTAAGTTTTTGATCATCAAAATTGACAGAAAAATTGCGAAGCAACCAATAGGAACATTGACAAAGCCTCACACGGTTTTCAAGATTGATGCCTTGTGATTGATATAATGCAGTAGTTTTGATTGTGCGGTCTAATTCAATACCCGATAAATTCGCTCAAGTAGACGTCAGTCGTTTTGGGCTTTTGGGACGCACTCTCCTTACGATTAGAAAAAATCAAAGAAAAATAATTTTTACCGAATAGTGCATTTCATGAGCTTTGTACTGATATATAGTTTGTGGTGGTTGCGTTTAAGATAGTGCGCAAATATTTTTTTTCGCGAAAGACACCCGCGAAGGTATACGGTAACCTTAACTCAATTTGCTGAGAATCATTCTGACATGTCATTCAATGTAGGATTTACACGTATTTGTTGGTCAGTTCAAAACATTCCTGGACCACTAGCTTTGAATTTTAGTTAAATTCATTGATCACTTTCACTCTTGGAGCTAGCTTTTCATCACCATTGTCATCATCATCATCATCAACACCATCGCTATCATTATCGTCATCATCATAAAATAAAAGTTTGTTGTTGTTTCGAAATGATAGATGAACTCATTGTAAACAGATGTCACTATCGCACTACTGAAGATTTAATTCCCGACTCAGAATCACTTACTTTATAATGTGAATCTTTCTTGGCTGCAGACCTCACCGGCTCAGCATAGTCATGATCTACTTGTGGACTTGCATTCTTGGCTTGTTTGTTATTACCATTTTTATATGGCACCTAAAATAAAGCAGCAATAGTTCATGGTGCGATTTTGCCTAGGGCTGTTACATGTTATTGGGACATGACCTTGCAATATTAATATGACTTGGTGATGTCCCTTTGTATGTTGAAGCACAATTAAACGGTGAAGTGACCAAATTCTTGGCTATAAATTATTAATATTGTAATAAACATCATGCAAAAATCTGCTTATTTTACAGTGTGGCTACTTGACCCAAGCCACTTGGAAGAAAATTGACCAATCAAAATGATATTTAAATGCAATGGGATGCTATGTTTTTTGCAAACAGAGCAATGATGTTAAAGCATCATCTGTCACAACATGTTCCTTGATTAGATGTGACTCAAAAATTGAGTGTGATTCCCGTCAATGACTCAGATTTTTTCTCTGTCCTACACTCATGACAAAAGAACATTTTCATCTTTATAAATAATTATTTTATAGTCAAAAAGTCTGGAGGAACTAAACACACCTCATAAATGCCATCTGACTCCTGTGGACTTGGGCCTAACAATAATTAATTATGGAAAAAATATTACAAAAGTGTAAAATTATTTTATGATGAAATGTCAAATATATACTATGAAATTGTTTATTCATTTTCTTTGTGTGCGGCAGGATATCAATGTTAGACAGTTAATGAGTTTACGTTTGATGAACAAGACTTCTGTAAACTTGACTTTGTCCAGATTTCTTTTGATAAATTTTCTTTCAAAAAAAAAATTAATTTTTCTAAAATTTGAGTAGCTTAATTTACAGTATGGATTATCTGAAAGTGCGGGCTTACCGGTATCTGCGAGTGTTTATGGTAATTTATCAGTAGTAGATCTACATATAGGATCTGGAATCATACTCCCTACTTCTTCCCCATTTTTGACTGAGAAACATTCAGGATCTGTAGGTTTGCTATTTTCATCAAAGGGAGACAAGAATGGATCTTGGCAGGCTTCCCTTCCTAGGAGAACATGGGTCTGCCAAATGCTGATTATGCTGTATGCATTTTGGCATTAAGAAAACAACGAATAAATTTATTGTTACTCGAAGATATGACGAGGGTATAAAAAACAAATTGTTTACCATTTGACACGGGAGCTGAGTTGGGAACCTTCTTTGTTAAACCAGCCTGCTGTCGGAGTTCAAATACAACTTGGAAAAGTTCATACAAGGTTCCAGTGACCACTCCAGCCTGCAGAGCAATTGAAGACAAATTTAAAGGTGCTACATGGTAACATCGAGAGGCTTGGTGGCCTAAAGGCTAGTGTGCTTAGAATCAGGTGGTCTGGGTTCGAGCCCTGGCCGGGGCACTGCATTATGTTCTTGGGCAAGACACTTTACTCTCATAGTGACTCTCTCTGCCCAGGTGTATAAATTGGTACCAGTGAATTTACTGCTGGGAGTAACCCTGCGATGGACTAGCATTCCGTCCAGGGGGGAGTAGAAATACTCCTAGTCACTTCATGCCACGGAAACCGGGATAAGCTCTGGCCTGATGGGCCACTAGGCTTGTATGCAGACTTTTTTACACACTGTAACATTGAGAGGCACGGTGGCCTAAAGTTAAGTGTGCTGGACTCCAGTTAGCGAGTTCCCAGTTCAACCTTGTGTTCTTCCCTGTGTTATGTTCCTGGGCAAGTCACTTTATTACTCTCACAGTGCCTCCCTCCACCCAGGTGTATAAATGGGCGAACCGTGAACTGTTAGGGCAACCCAGGGTTTGAAAATAGACAGCATGCAATGCACGCATTGCAGAAGCGATGACACTTGACAAGGGGTCTTTCATAACTTTTGGAAAAAATATGTCAAAAAAATAACGTAAATAAAAGTAGCTGACAACTTCAGTGTTGAATGATTGTTGGACAAAAGTAGCGCTACCTTGTAACACGACATCTGATAAATGATACACAATATAAAGTCAAACTTCATCTTGAAATTGTTTACAAGTCACAAAATGCACAAGCAGAGTTTAAACAGCAACATGTCACTAATGGAACTATTTTAAAAGTATCTCTTTCTACATCTCTGATGGGTTCTCTCAACTTTTTAATTTTTGTGAGTGATGACCGATTTGAGACATCACATAAATCTCTGTAATCTGCAACCAGTATCGAAGTTTTTAATTTAAACACATATTTAAGAGGCTCCCCTGCTCAAGATATCCTTTGACAAGGAATAAAATTCAGCTTGCAAACAGAAACATCTACTTAATTAGCTACTGGAGTTTAGTATATTCACCAAGAAAAGTTTCACTTACAGGTTTTTCGGACTTAACAGCAAACAGCTTGTGTCCTGTGGTGCAAGGTTGACTACAAACATATCCAAATATTTTCTTGTCCTCTGGGTCATGGGTTATGAATGATATTTTATTAATGGGATGATCGTGCTGTACTTTCTGCAATGGAAAAAATGGTTTGATGTACTAAGTGAAGTTCTATCAAACTTGGTTAAATAGTACATTTTCAGACCCTGTACTGTACTGTGCAAAAGTAATGCAAACAAAATTCGATGAAATTCCTGGCTTTTCAGGGCTTTTCAAAGAAATTTAGCTCTTGGCGATATTTTGTCATTATTTCCCCACATTTTCGCGACACCTATTGTTTTGTGTTGCACGAAAATTCAAATGATAATTCACTGTGCATGATCAGTTGGTGAGCGGGCAAGATGAAGCGAATCATGTGTTCTGATTGGCTTCCCGAGCAGGCAAGATGGACCTATCTTGCCTGCCTGGGATTTGCAGTGTCAGTACTGTAAGAAAAAGTTCTCTTTCTGGCTATATAATAAATCCTTTATTTACTGAGTTTGTTCAGTCAAGATGGCTGGATATTGGCTTGTTCTTTTTTGCGTTTTTATTGACCTCAACTTCATCTCAGTCCATAAAAAATGCAATATCCAACCATCTTGACCACACACTTGGTCAGTAACACTAATTATATAATAATCACAAAGAAGGCATTTTTCTCTTGATGCAATAACAAACTCTCAAAACTTTGTGGCAAACAGTTAATATATATTGAGAAGGAGAATTGATCTTTTCAGCAGGTTTGGTGCTGCACTCACCTGAGTTTTTTCGTCCACTATCCTGATTCCTTTTATTGTGACATACAACGCAATCCTCTGCTTGTGCTCGCCACTCTCTTTATTCAATTTTAACGCCTGTACCTGGATTGGAAGCATGTCATTGAAGAAAACGAGATTCAAAGACTGTGACATTTTAGATTAAGCTGTATTTACTTTTAGCATGTTTACAAACATGATGCGTAATAGGTGCTTGATAGAAAGACACACAGGCAGGCAGACAGACAGACAGGGTGGGTATGTTGGTGGATGGGTGGACAAACAAGCAGACAGGTAAACAGACAGACAGACAGACAGAAAGATGGACATGCCACATGGATAAAACAATTTGTCACCATAGTCATGCTATTACATTTGCTCAAAATGTATGGCTAAAATTACATGCTCAAATATAAACCCAAGAAAAAGCAAAAAGACTAATTTAACAGACTTTTTTCTTGTTGATAAATTTACCAACAGACATCACAGAAGAATTGTACCACTGGGCTTGATTACCCAATTATATGAAACCACTTGATTTCCATTGAGATTTTAATTTTGCATCACTCTCTCTGCAACCAGCTAACAGTTATTTCATCATGATATCAAGGGTGACCCAAAAAGACTGACCCCCGGTCCGTGGACCCCCACTATGGACCGGGTCCATTGACTGCTTACGGACCGGTCCACGGACCACCTCCACGGACCTCCTTTACGGACCACCCCCAAATTACACACAAAAACAAAGTGAATGTAGGGAGGACTTTAGTGCCTTGAAAATGACCGACAACTAAGCTCTATTTGTGACCATTTGTGCTTTCTTTCCCTCCGCCATTTTGTTCGGCCCAGTCTCTCACGGGTTTACGAACTCATCCCAGGCTTCACAAAATGCAACACAACAAAATGGCGGAGGGAAAGAAAGCACAAATAGAGTCGAAAATAGAGCTTAGTTGTCGGTCATTTTCAAGGCACTACAGTCCTCCCTACATTGCTGAAGTGAGGAAATGGCAATGTGTAATGCATTCGTGCCCAAGGGTGACCTCAAGTCTGTTAAATCTGGTTAAACTCACGAAGCGTAATGGTCGAATTCGCCGACGCCGACAGGAGTGGTCTATCCTAACAACCGGTAATTATCACTTTCATGTCACTTTGTTTTTGTGTGTAATTGGGCAATTCCAGAAAATATCCGTACACAACAACGGACGGCCTCCATATTTTAATCCCCCCTTGCCTTCAGAAATTCCAAAATGCATTACCCCCCCATGCCCTCTGAATTCCAAAATCGTTAACCCCCCCTCCCGTTCGGAATTTCCGTTTTTTGTCAAGCCCTAAGGATTTACCTTTTGAATTCGATAAGACCTGCTGTAGTTTTTCAGTAAAAAAGCGCACAGATTTTTCGACGAAATTTTCTTTCCGTGGCAAGTTTCACGCAACAAAATCTTCTATTGATCGCAGTTTGTACTGGAACTTACAATATAAACAATATAAACAAGAAACTAAAGACTGACTTTAAACTAATCATTGACTTTTTGACATTTTTAACATTGAAAAGACACCACAGGGAGACCACAATATTTGAGGAAATGAATAAAGAATAATATTAATATTATAAGTAAAAAATTAGCATATTTCAGATCCGCTCGCGCACTTGAGCAGCTCTGCACACGATAGCGGTGCTGTCGCGTTTATTGACGCCTACTGTACATATAAGAAAAACAATACAGAAAACCACGTGAATAATATTATTCTTTATTCATTTATTCATTTCCTCAAATATTGTGGTCTCCCTGTGAAGACACGGCAAGTTTCAACGTGATGTTTATTACCGCGCGTACGCGTATACGAGGGCATTTTGTCCATAACTTAAGCAATAGGCTTAAAAAAATAAAGATACTTATTGCAAACGAACCTTTTGAATTGTGAGGAACCGGAAAGCGGCTTTAGAAGACAAGGAAACACCAAAAAACACAAGAAACAAGAACCTTCTCGAAACCGTCGAAAACAACTCGACAAACTAAGCTCTTGCGAACTTGGTAACCAAGCTACGAAATCGGTGGAGGACTGGTCATTGATAACTACATGTTTGCCAGGTTACTAAGCTACGAAGTTCGAAGCGATGTTTTTCTCCAAGCAGATTTATGGCTTTTATTATCGGGAAATGTCAACTCTTTATTCCAGAAATGTGCATAGGAGTATTAACAACATTCATTCAAGCTTGTTCCCTGAATAGGAAAAGGAAAGCCCACAAAATCACTTGTCTGTACCCTCTGGAAATACCAGATCTGAAACCCCCCGATGCCTTCGGAATTCCAATCGTAAGTACCCCCCCATGCCTTCGGAATTCCAGTTCAAAGAACCCCCCCTTGCCTTCGGAATTCCAAAAAGCCGTCCGTCGTACTGTACGGATATTTTCTGGAATTGCCCATTTGGGGGTGGTCCGTAAAGGAGGTCCGTGGAGGTGGTCCGTGGACCGGTCCGTAAGCAGTCAATGGACCCGGTCCGTAGTGGGGGTCAACGGACCGGGGGTCAGTCTTTTGGGGTCACCCTGATATCAACGCATGTACACGTCTCGTTTTTGCGACACTTTGAAATCTCTGAGAATATCACACCGAAATCATGATAGACTCCTGGTGAAATCACAAGTTACCCTAGTGTGGCAAAAAATCAGTTGTAAATTGCTACAGAAACTGCAACAAAAAGTGGATGCATGAATGAACCTTTACAATGTCTTCTGCAGTAAATGGGTCACTTTTATGTCACAACTTCAGCATTGTGCTGACCACTATTTTTATGTCATAATTGATTCTTTTGCCTATTATGTTAAAGATTTTGATGGTAAACTGTGGAAAACCTATTTGGAGGTGAGGCGTGTGCATGTGCTTTTGTGTGTTCCTAGGGGACGGCCATAATTATACAGTCAACTCTCGCCTTGCGGACCCCCGCTATTATGGACAAAATTCAGATCCCTGGCTATAGAGGTTTGACTGGAAATGACTCCCGCTATTACGGACTCTCATTAATATGGACACTAAATGAAGTCCCAAGGGTGCCCGCTATAACGAGAGTTGACTGTAAAAGGCATGATTCTACGATCTTGGACAATTTAAATGAAACATTAAGACCACCCCTACCCCCATTTCAATGATGGAAAAATGGGCGTGTTTTGGTTTTTGCAGGGATTCATCATTGATTCGGGCAGAGGGAGATCCCATTTCTCTTTTTATTCTGTCCAAGATTGTAGTTTTTTGCCCTCACTCATGCACCTTTAAAGTTTGCATTCAAGGGGTTCAAAATTGTGTCTTCATTAAAAAAAAAATTCTGATAGGTTATGTGCTGAAAGTTACCTTCCATGGGGAGGGGGGGGGGGGGGAGGGGGGCAGTGGGATAAAAAATGATTTCCCATTTTTCCTTTAAAAAAATGTCCGAATGCTGGTGAAATCAACTTAATAAGTCTGAAGTCATAGGCAAATTGCAGTATAAATGTATTCCCTCAGATTCAACACACACAATGGTGTTTTTGTCCTCTTTACGGAAAAATGATGAAGGCAGTGACTCTCAAGTATATAATTAAAACCGCAGCTTGTTCACAAAGTAATCTTTTCACGCCCAATAATTCATTTAGTTTACCAAACATAACACGGGTTGCTTAAAGATAGGGATGTACCTTTAATTTCTTGATTGCCTCAGCACACATGGCATCGCCTCTGGCACTGTTGACATCTGATGAGCCAACAAGCTGTTGAGAGAGAAACGATGATGAACTCTTTGACAATTTCACGCCTTTGAAATGTACATTTCCCGCATCGCCGGGAAATGTTTACATAGTGCCAATTGTTCCACCGTAGAACTGTTTGTTATTGTATTAACTATCCCAACAGAGGATACTTCCAAGATACCACGTTTTTATGAAATATTAAGTTAATAGATAATGAGGCCTACGTATGTTTCTTGTAATGTAAAAATCAAGTAATATTAAATACGAAAAAGAATTAGGACCGAACCTTGCATTTGAACTTAACGCCATCTCCTCGAAAGCGATGATCATTTATAGGAGCCTCTTTTCCTAAACACCGCCAACAAAATAACACCAACAATCAATCATTAAATGGATAATTGTATCAAAAATCTTGCACTATTCATGAAAAAAGACAATAAAAAACAGAAATCAATTTAGCACTTGAAGTAAACGCGTATCGCGCAAGACTGGAATGTCATTCTTGGTAGAATAATTTAATAAACGAGGTGGAAAATGCCTTTAAAAATGCACTATTAGAGAATATTTCTCCAACTTGAAGGTTAATTGTCCATCATATGAAATTAAAGAGGTTAAAATCAAGCAAGAAAAGGTGACATACCTTTCGCGGTCTTCGCCTTTGGCGGCGCTTTCTTGCTCTTGCTTTTAGCAAGCTTCTCGCCGGAGGACATGATTGCAAAATCTATCCGAAAAACACTCCAACGTCGACAGAAACTACCTCACATGGCCGGAAAACATTGATACATGCTTAGCTCAAACGCTTTCGAGGAAATAACAGTGTGAAATCGGCGGAAAATCCATCAAAAGCAACATCTCGTGTCGTGTTCGGCCATTTTTTCGCGGTTGCAGTGGTGTCAATTTATACTATGGGGAGAGGAGACAAAATATCACCACAAAAAAACGAATCAATTCAGAATCAATTTTAACAGCGAAAGTCAATATCAATTATGTGACATCATGATTTGAAAAGATACTTTTTATTCAGAAGGAAGCCAAAACTGGAAACCTTGCCATTCATAAAATAGAAAATCAATATTTCTCAGTGTCTACCTACCCCACACCCCCAAGATTGATCTGTGCCATTGATACAGTTCTTATTTGCTAGCGGTATTCCCACAAAATTCAAAATGGCGTCTGGCGGGAAGGTTGATATTTCTCAACTCCGCAATCTTGTTCGTCAATATATAGACATGCATTTGTACAAAACGGCGTTATTTTGGGCAGATAAAGCGGTCTCCCTGTCCAATGGCGACATCCAAGATGTGTACTGGTTTGCACAAACTCTATTTTTGACGGGCCAGTTTCAAAGAGCAGCTCATGCTTTAAGTAGTCGAGGCGTTGTTCAAACAACTCTTGCCTGCCGTTACTTAGCTGCGAAGTGTCACGCGGAGTGCAAACAGTGGCAAGAGGCCAAAGAAATCCTGGAAATGGAACAGAAAGAGTCAGGAGAGAAGGATCTACCCACAGAAGTGTGTTTTGTTGGCGGCACCAAGAAACTAGAAAGTGCAGTTTGTTTGTTGAAAGGAATTGTGTATGAAGCCATGGATAACCGAGCTTTGGCGACAGACTGTTACAAAGATGCTCTCAGAAACGATGTGCATTGTTTTGAAGCATTTGATCTGCTTGTTTCTCATCACATGTTGACCGAAAAAGAGGAAAGAGAACTGTTGATTTCTCTCCCATTCTCAGAGCAGTGTATGCCAGAGGAGGTGGATTTGTTGAAATTCTTGTATGAGAGCAAAATGAAGAAATATTGCAAGCCTATCGACCCCAAGCTTCCTCCTGGCCTGGAAAGCCTCAATGACAACCTGGATATAGTTGCTGGTATGGCAGAGCGACACTTTTACAACTGCAGTTATCACCTGTCATATAAGATGACATCAGCTGTCCTCACTTCAGATCCATACCATGAATCTTGTCTACCCATTCATATAACCTGCCTAGTGGAGTTGAAGAAAACAAATGAGCTGTTCTCACTGGGACACAAGTTAGTTGACAACTATCCGCAAAAGGCAGTGGCTTGGTATGCCGTTGGCTGCTATTACTACGCCATTGAAAAGTATGAGCAAGCACGCAGGTATTTTAGCAAAGCAACAAGCCTGGAACGAGTTTATGGCCCAGCATGGCTTGCATTTGGCCACGCCTTTGCAGCAGAGGGAGAGCATGACCAAGCAATGACTGCATACTTCACAGCTTCCAAGCTGATGCCTAGATGCCACTTGCCGCTACTCTACATTGGCCTAGAGTATGGAAAAACCAACAATGCTAAACTGGCTGAAAGGTTTTTTGTACAGGCTTTAGTTCTGTCACCAGATGACCCTTTTGTTAAGCAAGAAATGGGTGTGATTGCTTTCCAAAATGGAGATTACATCTTAGCTGAAAAGTATTTCAAGGAAGCCCTCCAGAAAGCACAGATCACCAGTGGGGAAGTCCTAGCTGAAACGTGGGAGACTCTCCTTAGTAATCTTGGCCATGCTTGCCGCAAACTGGGAAGGTACCAGGAAGCACTTAGATACCACAAACAAGCACTTGTTCTTGTTCCAAACAAAGCGTCAACCTTCTCTGCTCTCGGCTTTGTAAACAGTCTTCTTGGAAACCATCATGAAGCCATAGGCTACTTCCATAAGGCCTTGGGCATTCAACGGGAGGACACATTCAGTGTACACATGCTTGGAGAAACTCTTGAGCAGCTCACACTTGAGGTTATCACAGAGGTGAAGGAGGACAATGATACCAGCATGGAGATGGATGTTAGATCAGATGAGGAAAGTGACTGAAACATTCTTAACTAATCTTCCTGAAAATTGTAGAACTACATGTCCAGTGACGTTGGTTTATGAGTTAACCATTTGTTTCGCCGACAAGTCATTTTGCTAACGCCCAACTCACCAACACCTCATATTGACATATGTTTAATATTATCAACTTGAGTTTATCGCAATAAAGTCCACCAACTTTAGTGTTACTGCACTACTGAAGGAAGTGAAAACACTGAATATATTTAATTTGTTCTTTATTGTTTAAGCACAAGCAGAGAGTAACATTGTTAGCAAACTGCTGGTTAGCGAAACTACTCATTGGTGAAATGACTGGTAACTGGTTTACAAAGGAAGGTTACTGGTCAAGAGTAAACAGTCATTATTTTAAAAGCTTTTGGTTCAATCCTTTTTGTAGAACTTTAAAATAAATGACCAGCTTACATCATATTTTGTTGTAAGGTGGTAGTTAGGCAGGCAGTGCATGAGCTAGGAGCAGGCTTTTAGCTAGATGGGCAGACATCCAGTTCTATGGATGCCTGGTGTTAAGGGAAAATTAATATCAATAAAATTCTGTGTTGATTTTTTTTTTTAAATGTAAATCTTCAAATACATTTGCACTCAAAACTGTAGAAATAGACCTTGAAATGCTTAAATTTTGTTCCCTGACCCTCCCTGGAGGTTTGAGTCAGGCCTCATAGAAGTATTGAATGGCTATTTTTCAAATCCTGGCTAAAAGCCTGGCTAGAAGGAATGCTCACTTTCAAAGAGCCTTGAATTGCTGCATCAAAGTAACAAAATACTATACCAAAATGCTACTGGAGGTTACTCTTACATGGAAAGAATAAAAATGATATGAGGTAGATAAAAAAATCTATGTAGAAAAACGGAATTTGGTTCCTTTGAAACTCGTAGAAACTTATTTTTCACCAAAAAATTAAGAAACAATGATGTCCACTAGTCAGTAAAATCTTAAGACTGCTTATTATGTTAGGTCATTTGTAGAGAGATTAATTACTGTGAGCTCAAGGGTTAATGCAGGGAAGACTGAGAAAGCTCAAGTGCAGTGAGCAGGCTTTTAGCCAGGTGAGAGGCCAGGAGTCCTATGGACAGCCACGTTTCAGAGAAAATTAATATGAAAAACTGTATACAGAGGTTTTCTTAGCAAATCTGGAAATCTTTAGATACCTTTGCACTCATAACTGCAGAAAAACACCTTGCCTGCTCCTCATCAGGCCTTCCTATGGGGACAGATTCAGGCCTGATGAAACTTTTGGACTCCCACTTTTTAAATCCTGGGTAAAAGCCTGGCAGTGAGTTTCCTGCAAAGTGACTGAGAGCCAACTGGTTTATCTATCTAGCACAATCTAACTCGTCTTTGTCGAGCTGTTTAGCTTGATCTTGAATTGTTGGAAAGTTCTAAAAATGAAGTTGGTAAAAAGTTTTGAATGATTTGCATGAAAATGCACCAAATAAACTGCTGATGGGTGTGACAGCATGATCACTTTAACCTGTTCTGCCCTACACATCAGCTTCTAGTGGGGTTGTATTTTGGTATGATAAATTGTATAGTATTGGACATGTTTTGCATTACACCAGTATTCTTTTGCCTGGCTGACACCAGAGATTTTGCAAAAAAAACAAACAAAACAAAACAAAACCACTGGGACCTAAGTTGTACTCTGTCAGTTGCACAGTTGCATCAAAGCAAAAGAGGGAAATAGTTATGAAGCCCGGCAAAGTTCTTTGTTGTATGTTTTTGTTCGCTTTTTTGGGGGTTGACCTTGCACAAAACCTGCCAAAATACAATAGGTGGTTATGTGTGCTCATCCAACTAACCAATAGAAGCATTGTGATCATGTAATTCATGCGTAGTGTATGAGCGCAAAACAAAAGATGTGCAGGGTCGGGGATCTTCCAACATATATCTTGGCCTCTCTCTTTGCTGCTTTTATGTTTGCCGGGCTTCATAACCACATACCGCTATTAACTTTGATCTAAGTGTGAAAATATGATGTAAAACACTCCAGTTGGGTATCAAACATTGCTTGATTGATCTTTATACTTCAACTTTCAAAGTTGATCGAAAAACAGGTAATGTTTGCATGTGTGGCAGTTCAAGTTGAACTGTTGATATAATGGCATAGATATTAATGAAGGGAGGCATAAGCAATGGACAAAAGCAACTAGAACTAACATAATTTAAAACCAGTAAAGTTTTAACTTTTAGCTTATTTCTATTAAACAAAAGACACTCTAGGATAGTGTTTAGCACATTTATGTTCTTGAGCAAAACACTTTACTCTCACAGTGCCTCTCCACCCTAGCCCGATTCTCAGACGTCTGAGGTCGATTGCGGCCGCTGAGAGGGAGCAACATGGATTATTTTATATCTCACCAATGACAGTTTGAAAACACCAGGTGAGATAAGAAACCAAAACAGAATAATAATGGATGGCCATAACGCATGCCAGAAAAATGGCTACAAAGGGGGGGGGAGGGGTGTATGTATGTATGTTATCAAAATGGGTTTTTGTAAACATTTGTTTCTTTTAAATTAAAACTCTATATTTTAATGTCATTGTTTTTTTAATAATCACAATCAGTTTCATAGCTATCCTCAGTTCTCCATAGAGACACAGGTTTTTTTTGTAATAAACAGTCATTAATCTTTTGCTTTAAATACATTTGCATTTACGGGGCACTTAAGAGGGCGGTAAGCAGTAAGCAGTAAGCAGTCCACACACTCCAAATTTTCAATCATTTGCAATCATCAGGGAATACCTCCCATTAGGGGACACTAATGTACAGTCCCTAAGGTTCCTTATAGATTGCCTAAACAGAAATAATTCCTTCACACATTAAGTACACTGCAAGAGACGTTTAAGATTTGCCAGGAAGAAGTCCATATTGATGCCACAGCTCTGCAGAGACTTGTGTGCCAACTTCCCATCCCCAGAGTCAGCTGTCCCTCTTAGCTAGAAGGGGGCAGGGAGCTAGGGACAAGAATGGGTTCCTGCCCCCTTAACTCCCAGGTCACCCCCTCCCCACCTCATCCCCATCCCATCCACGCAATAACCAATGAGATGCAATTTAATACACGGAACTGTGTTGGGCATGCCATCAAACTCCCATGTCTAAAGATACGTAAATTAATTATTTAACTGTTAAAAATGGTAATAAAGTGTGTCTTTACTTCAGGAGCATAGCCAGGATTTTCAAAGGGGGGGGGGGGGGGGGAGGGGGGGTCACACTATGTCACTTCCAGGGTACTTAATTAGATGGTCCACTGCAGATGTTCGGTCCTAAAAATGGAGTATCTAACTATCTAGCACTAAAAAGATTTATGGCATGTTGATTCTTTGGATTTGCATTTTTTTGCCACCTGATCATGAATTATAAGGTTTGTATGTTGTTTACTTAAAAATCATCTCACTAGGGGGGGAGGGGCCAAGCACCCCTGGACCCCCTCCCTAGCTATGCCCCTGTACTTAAACAAGGTCCTATATGAAATGTTCAAACTTTGTTCTTTACTATAGTTTACTTTATATTTCTAACAATTCTTCGACAATGTGCAGTCTTCATTTCTTGCATAGCATTTTCTAACTCAGAGGTGAGATGAACCAAGTTCACTGGATCAGTTTGTAGAATGTCTGCACATTTCTTCTCTCCTTCCTTGGTATGCAGCCGCATAATAACAACAGGATTTGTTTGATGCTGGAGCGATCTACTGGCTAGCTCTACATCGAATCTCCACTCTAGATCGTGGTAATGCGGTGTTCCAAAACTCATCTCTCCCAATATGTTCCTAATTTCTTTTCGATTTTCCAAATACATCTTCAACAACGCCCCGATCACTTCTTCGGAGAAACCAAGCGTCATGACAGAGTCCTGAAAATCAATTTCGCCAATCATCAAGCGAGAGCTCTCTGTCAAGACATGCTGTAAACCGCTGATTCCATTCTTGATCGTGTCGACTTCAACGCCAAGCTTTTGAGCGGCTGCCTGGAAGATTTTTGGATTTGAAGAGCCTTTTAGAATGGAATCCAGGGAGATCCTAGCAAACTCAAGGACGACATCGAACTCCAAAGATGTCAGGAACTTTAAGTGCTCCTTTTGTTGTTCAGAAAGAATAAGAAGCATTTTAAGTGTAGCAAATTAAAGAGTGCACCTTCGAGCTGAGATATGTGACAGAGGAGTGATGAAGGAACTGATGAGGACAAAGTAGAGAATTCCTGGGAACGAAAAGACAGCTTAGCTGCCGAGCTTTCAAAACAATCATGGCGGACGCGAAGAGCCAAAGAGTCAGATTTTAGTGCTTTTCTAACAGAATGGCCTGCGTAAAGGGATTATCAGAAGCGCTAGAAAACCTATCACTTGAAGCAAGAGAACTTTATCTTAGTTCAGAGGTGCCAAAGCTTGAAATACCGCCTACTCCTTTGGAATTTTTGAGAGACTGGGTGAACCCTAATGTTCCTGTAATCATAAAGAACGCGTTCAACCATTGGCCAGCCCTTGAAAAATGGAATGGCGATTATTTGAGAGAGAAAATCGGGCATAGAACAGTAACTGTTGCTGTGACGCCAAATGGATACGCCGATGGGGTAGTAGGAAATAAATTTGTCATGCCAGAGGAGAGGGAGATGACGTTTTCCAAGTTTTTAGACATTCTCGAGGGGAAAAACCCAGAGGAAGGGATCTTTTACGTTCAGAAACAAAATTCAAACTTAACAGACGAGTTTCAGGAATTGTGCGAGGAAGCAGCTTGTGAAATATTTTGGGCAACTGAAGCTTTTGGAAAACAACCCGATGCTGTGAACTTTTGGATGGGGGACGAAAGAGCAATTACCTCCATGCATAAAGACCATTATGAAAACTTGTATTGTGTGATCTCGGGCAAGAAAGTGTTCACACTGTTACCACCAAGTGATCTTCCATTGATTCCTTATGAACTTTACACACCGGCTAGGTTTAAAGCTACAGAGAACGGAGATTTTGAAATTGTTGATGAAATTGCTGAACACTTCACAGAATTCTCGCCTTTGGCGAAAGTACCTTGGATTGCTATTGATCCACTGAATCCTGATCTTGAAAAGTATCCAAGATATGCAAAAGCTAACCCTGTTACGTGCACAGTACAGGCAGGGGAAATGCTTTATTTACCCTCTCTGTGGTTTCATCATGTCCGGCAGTCTCATGGGTGCATTGCTATAAATTTTTGGTATGATATAGAATATGATATCAAGTACAACTATTTCAAATTTGTCGAGTCTGTGACTGACCTTGTCAAGAAGCATTCAGAAAATTATTGATTACTCTGAACAATAAATGCAATGACAGGCTTATTGGGGACAATTAGATGAAACTATGGGTACAGGAATATTGATCTTTCATAACTAGAGAGATTGCGTGATGCAAATGTCTATCATCACTTTAGACTTGGTTTAAGCTTATGTTGTAAGAACAGTCAGGCATTACCAGCCCATGCGTGCTTGGGACTTGGAACTGTCTCAAAACATTATAGGATGCATTTTTTTTTCAGAAGAGCGCACATGGTGAGTGAGATAGAGCATGGTCTGTCATATGTAGCAGCGAGTTTAGCCGATTAAAACCCGTTGTTTATCTTTGAACTGAAATCAAGTTGCGAGTTTATTGTCAGAAGAAACATTTCCGAAACTTTTGCACATGCTCAGTATAATTGCATCATGACAACCTTGTTCCCCAGAATTTCCGTTTCTGCAAATCAATAAAACAGAAGGGAGGAGCAAGGGCTCTGGGAGGAAGAATGGTTTGAAAGATCATTGAACTAGTATGAGAAAACAATAGCTGATCTAAATCTTGGGTCAATGCAGTGTCACCATTGATCAGACTTGTTCCTGCATCTAGACAAGCCAAGGGCTGGCTTTATTTGCCACCTTTTACTTTATTCAATGTTCAAGGTTCAATAGGCCAGTTTAGAGTACCATTTGCCTCAGTTTCAAAACAAGTCTTCGTGCAAAACCATTCAAATGAAAATGACTTTGATTTGCATATAAAATAGACCTGCAGGTGAAACAGATTTTTACATGACGTGCTTTGACACAGGCAAAAGGACTTTCTCAGGCCTGGTCCCAATCTCATTCCCAGAGCCCACTTTCCTTTTGGTCAGCACAAACACAAACTCTGGTCAGTTCCAATTTTTTGAGCATGTGCAGAGTGCTCATTTTCAAGTGTCAGCCAATCAGAAGTTTGTGAATTGCAGACTTTCTCTCAGAGTTGGTGCAAGTCTGTGTTCTTAGTGCTGTGCTGACCAAAAGAAAAGTGGGCTCTTGGGATGAGATTGACCTTGTCCATGCAAGCCATGCTAGATTAATAGAGGGGACACCTCAACAAGAAATACCAAGCAACAATGCACTGCGTAATTCCGGAAAAGTGTTGGAATTCAGTAATTCTAGCTTGCAACCAAGCTCCAAGCTCCAAATTGCGGACCCTCTTCTTGTCATCAATGTCAGGCCTTTTTCTTCAACCTCTCCTGATCCTCAAGTCTGTCTGTTAAAAATCTTTGTACAACTGTGCAGCATTACGAGTTTACAAACTCACCACTTCAGGTGCTGGCTAACATTTCGATCACATCACTACTACTTCATTTACTTGATTAAGCGCCACATACGAGAGCAAAGATATTAAGAGCAATGCCCTCAAACTAGTGCCTCATTCATTCTCAGTGCAGTGCTTACATCGAAGCATCATCAGACTGAATTGTCTGATGGGTCAAATGGACAGCTCAGTCTCGTAAATTATTTTACACTATTTTGTAATCTTCGAAGTGGCTGATTTCATTGCCTCCTCTCTCTCGTTATTATTTTACTAACGTTATGATCTTTTAAATATTGCCATCCTCAAATAAGCACAGTAACCAAGGCACTAAAAATTTAGAGCGCTGCAGCACTCAGTTGAGTGGATATTATGGTATGCAACAAAAGTGCTCTTACACTTTGTATTTTGACGAGTAATCATGCAAGCACACCACAAAATGTATGTAACGAAGTTGTTTATTTTTTTTTATTAAACATGAAATTAAATTATTACCAGTAACTAAACCAAGAAGATACAAACAATGGTGAACAATGATGGAGGCCTTCTCTAACTAGAGAAAATAAAATTATTGGCGTTCAAAGAGCAGATAGAGTACAGTACAGATCTATACCATAACAGCAATTCAATGCTTCCACAAGTTAACAAGTTTTACTTTAAAACAGGCTAAAAAAATGTATCTTATGAGAGAAGGCCAAGATTTTCTGCCAACCTTCAGACACGAGCAATTTTGATACACAACCTAAACCAGAGCACACTATTGACTTGCAGTGTACATTATAGAGTTCTTTTTCTTTTATTAAAAATGCCTAGCTGCATCTCATTCAATTAAAGCTCATCCTTGGCTTTCGTTTCTTCTTCTTCTTCTTCTGTTGCACTTTCTTCACTCTCCGGTTCTTCACTACCTTCTTCCGTTTTTTCCTCTGTTTCTTTAGTGTCCTCTTCCGTTTCTTTACCTTCCTCCTCCTGTTGCAGTAACAACAATTCACTGATTACTATAAAAGTAACTTGCAGTCTAAAATACCATATCCTAGATTTTTGGTTCAACATTTTTAAAGATAACAAATCTTTGAATAACATGAAGTACACTTGAATGGTGAGAACCCAAACCCTCAACTCAAACCTTCCACTTACGTACTGGAACCTATTTTGATTCCCCTCCATTCATTTTGTTGCTAAATTGACCCTTGAAAACCCGACCCCTGATACCTCAAACCTTTTTCAATTTCCCTAGGAGGTGTCAGGGTTGCAGCTGAGAAAAAACTAAGTATGTTCGTAAAAATCTCAGCTGGCTTTTATTGTCTGTGTCACTTCAACGTTACCCCAAGTCTTTGTTTTTATGTGAAATTTCAGCCAGTGATAAGCTTTCTTTCAGCCAGTGAAATTGGCTGGTAGCCTGCTCTTAGCTACATGTACATGCCCGAGGTTCGAGTTATCGGGACAACTGTACTCTAAATAGGAAAGGTGATCAACAGTACTCAAATCTTGTTCAAGATGACTTGTTCAAATTAGCACAGTAAACGTTCACTCACCTCCTCTTCTTCTTCTTCCTCATCCTCCTCCTCAGCCTTCTTCTTGTCTTCTTCCTCTTTAGCTTTCTTCTCTTCTTCTTCTCTTTCTTTACGTTCCTTTTCATCTTGTTCATCTTTCATTTTCTTTTCACCTTCCTTGGTCTTCTCAAAAGTTTCCTTGGCGAATGTTTCAGCATACTCAACAGAGTCAGTTACAAGTATATTGTCAAAAATACTTCCTGATTTCACCTGAAGCAAGGAAAAAGAAAGAACTGTTATGATCAAAGTAAAATGGCTACCTATGAAATAAATAGTGTGAAAAGCAGAGGTTTACAGGCTATGAAATTAATCCATAGGAATCACCAGCCTACAGAACCCTCGCCGTTGACTGCTTAAGCTTGCTGTCCTGTTTTTGACAGATGTGCTATGAAGCTTACCTGCCAAAGATCAAAACCGATGGCACCAATATCGTCATATTTGTATAGCTTGTCATCTGGTTGGTACTCAGGATTGTCAATTTCAGGATGAACCCATTCTCCTTTGTAGTTGGGGTTGTCGATTTGCTTGGGTTTCCATTCTCCCTAAAAGGGAAAAAAAAGCTGCTGTTAGAAATGAACAAAATTCTTACAACCTCAACAAGTTATGCAACTTGAACTTACTAAAACACAATGATTATGATTGCTATTTGTTAATGAGATAATCAAATTCTTTAGAATGGTTACAAGGCTGTGCTCTAAGAAAATACAAGGAGCCCAAAGGTTCCAAACTATGATAACCAGGGTGCCCAGCATAAAGCTTATATGGAATAAATAAGATCATCTGGTCGCCCAAAGGCAAAAGTTAGTCGCCTGAGGCACCCGGGCACCCTTAGAGCACAGCCCTGATGGTTAAGTCACTTATGATTATGTAATCCTTTTGGGACTGTACTAGGATAAGATTTGGATTGTATTTGCATTAGTCAGTGCTTTTCTCTCTGCTAGACAGTAAACGAAATTAAGCACTGTGTTGACACAAACTGATCATTTTATTGCACACTATTGTTGACCAATGTTTTTAACAACATCAAACATTCTTGCTTACAGAGTTTTCCCACAAACCTTGTAGTCTGGGTTGTCAATCATGGGTGGCTCCCATTCACCGTCAATCTCATCATCCCAGTCGTCAGGCTTTTTGGCATCAGGGTCTGGGATGTGCTGAGGTTTGTCCCAATCCTGCAGGAGATGTCCAAAGGTCTATTTTAAAACATGATGCTTCAAGATAGCACATAAACAAGATGAGCTTGCTTCCTGTACCAACTGCTGCACGTTTTTGGATGTTGATTTTCGCATAGCATTTTCATAGTGCCACACAAGTACTGGTCGATTGTTTTATTCCAAGCCTTTTTGAACCCGAAGTCCAATGCCTTGAATTTTGATTTTCAAATGCAAGGTCTTGAAGGTGTAAACAAATTACGACATTCAATTGGTAGAAGACAGTACTTAGATAAATGTACCAGAAGCAGAAAATTAACAATAAAAAGTTATGTTGATCAAGTGATGTCTAGGCAACAACAAGGGGTGGATGCAGGATTTTTCTTAGCAGGGGGTGCACATGGTTTTTTTTTTGCAGAATACCAGTTGCATTAGAAAGCCGCAGGTCATCTCATGGGCGGGGGTGCACACCCCATGTACCCTCCCCCTAGATCTGCTCCTGACATCTCTGGCAGCAGATTTTCACAGTGAGAGTAAAGACCAATGTCTGCAACTCTTCTTCAACAATTTTACAGCTGCTCAATTAATTTTCACCAGTTAAGAAACATTACATATAAATAAATTAACCATCACCATAAACTAACCATCATCACAAAGCCTTATGCATACTGCAAGTAATCTTTCAAATCTTTCAAAACCAGCTTACAAGATAAATGTTTATATACCTCGGGTTTGGAATCTTCTGGGTCATCAATTTTCTTCTTATCGTCCCAGTCTTCAGGTTTCTTGGCCTCTGGATCCTTGATCTTCTTTGGCGGTAGGAAGTCCCAGTCTTCTTCAAGATCACCACCCTCAACCTTGGAGCCGTCAATGCGCACTTCATAGGTGTTGTCGGGCTTCACAATGAGTGTGTAGAGATGTGTAAATTCATCATCCTGAAAGAAAAGTGTTGCAGTTTTGTGTTAGAATATCAGCACAACATGATCAGGAGTGTTGTTGCTCATCCTATATGAAATTCTAGTCCATTGCCATCTCCTCATTAGCATTCTGACATGTTGCCCTAATAATATTGCTCTAAAATATATACATCTGCAGTGTTCCAGATGAAGAGGGAGGGGGGAGGGGGGAGGGGGCTCTTGCTTATTCTCCGGATCGGAGACCGACGATGTGTGAAGAACAGACCAAGGGCAGTATATTGACTCCTGCCAGTGAAGGCTTGATGCCCATCCTTTTATTAAGGTACTTGCCCAGGCAAAATTTTGGATTTTCGTTTCCCCCAATTTTCTTATTATGATCCTTAGAGCTCCTAATATATAGAACTATTGATTTCGAGACAAAATACGTAAGAGACGAGCACGAGGAAACTAAAATTCGTCTATTTACCGGAAGTCAGTGGCATTTCCGAGTGGGGAACTGGGTCGGTTGTTAGGATTTTCATCCATTTATCGGCTTTTCTCAGCGATATTTTCTTCTGGGTAGCTGTTTTGTGAGGTTGTTTTGATTGTTCGAGCAAAGATTGCATCGTGGACGCCATATTGGATTTGAAACTTGTCCCAAGTCCTCAAAAGTTAATATTCGAGAAACCGGAAGTCTGGGACGAGTGTCGCACCTAGCAACGTGTATCGCAACGTGTAAACAAACAATGTTCTTTAGGTCTGCAGGCCTTTGAAACAGCGGAAACAGGTCCCAAATGGCGGCATCGAACACGAGGGACTTGAAACTCTTCAATAACATAGATTTTGCTTTGCTACATTTGAGTTCAATTTGAACTTCTTGCCCAACAGGGTTTCAGAAAATCTCATTTTATTCCAGAACGATAGAACATTTTCAAATGAAATTTGGCATGTAGTTCGTACTGGTGATTGTCTACAATCGTGTGTTTGGGAACGTAGCTAGACTCAATACTGTGGGTTTGGTGGCTACAGATATTAAAGGTAATTACAAAATATAAAAAATTACTGATATCTTTTTGACAATTTTTTATATCCGAGAACCCAACCACAGATTTTTGTGTTGTGTGATGAGGAATCATAATAAAGTTGCGTTATTGTTCAACAACTACATGGCTGCTGGAAAAACGTAAAAATGTTTAAGATTAGGTGTTAATAATAAAGTTAATTATTAACATATTGAGCAGTCGTGGTGCCAAAAAAATATTGGCAACATATTTATCAGTTAACAATGACTATGTGTGGAAGGTTTGAAGGATTTTGAGTGAAAATATCCCTGTCTTTAATATGGTCAAAAATGCACCAAATTTGCCTGGGCGGGTACCTTAAGGAGCGATCACACGTTCATAGCTTAGACAACTAAGGCACCTAATGTTAGGGCACAAACTCAAACCCCACTACTGAGAAATGATCACATATTCATAGCTAAGATTTATCAAGACGCCTCATGTCCCATCATTTTGTGCTCAAGTTAATTTTTCTGATTTTCATTTTTTTTTTCTTGATGCCACCTTACCTTACATCTGATGTCCTTCTTAGTAAGCAAGTTCTTTCCCTTGTAGTTGAAGATGACATGAACTTTCTTGGTACCAGGTCCACAGATATCAGGGCCTAAACAGGGAGAACAAAGAAATTTAACCAGAAGATTACACGTCAAAATATTAGCATAAAATTAAGAATTTTTAAGGCACATGTACACTGTAGAGAACTGATTTCGAGTCTTACATGTAATTCTACAGATCTTTTTTCATCGCTTACCAAACATGATGTGATATGGTGTATCTCCATGAATGTTTTTCTGATCGACTTTACCATCATAAACCTATAAAATTTAGGAGGAAAATAAAATGAGAAAACTTCAGATTCAGCGAGATGGTGAACGTTGCTTGGTTTCATTACCGTCTAGCTAGTATTCAATTGAAAGACAAAATAAAACATGTTCTTTACAAAACAATGAACGCCAGATTAGGACAAAAATACACTTAAAAACCCCTTACCTTGACATAACCTCCGCCACAGTCAATATTCTGTTCGTGCTTTACTTGAAACTGGATAACAAGAGTCTTGTCTTCGTTCGAGAACGATTCATCAAACTTAGCTGAAATGCCGTAGAATTTCGCGTCCTGGCTCGTTTGAATACCTGTTAAAATACATTTTGTTTATTAAATTGTTTGCACGGCGAGAGGTTACTGTTTGAAGCAATCTTGAGCAATTTTAATCGAACAGCTTTGCAGCTGAACAACTCAGAAAAACAATATTTCAGTCACGATTTTTTCAACACAGTGCAAATTAGAAGCACGAGATTTTTACCTTTGTCGAGATCGGCATCATTGTAAAATTTTCCAGCCGTCCAGATGAATTTTCCACTATCACTTCCCTTAAAAGTAGATTCAATCCATCTATCTTGGTAACTCTGGTCTGGAAATAACAACATTTTAGAAAATAAGCTTACTCCAGGAATAGAAGGAAGAATTGAAATTGACAAAAGTTCGACAACTTGCTACAGTGCTTTGAGCCAAACTTACCTTCAAATTTCTCAACAAAGTGGATTTTCGGGTCCTCTGCTAATATGCAAGAGACTAAAGCCAGGAAAACTAAACGACCAAGCGCCATAATTTATAAAACACAAACCTACAACAAGTTACACCTCCAGAAAGCCGTCGAATGAAACTTGTAAGCAATGACAAGCGACCATGTGAATGAATACGATTTCACCGGCCTTCTGCGTGGTGAGCTGTGATTGGTGCATATGTACCACGTGATACTAGCGAACCAATGAAAACGCACCACACGTCTGGATGTCCGTGACCTATTGTCGCTTCAGAAAACTTGAAAGACTCATCGAGGACTTGCGGACTGCGGAAAGTGGATTAAAATTTTAGCTGAGTGCAACAGAATCGACGTATAAAACGTAAATTCTAACGAATTCAGTACAGCGTCTACAGCAAAACAACAAGCCACTTATGGTAAAGTGATTTTATTGCCATGATTACTCGTTCCATAAGAGTACACCACCCCGAATGTTTTCACCTTGCACACAGGGGGCTCTCAAATTTTCTCACTTTCGTGTCATTGTTCGCGTGACGGCCATTTTGAATGTTTTATGCCAGAATGGTTTTCTAGTTTCCAGACCACGCAATAACTGACCGCGTATGCTGTTCATGGTCGCTCTATTCAAAATGGCCTCCATTGAGAACAGCGCGTTGCTGAACGAAAATTTCCTATCACTGAAATTTCACTAATAAGATCCCCAAAAATAGCCCCCAAAAAATCTTTAAGCGCAAAACATCCTTTCGAAAACAAGCTGCCCCTTCTCCCCTTACCAACAAATATAAGCCAATCCCATGCAAGGATACCCAACTCGCAAAATGTCTCCTCCAGGCCAGCACGACGGCGACGTATTTCTTCCGTCGCTGGGAGACAATTCTAACCCCCTCCCGACCCCCCCCCCCGCCCCCCCAACTCCAAAAAGAAAAAGAAAAATCGTCTTCACAAAAATGAAAAGTTAGTTTATGCAAAAACTAAATTTCCAGTTTTTTACACAGACGTCAAGAGATAAGGGGACAAAAAGATATAGGCTTTGGGACCAATATTGGCTTTTAATTATCTTCTGCAAATGATCAGGAAACGAGTTTTAAAATCCCGGGTATAAATAGAAGTGCCTTTTCGAAAAATTATATCAAATTCTCTGGCGGCATAAGACTGATATTTTTTTTCTAACATAGTCAATTTTGTTTTTCTAAAATCCATCTCCCACTTTGCTTTATCACTCCAGAAGTATCTTTTCTTTACTTACGTTGTGAAGGCGCTTCTAGTTTCTACTGACTGAACGCATTACCGCGAGGACAGCTAATTCAAAATTCCCAGGGAAAACACGGTTTGTTGGTGTGAATAGGGTATTATTCTGAAAAATTAAGGAAGCGCTACCTGGAATAGGAGCGCTTATTGAAATCTTGAGGCATTGTCCTCGGTCGCGCGCACTCACGCTACCTCGGTGTTTCCGGGTTTCAACGTTAGCGAGCGAAACTATACAGCGATTATGTCATTCTTGCTTAGCAACTGGTTGATGCAAACATTTTGTCAGGGCCGTAGGCGCCTAGGCGGGGAGAGAGGGGAGCGTGATGGGACCAAACAGGTCCGCCTAATCGGGGAGTGAGGGTTACACTGTGCAATGACTCTCCGAATGCAGGAAATGTGGACCAACTTGATTTTTCAATATTCCCGGACCCCTCTAGACGCTCGCGCCTCTGGCAAATGCAAAATGATGCCCACGGCTCCGTAATCGTCGCTGTTTCTTGGCAGCGCTATGAGGACAAGGGACGATTCCTACCTACCCCTCCCCCCGAGCACCCTTAGCCCCTTAGCGCCTAGCTCCCAAGTTTTGAATTGTGGGCCAAAGGAGACAACCATTTCAGGCAGGCAAGGAAATCACGAGCAACGATACAAAATGATCATATGAAAAATAATAATAATTTATTTAAACTCTCACAATCGAACCTTGTTTCTACTTGACCTAACAAGTACCAACCACAGGGCTAAGGAGATCTTTCATTAGAAAAAAACCTAGCGTCAAAATTCCTAACCTTACATTACAAAATGAGATTACTATTTGCTACTGCTACGAAATACAGTCGAACTTGTTTTAGGATGGACACCAAAGAGCAGAGGTGAGTTTCCGTATAGTATTATAGATGGAGAGATTCTGGTCTCTCTGAGACGAAATTAAATGAACTGTCCGTAATAATATAGAGGTCCGACTGTACTGAAGAATTAATTTTCCTCCTAATCTTGTCGCTTCGAACGTTTTAGTCTTAAACTAGAAATTAATGGATCTACACAACGATAAGGCTTCTCTTCTTGGTCAGAATGAAAGGAGGGGACTGGGGAAGAAGAGAGCGTGGGCTCATTTTCTTGGACAGCGGCGGGCGAGCCTACAAGGCAGTTGCGATGCAAGGATCCAAAGGTGTTTTTAATACCTTCAGTTCGAAGGAAACCTCAGAATTATAGTAAAGTAAGATAGAAAAGTATCAAAGAAGTAATAATAAACCAAATGTTAACAAGGATGGTTAAAACTGGGAAAGATTGCGACGGATTTCGGACAACGAACCTATTTTTTTTTTAAGATACAGCATCGTGGGGTAGTTCCTTCAAACAAGAGAACGCAGAGAACAACGTTAACCTCACCGGAATTAAATAGACGAGTTCAATCTAAAGAAAAAAGACGCCTGGTTTGTGAGGTAACGCTCGTTGCCTAGTGATTGCTGGCAATCGCATTAACTTGCTTGATTTTGCCGTTCAATTTGTCGCAAGAAGACTTGTATCTAATATTTCGTTTTGAGTCAGACGTGATTGAAAAAGCAGAGCAGAGCGAATGAAATATGAGTTCAGTTGTCGAATACCTTTGGCTCCAATCACCAGCAATCACTTGCACAAAGCCCACAAAGAAATTCTTTTGCTAGAATTAGCCTCCATTTGGGCCATATTTCTCGCGCAGTTATTATCAAACGTATCTGTATTTAAAAAATATTTTGCGACATTAGTTCATTCTGATCTAAAGTAATACAATGCTTAATTCTGTGTTATCTTCTAACTAAACATAAAGTTGCTAAACGTTGAAAACAACAGTTCAAAAGCATAAAGTGATTTCCAGACACTCTTAAGGGAACTTGCAAAATGCCGTTGTTCACGTTTTCTACTTTTTACACATAAACTAAGTTGAATTGATTTTTCTTGACATAAAAATATCTATCAATGGAAATAAATCTTGGTATAAATGAGTTCTACGCCACTGCGTACAGAAAAAATAATTTACAATTACAAATTTATACTACTCTACCCAATGCCATTTGGTTTGGCGAGCTGGAATTAGTTTTCGAGAATCATTGTACGGTCTAATAATTTAATCCCACTAAAAAATACTGATCAACAGTGTATCACATTGCAAATTAAGGTATTACGATCATAATTTAATTCTGGGTATTAATGAGAAAATATCGGTGATTGGCCATTCTATTTGGAGGAAGGTACTTTTTTAAAGTGTGGCTGGCTAACATGAGGAACAAAATCTTCCTGTGAAATACAAATGCTTTGATTTTCTGCGAGAAATTCCGCAATTCTCGCAAAACCAAAAGGCATTATGGTGTCTCAATAATTACATGATTCAGTCTAAGTCTCTAAGAGATCAAGAACCCCACAAAACATAGGGAAAAAACATGAAATATTTATGGATGTATTCCCAGAGGAACAATGGGGTTTATTTGCAGGGAGCCGGAGGTCTATTTAAACCGTGGGAATTTGGGAACACAAACATTACTAAAACAACTATTGGGGAATTGGACAACATGAGAACAGGAACAGGGAACTTACCCTAAGGAACGAGGAACGTCCCCCGGGGAACAAGGCAACTGCCCCATGGGAACAAAGAAGTTCCCATACCCCTAATGGAAGAGCCTCCTTCACTTCGACCTAAATTACACTGAACACATGAGAAGTTTCATCTGAAAGATCTAAGAATTCATCATACCGGAGGCCCCAGGGGGAACTTTAGGGTTGTATCGAGTTCAGGATTATGGACCTGTAACGTATTTCCGTGATAATATTGCACCAAGTCAGATAGCGTTGGGTATGTGGTGAAATTCACAGCAAAACCAAAGCAGCCGTCTCGTCCTCGCTTTACTTCAATGTGTCTTACACAACCTTTGTGCCTGAGAAAATAAGGAAAAAGCAAGTGAAGGTCGATTCCAATCCTAAAATTTGGTGGAGCTAGGTGGCTTTTCGGTATAAAAAAGAAAAGTAAAAGAACCTCTGCGATCGAGCTTAGTGGCCCATCAGGCCGGAGCTTGTGTGAGTATTTTTACACCCCCTAATTGGATTCTAGTCCATCGCAGGGTTACCCCCTGCAATAAATTTACCGGGTACCCATTCTACACCTGGGTGGAGAAAGGAACTATGAGAAGAGGCGTGTCACACAATCTTCATCTTCCCTGCGGAGAAACGATTGCGTGACAAGCCAAAAGAGAATCTGCACAACGCACGCCGTTTGCTGCACGCTGCACTGCACGCTGCAATGCACGCTGCACTGCACGCCGCACGTAAAATATACTTACTTGAGGGCGACAGCCCACTCCCCTATCCTCCGTGCGCTTCCTCTAATCATAAAAGTGCCGTCTACTTTATCTTTTAAGAGAGCTTCAGCCTCTTCCCTACTGGACAAGAAAACAAAAACACAGCATTGCCTAAAGAAAATATAAGGACTATTCAAGAACACAAAATTAATTTTCCAGCACTTGAAAACATTGGCAGTTTCAAGGTGTTGGGGATAGTGCCATTACCAAAAGAAACAATAGACAATATTACAAACATTTAACCACAGTACAATAGCTAACAACCAAACATAGTTTCCGAAACACTTAGAAATAACAAAATGATTTTAAAATGCCAGTTACAAAGACATCATTAAGCAGTGACCTGAAGCAGTTCTTCAATACCCATGATTCTCCATTAGAGATCTATGGCTTCGACCTTTTTGCTTTGCTCTCTATACGTCAAAACACTTTTGTTCATTTTTCCTCCAGTCAACAGCTCAAAAAATCAATTCTCCTAGTTGATAAACAATCTTTCTTTTAATGACAGTTCTGAGAATACGATGGTTCATCAAGACAATACCCCAAATGCCCCAAATGGATGAATTTTCTATATTCTCACCACGTACTTGTTTAGCAAAGTACTGACATTGTAAGAGGATTTTAGTAGTTGATCATTATAATACATTACTTGGTAAGTGTCCCATACAGCCACTGTGATTCAGACAGGTCTGGTTCAGGGCTACAGCACAAGACAAGAACAAAATGGCTGATTAGCTAATTTAGTTTCTTTCGTGTATGGCTACGGAGCAAGGGTTACCGTATATGTGCATAAAACGTCTGTATAAAAATGCAACTTTTTTACCTCATTAGAAGCAGATTTTTGGACCATTTCCTTTCAAGCATGGCACTAAAGCTAATATACACATTCTTTCTGCAACATTTGTTTTTTTTTGTTAATCCGGCGAACACCCAAATTTGAGATGTAAACAATGGCGTCAACAAAGATCATTCTACAAAGTCTGTAGTTTGGGAAGCTTACGATCAACATAAAAAAAGGCTTTCCAAACATTATCTTTGGGAGAAACGTATTGTACTGAAAAGGAGAAATTGATTGCCATTATTTTTAAATGTGAAGACCTTCATACTTAGGTTATGAGGCCGTACATTGTCATCTGGGCTGTCTATTTGAAGTAGTTAAAGAAAAGTAAAAGTAAATTAAGTTATGACCAGAAAATGTTAATTAAATCTTACACATCATAGATGTCCTCTGTGGAATTGCCGTTTGGAAGATCAGCGCTGTTAAAAGAAGTTAAAGTGCCCCTATGGTCAAATTCAGTTTTTGATTTTCATTTTTTTACATTTTCGTGCACTTTTAGACTTTCTTACTCATCTTGCAAATTTCAATCCACTTCATTTTAACATTTATTTCCGAGAATTTACGGCCGCCATTAATCAACCTTGTTCCTAGGCTTGGTTGCGAATGGGAGAAAGTGACGTCAAAGGCTCAAAAATACCTCACGGGTTGAAATTATAAATATAACAATAAGTATTGAAATTCACCGAAAAGCAACAAAAACTTTGGACCTGCCTGTTCTTCGTCCAATTTCCTATGCTGATTGTTACTACAATTTCAAATAAATGTTAAAATTAAATGACGTCTGATGTTCACAATGGATTGAAATTCGGCAAGAAGAGTAAGAAAGTCCAATTGTACACGAAAATGTAAAATAATGAAAAACCATCATGGAAACATACTTTCACTAATCATATCTAGATCCCATTCACTTACTTTCCCCACGGCTCGTGGGGGAGGGGTGCGATGCACCAATCGAACCCCCCAAATTTCGGGCCTGGGCCAATAGGAAGAGAGGGGATAGGAAGGAAGGAAAGAAATGAGGATGAAAGGACATCGACCCCACATGAGGAGTAGTCAATTAAGTATATAATCATTATTACCATTAACATTCTCAAAGAGTTTTTCTTTGTTCCACGCTCAAGACATGATGAATATTCCACCTTTCATATTTCATTACCGATTAAAATTTGCCACCTTTATTTATTGTCATTATCATTAATATTATCATTACCGGTATCGTTATCGTTGTCATTATCATTTTGTGTGACCAGCTACTGTGTGTATTTTCAATTTATATATTACACATATTGTAATTCCAATTGCAGTACAAACAAACGTTCTTTACCATGATTATTATTGTTACTATTGTGAAGAGAAACATGGAAGGAGGGAGGGAGAAAATAATTAATTAACTAGCAAAACTTGCATAAACAATCTGATAATAACTGGAACAACTACAAGTCAAGTAACCTATGTCTTTGGCAATAATGCTGTTAATGTCTTGTCTGTTAATGTTGAACAAAAAAAAGTTACTTACTGCCGAATTTGCTGCGTTCCTCTGCAAGGAGAAAAAGGAGCAACACGATTCAATCAATTTTGTTTTGGCTGAGTCTCCAAAACAAGTTAGTAATAATATTATTGATGAATAAGCGAAACATAAAAAGTATGCTGAATGCGTTGAAAATATGGCATCAACTATCTTATCAATGTTAAAAGACCAAAAAATAATGTCTTCACATTAAAACGTAGTCGAAATGTCCTTCTGAAAAACCGTCAAGTAGCCTAAAATTCAACTCTAAACCGTGGAACGGAATGCCATATTTATTTATTTACTGTGGGCCCCCAAATAATTTCATAAGCACTCGCGCGGCAACTTAGGCTCCCCATCTTGAAACGAGGTTAGCGGAAGATCACCACTCGTTTTCAAAGTGAGCTAGTATGACTGCAACACTTGATAACAACGTTTGAGGGCTTTGTCACGGATTTTTACAGATTTTCGAAATATATATTTGTGTCGTAGGAACCCTTAAAATAATGTTCCTTTTTTAACAATTACCCTATTAGAGCACTGAAAATGTGAACAAGCGTCTGGAAATGACTACAACTTGAAAAATTGAGGCTAAACGTTTTAAGTTTTTTCCGCGGGTCTTCAAAACAAAAATCGATATTAATAGCCGCGGTTTGATTTCTCTCCGCAAATTAAGGTTATATCTTCTTTTAGACGTTCAAAGATAATTTTTCTCCATAGGTTATGTTTCCTAGCGCTATAAATTTCAGAACAGTTTACACCAAAAATCCGTGAAATCCCTATGACGAAGCTCCTTTATAAGACAAACGTGCAGTAAAAAAGAAAAAGAAAAAACAAACAGGAGTTTTAACTACTACCGCTCTCAAGCATGGTTAAAACCACGACTGAAGTCTGAACGTATTCCAAATTATATTAATTCACCTTGCAAACATTAAGAAAACAGAGAGGAGGGGTGGGGGCCCATAAAAGCTTTCACAGTAAGACAAGAATATATTCAATGGAATGTGATGCATTTACTGAAAGTTTCACTTACTCCTCGCCAATTTTTGCCTTTACATCTTCTATTTCCATTCCCTTCTCTGTTGTGAGAACTCTGTGAACAAGAAAAGAAAGCTGATGCGTTACAATCAGTCAAACAGTTGCCACTGTTTTCCAAGTTGAATTTTTTTTCAGAGTTCAGTGAGCGAATATCGCTGACGTTGTAGACTGCAAAACAGTCGTTTTTCCTCTAAAATCATTGAATATTCGCGTATCAAAGGCGCAAAGCGACGATCGTCTCCCCAGTCTCACACTCCGTTTTGACATTGGGTCCAGACCTCTCGATTCGAAGACCGCTCGAGCGTGTTCGCACGAATTACGGCTGTTTTGCAGTCTACTGACGTTGAAATAATGGCGTTTCATTTCGAAATAAAATGTCTCTTTCTTTCTTATTTTGCCCTTGAAGATATTTAAGGTACTGACATCTGAAGGGACATGTATTACTTACAGATAGTATTGCTGTTTGCTTCTCTGTAGCTTTATAATTTCCGGCTTGATACTGTTCATACGCTTGGTAAGAACACGAGTCGTCTCGGTCATGCTGGCGATTTTACTTTCAAGAGTTTTTACAATTCCATTAGCTTCCATCTTTTTGTGCTTTAGTAGGTCGAAGTTTTGGCGAAGTCTGCAAGTAAATATATTCATTAAAAATATATTGAAAAGAGTAATAATAAGATAACTTTAGTTTTCTACATGTTAGAAAAAAGAATATTCACAAACAATGCTGAAGTTCTAAAAGTAATGAACGTTTGACATCACGAAAACAAGGAAAGATTTTGATGCGATGAAATCCGGTTTTTTACGACTGTTTTGCAGAATGCAAAATAAGAGTTAAGCCGTAGTGAGCGAGCGAATTCACTCGCTCGGTCGATCCTTCGGTCAGTCGATCCTTCCTTTCTTGGCTTTTGTTTGTAATTCCACTGACCAATTCTCCCATTTTTATTATTTTGCCTTATATATTGACCGAATGAACACATCTTTAAAGGGAACCTCCACTCTTGGGACAAGTTGACGTTAAATTGTTTGAAGTAATTCCTAATTTCCAAATTTTACAAGACAAGGGAAAAATAACATTTAATAATAACAATAAATGGAAAAGTTTATGGCATTTAAATTTCCAGCGCGCCGCCATTTTGGATTTTTATGACGTGTCATGGCTCCCGCTATTGTTTGGAAGCTACTTTTCCTTTTATTGTTATTATTAAATGTCATTTCTCCCTTGACCTGTAAAATTTGGAATTTTGGCATCATTTCAAACAATTCAAAGACAACTTGTTGTAAGAGTGGATGTTTCCTTTAAATACAAAATATATTTTGTGCTTTCAAACAGCTATCATGTTTTCTTTTGTGACATGGTGTGCTCCCTTCTTTTGTGCAGGCACTGCTGCTGTTCAAACTAGCATGTTGACTTCATCAACCGTTACCTGTTTATAACTGTGTTAATAAAAATACTGTTTATTGTTGTGATCATAAAAAAGTACATACAAACTCTTCAGCATTACCCACTCAACAACGCGCAGCAGTCACTATCTCTAATATACCCTAGTAATAATAATTATGGGATTATTAAGACGGAATCCACCAGGAAGTCGAGTAATATTTATTTAAGTTGGACAAAAACCGAGTACCAGAATAATTTAAATCCTATTGCGTTATTTTCTACCCTAAATAAAAGGTAAAGATGTAAGTAATTATCACTGATAACACCAACAACAATTTCTTATCAGAGTCTTAGAAAATGAATTTCAAAGTTCACAAGCTATAGGGAAATTCTTACGTGCAGCCAATTTGTAAAATCGTCTTTAAGCGATTCAGTGGAATTCAGTGAAATTTCAAAATTTGTTTTCGGTGTTTGGTGTTGTTAGAAAAGATTTCTTTTGATAAGATATTTGAAGCAGTAACACAAAAGTTTGCAATAAGGTGTAAATAATTTTGGTACAACAATTTCTCATCAGAGCCTGAGAAAATGAAATTTAATGTTCACAAGCTATAGGCAAAAGCTCGCGTCTTTTAAGCGATTTGTGGAATTAAGTGGAACTTCGAGATTGGTTTTCGATGTTTGGTGTTGTTAGAAAAGATTTCTTTTGATAAGATATTTGAAGCAGTAACACAAAAGCTTGCAATAAGGTGTAACTAATTTTGCTACATAATTTTGTCCAACAACTACTCAAAGTCCTGGCGGATACCGTCTTAAACGCTCTGCCACTCAGCTGCCCAGCAGGTCAAATACGAGGTAAATAAAATCTTATTGGTTCTTTTAAGAACCAATCACAGAACTTCATACAAGAACAGAAACCCAAGGCAAACACATAAATTACTTTAGACACTTTATGATGCATATTTGACGGTGCATTTGAATTCAACCAAAGGAAAAACTGAAACAAGAGAGTGCAACTGCGATAATTTTCCTGTTCTGGGTTTTTCAAAAGTTGCGTTTAGAGATAAATGTAAATACGAGAAAAACAGACAACAGAGCATTTTCAGTTGTCTACTCACATTGCCCTGTTCTGTGGGGGAGCCTCCTTCTGAAACGACTCATGCAATATAATCTGCTCATCAATCATTTTTACAATTTCGCAGTGTGCATCCAATTCTTCATGACAGTCTGTTATTTCCTGGAAGTAAGAAGCTCTACATTTTAGCTACAACTAAACGTAGGCTATAAATTGTAGCTTTGTCATAACTTAAATAATAAATTGTACGCTTCTACGGTTCTTCGTTTTAGTTATAATTTTATCATTATTTTTAAACTGTAGGCTTCTAAGACTCTAAGCTTTAAGTAATGAATTCAACATTTTTTAAAACTTGCACACTTCTAGATTCCACATTTTAGTCATAACAGTTAACTAGAGAGGTTGTTGGGTTGTCATATCTTGATGCTGGATTGTCACGGCTTGTTTTCCCCTTGTTAAAGAAGTTAAAGAAATCCTGGTCCACAAAAATCATGTCGGCACTAAATTAAATTACTGAAGGACGTATTGGTTGAAATAATGAGGAGAATATGACAAAATTGTTACCAGATCGACTAGAATTTACTATTTAATGACTAGACTGTAAGTTTGAAGTTTCTATCAACTGACAGTTGATGGAAGCAGAGCCTTACAGAGACAATTTATTTACACTTGATTTATTGAGATCTTTCCGCGACAAAGTGCAAGTCTTCCTCCGTAAGAAAAAAGATGGCGGCGGTACATTTGACCACAATACCTTGCGAACCTAACACAGTCCATATGGCACACAGAAAGCTATGTTTTTGTAAAATTCATCCCCGTACTAACAACATTGTTCATGCTGGATTTCAAGGTTGTGGAGCTTTTCTGTGCGCTTTTATGAGCGTTTTTGAAGTTTTTGCGCGCTAAGCATTATAGGTAAATGTACTAGTCGCCATCTTTTTGCTTACGGTGGATTACGTGAGTCACACAATCTTTTATGAACTGCAGAATTTTCAGCTGATTACGTGGCCTGCACAAAAACTTGTCTTACCTGTTCAGCAGTAACAAACTCGTTGTGGATCCCCTCATAGGCGTCTGATTTTTCCATGAACTCTTTTTGTACTCTTTTCAGTCTTTCCACTAGAATATCCTTATTATTTCCAGAGCCCTGACCACCTTCGTCTTCATCATCCTAGAAGAAAAAACACAAACAAAAGCTTTTGATTGGAAAAGAAAATGGCGGGAGATTTTTAAACCAATCGCTTGGCAAGTTATACAAAACAAACGCAAATATGAGCAACTTGCGACACTCATTAGTGAAAATCGCTCTGAGCACATTTCGTGTACGAGAGAAGGTACTCAGTCAGACTTTTAGCAACGTTTGAACAAAAAAATGCAACCAAAATCCCCGTGATATCTGGCGGTTTTCGCGTAAGTGTCGAAAGTAATTCGCGTTTGCTTTGGTTTTGCATAAAACATTATGTTTAGTGATTGGTTTAAAAAAATTTCGCGCCACTTTGTTAGCCAATCAGAAGTAAAACCAAACCATTCGTGACTGGCTGGCACATGTTTTCCCGCGCTTTGTGCCGGCTACATGTATTTGCTTCGAGTTTTGATTGGTTCACTGGACTTTCTGCGTCCTTCGTGTTTGGCCACAGTGATAACTGTGGTTTCGGTTTTACGACAATTGTAATTGATTGAAAACTACTCTAGTTCCTGTTATTATGCCAGGAATTAACTGTGTTACCTGGGCATATACTTCATGGTAACACAACATGGCCGCCAACAATGAAAACGTATAGTCACCCAACCACAAAATGAATGCTAACCGCAAGCAAATTGCAATTGCTGTAGTTTGCTTGCAGTTAACATTTATTTACTGCAATTTGCTTGCGGTTAGCATTCATTTTGTGGTTGGGTGACTATATGTTTTCATTGTTGGCGGCCATGTTGTGTTACCATGAAGTATATGCCGTTACCTGGTCATATTTCTGAAGAGGAGTTGTAAGTTTTACATCCAGCTTTGGATTGTAAGATGCCAATGACCTTGTCTTGTAATAGTTGATGAGTTCAACCACAGATGGGAACGTCAGCGGTTCCGAAAACCCATAATGTCCGTCCTTGTGAAGAATACGAATGAGTTTGTTCACGCCTCCTTTCCTAAAAACACACAGAAATTAGTATTTTTTGGGTGGGAGGGAGGGGGTGGCATTATAAGTGAATGGGAAGGAAAACAGAAATTAATAAAATTAATTAAAACTGATACAATCAAACACCTTCGGGAGGATGCTCCCATGCCCACTTAAAAGAAGTTTCCATAGAATACGTTATCAAAACGTGAATTCCAGTTTGCCCTTTCAAAAAGGGGGTTTACAAAGTCTGCATACGAGCCAAGTGGCCCAAAAGGTCGTAGCTTATCCCGGTTTCCGTAGCATGAAGCGACTAGGAGTATAAATTTCTACTCCCCCCTGGATGGTATGCTAGTCCATCGCACCCTTTGAACAAGCAGCTCCCAAATTTTGCTTACCCAAAGTTTGATATTATTCTGACTTGTGATTGAGTCAGCTGACGACCTCTCTAGATCCTTACGCATTAGGGAAGAAGGAAGGAAAATTCACTTGCCCAGCAGCAGAATCTACTTGTTCCATACTTGTCCCGTCACTATTTTACGAGCAATACAAGGTTGCCTGACAAAATGCTGTCCAGATGTAAAGTATTTCCTCTGTTTCTTGTTTAGGTTGTGTGACATTTAGATCATCCTATTTTCTCGTATCTATCTAGTAGCCATTATGGCATTTGTTAAAAAAATATAATTAGCCAAAGCAATGAGCATAATTTACCTTAGGGTTAGGGTATACTCTCCTGGAAACCGCCTCGAGTCCCGAACAATAAATACTCCATCTTCCTGATCTTTCAATCTCTCGCTGACCGTTTCTCTGAAATGAACCAAAATACAGAATATGATTGTGTATTAAACTTCTCGCTTTAGCAAAATCGCGCGCGCGGACTGAATTTTCATTTGAAACTTTTAGTTGTGTACTCACGCTGATCAGTTTATTCAATAATTTTAACGTTACTTTTAAACTCCTGTAACGGTGAATTTCCTCCTTTTAGTCTTTGCAGGAATTGAATTATCCAGTGATGTTTCTAAACTTCCTCCGAAACTTGGGAGAAACAAGAAAATGTCGCCATTCTGTAGACGACCTTCAGCCACTGCACACTAATGGCTGATAGCGTTCAATAACTCAGCCAATCAGATTGCAGCAATTGCATTAGTATACTTGCAGAATTCCACTAAAAGCATATAGTCAACGAGGTGCAGCCGAGTAGACTGTTGCTCATAGAAAACGAGGGCGATTAGTTTACTATGAGCGATAGTCAACTCACCCACTCCACCCTCCCTTGAAGAAGTCGGTGCTAGGTAAGTATCAGTTGGTAAATATTCCACTGATTCATTCAGTGTGACGGTGCCCGGTGGTGGCTGCTTGCAGGATTGCCATGGTTACCTCCTATCCTGTCCTAGCAATTGCCCGGCTGCACCAATCCTAAGTCACCTCCTCCCAAGCTCATTGATTGGCGGTGAGTTCAATTGGGGATGAATCAGTTAATGAGTAACAATTATTAGTGAATATAAATCTTACTTGTTAATCTCTCCCCAGTACCAGGGACAGTCTTGCAATCTCTCGGTGGGCTTTACCTCTGGGGAAAAGGAAGATGGTCTCGAAGGTCTTGGTGGCACTGTAAACGCAAAGTGATCATAAAAACATTTCCTCATTTTACATTTTGTTTCAGAAGAGGGTGAGAGTGACGATGACGAGTGAACAACTTAGCATAAATGGAGATAATTTTACAGCATCATTATTTTAACCCTTTCGCTGCTGAACTTTCCCCCCAAAACGTGTTTTTTGACCGTTATACCCATTTTTTGTTGTTACGATGCTAATTAATTTTGCCCAAACTTTGCTATAAAAGCACTTTTTTACATTGCAGCAACATTTTGATAGAGATTCCGTGTAACAATGTACAATTTTTTTTACTTTGGTGCATGCGCATAAGCCAAAATTTTCTCTTGCTCCTTTTCCTTCTTTTTTTTTTCCTGCTTTCTTATCCTCGTTCCTTTCTACTGTTCACATCCTTCTTTCTGGCAGGAAAAGTTTGGACAAAATCGTTGGTAAACCCTGAAAAGAGGACGTTGATCAATTAGAGGTGTGCTGGCCTGTTTATGCACCGATTTTGCACCAAAAACGCAGCGTGTTTTTTTCGATTAGCTCCGTCAGAATGCAGTCGATATACAAAATGCATGGTCCTATGGAAAGATCAATCCACGCTGTGTCAGTTGCTTATCTGAAAACTTGATTGACGTGTAAACTGATGACGTCACTAGCGGTTTAATGACCGCTCCTCCAAATGTCGACAAAAGTCGACTTTGGCACTGAAAGGGTTAAGACTCCTTTTTTTCAACAAAGTTACATGTCATCTACCTTTCCGGGTCAGAGTCAGTTGACACATTGACAATACTGAATTTAAAATGTCTTTCGAGTCGTCAATGTAACGATCATTTAACATCTGCAATTGCAATTCGATAGCTCACTTCTGCTTTCTTGTGCAAAATGTCAATCGCCTTTATTTCTTCTAATTTATTGATATTAAACTTCAATTTTAATTTTTATTTCTGTTGTTAGACGTTGTTGTTTTGTCTTGTGAAAAGCACAAGTTGTCATAAAAATTATTACACATAAAGCATCAAATTGGCGTTAACTACATGCATGTTAACGTCGTATACTACACGGAAATTCGCGTGGATTTTATAACGTGTAGATTCTGTTCTGTTATATTCCTATAATAAGGTATGCAAGCACTGGCCGTAAAATGAAGGTTATAAGCCTTGAGCTAAAATACAACTTTGCGTCAAGGGATTGAGTGCCTAGCTTATAACTGAGGGACTGGTGGAAGGGGAGGGAACCTGGTGGGAGTGAGTTATTCATGCAAGGGAAAATGTTCGAAAAAAAAATCATGAAAAGGACCCCCCACTCCCCATAAAAAAAATTCATGCACAAAGATGGGCCACATTTTGGTTTTAAACCAGAATCATAATTCTTCTTGTCATGAAATGTGCTCCAAAATGCACCAAATGGCATTACAGTGGGTCTTGATTTACAAAATTATCCCGGGGGAGGATGCTGCCAGACACCCCGACGGAAATAGGCCTTCTAGCCATTTCTATACATCACAACATCACAATCAGTGCTAACGTCTGGGCCCCCTCACCTCAAAATTCATTCCTACGGGCATGACAGTTATATTAATTACAAAATCTTTTACTATACCTCCTCTAAACTGCTTCTTACGTTTTATGTCATAAAATAAATGGAAAGTAACGTTACGGTCCGTCCCTAAGCAAAGGGGTTGATAACTGATATTTTACAGTTTATCACACCAAACCAAGAAACACAGTTTAGGTTTTACATCTGAAAAGTACCACGATGGTCATGATATCAATTTTAATATACCTGGTGGTGTCACTTCTCTTGCCCACTCTCCATTGGTTATAAGAAAGTTGATAACTCCAATTGTCGTGTCGTAGTCTTCAACCAATTTCCTGTGAACACGTAACATAAAATAATCATCATTTTTAACAAAAACTTTTAATTATAAAGTTATGTCTGCTCAGTTTTGGTGATATAACAACTTATTAAAGTATTTACCTTTTGATCAGTTGATATGTACTGCTTATAAATGGTTTGTCACTGTTGATCATTGTTGTTAATTTATGTTCTTGTTTCGGGAAGTCATACAATGTTTGTGTCAGTTACTCAATCTTCAAAGTTTGCTTTTTTGTTTCGTTTCCTCAGAAACGAAACGGTATTGTTTTGGATTCGATATGAACTATTTACACAGTGAGGGCTGCTATCCAATCAGAAGAACGCTCGTAACCACAATGTTAACACGGTGTACCAAAGGCAAACAATCTCGTAAAAACATGTTCTTCAAATATCGGAAAGATAATCGTCAGCAAGACCAAAAATAATTGAGATTCATTACAGATAGAAAAATCTGACGACTGCAATGCTTTTAAGTTCGATTAAAGCGATGTCTAGGCGAAAAATGTGAAGTAAGCTCTTTCCGTGTTTAATTCTTAATTTCTAGCTACATCCTGAGAAAGAAGAAAATTCCCACCAATGAGAGCGCTTGCAAGCGCAAACAAAGACACGATGCCTGTTTGCTGGCAAGAAGCCATGAAAAAGGGAAAGAGAAGGGCAAATTAGGAAGTTTCTTTTCATTCTTATCCTTCCGCGATCTGGAAACGAAACAATTTCTTTTTGAAATAGCTGCTTGTTGTTTGTATGTTCCCTGTTGATTTCCGCTATTTTTTTGTGGGGAGGGGTGTGTCGGGGCTTGCCAAATGTGCGCATTTTAGGAAATTTTTTCCGCTTTGTCTCCTTGTTTTAGCTGCTACAATAATTATACTTCAGTTTGTTCTCAGTCATATTTTGCAGCTTATGCCCGTTTGTAGCAACCACTAAATGCAAGAATCAAGGTTTTGTTAGGGCGTTAGATCATTAATCCCTTTGGCACTGTTCTAGACTTTCTAAAAGTTGCTCGCTTCTCGTTTCCATTTTGTGAGCTTAACTTCTAGGCAAGTCTAGACATTAACCCTTGTTTTAATTCTCATTTAAGTGACCAGCGTGACTTACATGATATGCTGATGGCTTGGTCGTAACAAAAAAGGAACAAATGTTGCCGCTAGTCTCCTGGACGACATGTCATTCCATTCTAAGCTTCGGCTAACCCTACAAGAAAGAAAAAAGACATTTTGAGCCACCAGGCATTCAGAAACAAGCACTTTACAATAATCTTAATAATTAATATTTAGTAAAATTAATAAACCTCTTCAGGCGGCTAGTAATCCTCTAATATACCAGCAAGCCAGAAAGGGGTTTGCATATATGAATTTTATTATCCACCAATTAATTTTTACAACATGTTTTCAAAGGGAAAAAAACCACAGTGATAATCAAGGCGAAATTACGGATGTTAATTAAAAAAAAATGCACATTGATTGGTTACGTACACTGGGATTTACACTGTGATTTGATTACAAATTTATGTCTCAAAGTTAACTTATTTAGGTTTGTCCTTTTGGTTTACACTGCCCTATAAAATCAAGTGATGGATATCAAATCAGATGAGGAAAATCTTCTGATACTCGTCATCTGATTTTGTAGCATGTGATATACATTTTTGTACGTGTTGTCCAATGAGCACACACAGAAATTTAATCAGTGGGTTATAAGCATTAAGCCTGCATAGCAAGCATTCCCGTGCGAGCAAAGTACTGTGTGTCGTGCGTGAGTGAAGGTCCTGGTCTCGTGACCAGAATCTTCACTCACACATAGCACTTCACTCACACGGGAAAGCTTGGATGTTTGTGGACACAGTTTTTCTAGAATGAAGCTTGAGGAAAACTGTGATCTTCAAGTAGCAAGTAACATCAAATATGACACATTAATTATTGGCCAATTGATCAATGGTATATTTTAAAATTATTCTATAATCAATCAACATTAATTTTAAACATAAGTTCTTAAGCAAAAAATCTACATCTTCACTAATGGGACTTGAGATATGTCTTTCGAGAGTAGGCTATTTTCAAAATGGCTTTTACGCAAATCAGTAGCCATTTGCATTGAGGGATTTGCCCCATTTCGCGGCTTTTGATTGGCTCGCTCACAAGTTAGGCAAGAAGCGCTTGCCTTCCAGTTAGACCTGGTTTATTTGCCTAAGTAGTTCCTTTGTCTTGACTGCCCTTTGAGGTATTGCTATCGACAAAACACCTCCTTCGGGCTGATGGTGAAAAATGTTTGCCTGTCTATTCTCAGTCTACATTTCTTTTCATAGTCCACCAAAATGAAGCTACCTAGGCCCTCCCAAACTAATTATGGCCCCGACCAACCATGACTGACAGATGAAATATGCAACAATTTCATTGCATGTGTACCTGCACGCCATAAGCTACATCATTTTCTCAAGCACAAGGTTTGTTCTAAAGACAGCCTACTCATGAAAGATGTGCCCAAATACTAGATGTAGACTTCTAGCTTCTAGGATTCTTACTTGTACAAATGCCTCAACAGGTACATAAGGAGAGACTTGTTTTCTTGAGGCAGATTTTCAATTAATTTTTTAAGCTCTGTACCAAGAGCGTCTGGATTCTCATCTTAAAAAAGAATCAAACCAATGTTAAGTCCATAAAATAACACAAAAGTAGACCTGAAGCATGCACCCTTGTACCGCAAAATTAAAAGAGCGACAAGTATGTCAAAATAGTCACTTTTTTTGATATATGAAATAATTTTTCAAATGAAAGAAACTTTAAAATAATTTGTTAGTTTTCTAATAAAGCTAGGTAGAAAAAGAAGGGGATACTCAGAATTAGCATAACGTGTGGTAGAAACATCACATTATTGCCAGCAAATCAAAACATCATTACTTCGCTTAGCGACAATGGAAATATGTCAAGACAATAATAATCAGCTGCCATATTCTATTTTGAATTCTTATGTGTCATTAGCTTGTTGAATGCAAGGTCATACTATGTGTATTAAATTCTGATGGCTGCTAAGTAGAGGTAAAAACAATACTGTAAAATTCCAGTTATAAGCCCCCCCCCCCCCCCCTCCCCCGCTTATAAGTCCCCCTGCTTATAAGCCCCACACCCCCCACTTATAGGTCCATCTCCCTGGAAACCAAAAAATGTATATCTGGTTATAAGCCAGATGACAGTACTGAACAGGGCTAAAATTTATGTTGTCATAACTCTTTAATCTTGACTCTTTAACCATAGCCCATTTCGAAACGCTCAATTTAAGCCCCCCACCCTCCCCCCTCCCCCCTACAAAAGCACCTCCATTTATAAGCTCACCCAAAACCCCTGAAAAGATGGAAGACGGTCATGCCGCTTAACAGAGGTGGCCGCTTAATAAGGGTTTTATGACCACATAAGGACGGGGGACTGCTTAGAGCAGATTGCAGTGTAGAACTACAGTCAATTAGACATTTATCACATCACCTGAACTAGAAAGTACTTACCCCGGAATGTTTTAACAAAAGAGAAATACTTTTCTTCAGTAAACACACAGGTTGGAAGCTCATTTAGATACATCTTAAGAACTGCAGCAACACAGTGCGGATTTCTCCATTCTTCGTCATCCATGTTTACATTCTTTGCACCTAAAATGGGAAAATATAGAAACTGAAATCTAAAAGCACAGTGTTATAGGAGATATGCAAGGCTTTCAAATGAAGATTTTAAGTAGGCAGCCGCCCTATCTACAGTGGAAATTAATTCAATGACTTACTCTGATTTAATGCGGTCTTGAGAGCATTCTTTTCACTTCCAGATGGCACAATACTATAGATACCCACTGTTCTTATCAAATGTCCTCTCTCAATGGCTTGAACACACTTCATTACTACAGTTGGTGCTGGTTTGTCAGCTGGACGAAACTGTGCACCAAGCTCTGCTCCAAATACTGGAACTAAAACAAACAGGAAAATAGTATCAGCTCAAGTATATATCTAGCCAGACATGTCTCTCTTTTCACTTAATTAATCCTGCTGGCACTCAAAAGACCTCTGAGATTCCACTGGTCAGGGGTTGAAAAGAGCCACCTGGTTGTGCATGCCAAGTAGAATATCCCACAAGTTCTCATGTGCACTTGCCCAATGGAAGACCCCAGGAAAGTCATCTGCTAATAAGCCATAACAAATGATGAAGTAACTTAGACAAGCATGCATAGCCAAGCAAAATTTGAGAGTCCCCTGATGTATGGCCAAAGGGCAGGATGGAATTCAAGTTTCTTTTTTTAAGTTCTGAAGTAAAATAACAAGTAAGTATACAGGATGCGTGTCGCATATGAACCTAGTTAATGGCCTAGCTGACCAAGAGTCTTTTGAAGATCAGTTGGTTACAGCGCCCAACCAGTACATCTGGGAGACCATGGGTTCGATTCCTGTCGGGGACTCAGAATTTTTCTTTGCCCCACACTCATGATGAATAGTTAGTTTCACAAGTCAGTTGCCATCCTCGTTATGTTTCCTTAAACCTGAATCTCTTGTTGTGACTGAAGTTTCAGCTATAGAATGTTAAATGTTAGTTCTCCAGCTTATATAGAACTCTCTCATTTACAAAATACTCTCAGTCAGAACAAAAAATTAAAAGAACAATATTCAATGAATATCTTACCATCTGCATCGCTTTCTCTTCGTAGTCTTACTCTTCTTCTTGGACACACGATGATGTTGTCAAACATACACTTTCTATGACACTGAAAGCCGCACTCTGGACAAAGAACCCCCTGTTTGTGTAATCCCCACAGACACTTGCCGCACTTATCACACCATTGTAGAGAAGTGAAGTTTTGCTCTTTGAAGAAATGACTACCCTTTGAACCTATCAACCAAAATAGAAGCAATTATTTCTGTTATAAGATTTACATTGTTATAACATCCTATAACACTGCTTTGATGAAATGTCCAAGAAAATAAAAAGAATTAGTGACAATTAGCCCTTTTTTGTCAATGTTTGTATAATTTATGTTGCAGTTCTTCCTTTGTTTAAACTCATTATCATACATTACCATAATACTAACAAGAGAACATTTCGAAATACAATTGACTATTAAAGCGAAATAAGATTACGACGTTTCGGAATAATCTTGACTCCATTATCAAGTAGACTCGACCCTTATTGCATTCGACGAAGGAGAACGCAAACCTAATTTTGCCCTGTGGTTTTCGATAGCTGGTGTCCTCTGCACGGTTATAGGCAGGAAAATCCACATTCCTGTAAGGTTACAAAAATGTGCCCCCCGCTTAAATATTGCAGGGGCATGCCTCGGCCAGGAAGCTGGTACGATACGATCGCAGGAAACATTTTTTGGCATGAAGCGTGTGCACGGAGTTAAAGCATTACAGGGTTAAAATCCAGGGAAGAAGAGTTTTAGTCAGCCACCGAACATCGTAAAAGGAGTGTTAATCGAGTAAGTCGATTCGTAGTTTTATAGGCAAGGTAAACCAGCGTGTTTACGTGCAATACGTTTCACAAAATTAGTTTTATAGGCAAGCTAAACCAGCGTGTTTACATGCAATACGTTTCACAAAATTAGCTACAATTACAAATGGTATATAGCATTTCATGTGAAGAGAGTGGGTAAAATAAGGATCAAAATTGTTTTACTAGTATCGCTTCTTTCAATTTGTGCAGATATATTCTTATCCGCAGAAATTTTAGACATTTCGACAAGGAAATCATTTTATTGAATATTATGAATGTATCGACTATGAACGAAAAGTTGACGTGTTATGCCTAGTGTCAAAAGATAACTTTTCAATAGAAATAATTCTATTCTATATGAATTACAGTGTAAGAGAAATGAACGATGCATTTATGACTTTGTACGTTTCTACTTTGTGAATGTCCCATGAAGTGTCAGGAGCGACTTCACTTTGTTTTACATTTATTCCGATATCAATAATGAGAATTTGCCGTTCCGTTCATTATTTGAGGTTCCTTTTGACCTTTGGCAAAAAATCACTGCCAGTGACTTGTGCGATGATGGATCATGTTTCCGACCGGTCCATTAATCGTTTACCGATACATCATTTGAATGGCTTTTTCTGTAACATCCAAGTTAGGAAAGCATAGCTTGCAAGAAAAGAAAAATTCTGCTTTAACATACCAAGAACTCCTGCAGTATCACAATTTCTTTCGCAGTAAACCCCTTCGAAAAAAAAGAGAACAAATTCCAATTTATTTTGCAGACGGATGTTCTTTTGGTTCGTCACGCAATCCGTCCTCCAAAACGTGGCGTGATGAGATTCCTCTCTTCGCGATTTCGCTCCATTTGAGGCATATTGAAAAGCATAGTATGCCGACGATCATGCTCTTTTGCCACTGACTGACTATCCATCTTAGATCGAACGCACTCCCCTAATCTCTGATTACTACTAGTCTTTATTTCTACTTGATAATGGAGTCAAGATGATTCCGAAACATTGTAATCTTATTTCGCTTATTTTTATAGTCAATTACCATTAATAAACAAACTAAGGAAAAAATAAAATTTGACTGAAGAAAGAAAGTCACAGAAATGCTAATTAAAAGTATTAATAATAACTGACAAGTTTCTTTACCAGAGAAGAAAACCATTAGACAGAGCATAAAGAACAAATTTAAGCCCTTATTGATAAATATGAAATAAATTAATAGCAGACAAGCCACCTAATGCTCATAAAGAACCTGACCTCTTTTGGCTGATTGAAATCCACTAAATACCTCCGATTTTCTCTAAAAGAACAACATTGTAAACATGTCAGTTACATTTATTTTATATTGAAAAAATAACAATAATAAAAAAAATTATCATAACAGCTCTGCAGATCCCTATATATAGCTCCTATAGCCCTATAGCTAAGGGGTCTATTGCTCAAGCTTGAGCTTGAGAGCCTCAAGGTTCAAACCCTTAACCAAATTAAGTTCATACTCACTTTTTGACAGGAAATGCAACCTGTTCATATACGCATACGCAGCTCCGATAGAAAATGGTGCCCTTACACATACCTACATTTTTCACTTGAAATTGCCCTTGAAATAGTTTAATGAATTGACCTTTTGGAGAGTCTGTTCAAGATTTTAAAAGATCCTGTAAAATACCTAAATGACATTTTCCCCTAGACCCTTCTGTATACTCCAACTTGTACAGCTTGAAAAAGGTACCCCTTCAGGCAAAGCCTCCTTGCTTAGTCAACAATAGGGAGTATCCGCCCACCCCCAGTGACAGTCTCTATCCCTGTTAGAAAAACGGCACCAAAATGTACGACTAAGTACTTTTAGCCATGCAGGAAATGCTCCTAGAATGTAAAGGGAAGGATATCTAGCAAATTGTTTAAAGAAGAGGGTGACCGTTAATAGTTTTCATCAATTTTTCCAAACCACAAGGACAGAACTTGAAAAAGTCAGGCTGACTTTTTCAAGTTGAGATCAAAAGCTCCCGATGGTATAAAGGTGATATCACTCTATATTTAGCTTCAGTACACTGGTATAGTAATTTTAAGAAAACTTGACCACTGTTAATAGGTTTCCAGTGGTGTAAACATGTTTTTGGGCTGTTGAACTTTAGAAGTTATGCTCGTGACAGTGCCCCTTTAAATGGAACAAAGGCAAACAGTAATATTCTAATCATTGGAACACACGACCTTTCACTTACTGTTTCAGATTCTCCCGTGAAGAGTTCAGCAATAGCGAGCAAAAGAGACTGCTTATGAAAGCTGTCCACTATATTCATCTGATTAAGTGACATGTCAGTCAAGTGGCGTAACTTCATTCCAGTAATATCATGTTCTCTAAATGCCTCAGCATACAGGTAATAATTGGTTGCGGCAAGCCACATCAAAACATCATTAACTTCCCAATCATCGGGGTTCTGAAAGTAAATTTAACATTCAAAGTCATTTGCATAAATTACTTTGTTATGCATGTACATGTCAGTCATAAGTCTCGTCAAAATGGTGTGCTGCCCCATGGCTTTCTCCTATTGGTGTATTGGTATTATATTACACTCACTTGAAATCAATGTTACCGTATATGCATAGCAGCTATCTTTCAAACCATCTTCTAGCATTGTCTTTCGACATGCTAAACAAACAAGGATCAAAATCCACCAATCACAGCCCATTAGAATGACCTTCTGAACTTGTGGCTTATTTCCAAAAAAAGTGACATGAAACAAATACTGGCATGTGATTGGTGGATTTCGATTCTTGTTTGTTTAGCATGTCGAAAGACATTGAAAGATGGATGTCAAAAGATAGGCGCTATGCACCAAACCCTGAAGAGGGTGTAACCGCTCCTTAGAAGGCATGCTAGTTGTGAGATCTTTTGACAATAAAACACCACAACTACAGTTCAAATAATTATCATGACCCACCTACCCTCCCTTAGCGGTCTGTGTTTGGTGCAAGGCTATCAGCGGAGCGTTTATGTTTGCCTTTTGGCATATTTCTCTTGCTGTACATTCACATTTGGCTTTTACTTGCACATAATTTTATATTGCACACATTCTTTTCAAGGATGCCTAAAAAGAAGAATTCCTTGGCTCCGCCAGCGATTTATCTTGCAGATAGAGTTATCCACCCATTAAACAACTGAGTAAGACACTACCTCTCTCGAACCTCTATTTTCATTCACCCACTGTAAACACTACCTCTATAATTATTTGTTATTCAGGGCTAGGGGCATTGTTATGACCTGTTATCTATTGTTTTAAGAACCAATGATGTAAAACTAGCTCATTCCGAGAGGTATTGGGTGGCCCAAACAATAGTCTCCTTCGCAGCCGTTTTTAGTGTCGTCACGCAACTGGGAAGGAGCGTTGCGTGACAAGCCCAAACAACGGCTGCGAAGGAGACTACCCAAACAACTAGTCCCAGCCAGGTAGCTATGCCAACTTGGATAGAAAGAAATTGATATTTTTAGGGGTCAAAAAAAGCTTGAGCCACACCCAGATTTGTGTCTTTTAGGGGTATAATTTGAATTTTTGAATGATCATCCCCATCCCTATCATATAATCTGAGGAGTACCCCCTCCCCCACCCTCCCCAACGCTGGTGAAGACAAACTTCATGGCATGTAGGAGCACTGTTGTAACACTGCTATTTATATATGTTGTGATTTAAATTTCTTTTTGGTTTAGATTTTTCAAACCTGTTTGATTTTTATGAATATGAGACAAGGAAAAATAGTAATCAAACTAGTTTAAAAATTTTAAACCAAAGATAAATTGAAACCACAACATATATAACATACTTACTGTAACAAATTTGATGTATTCTTCCTCCTCAATTTCCTGGTCTTGGCTTTTGTGAATCTTACAAGGAAACTTTGCTAAATCCACGACACACTGCAGATGCCATGCCAAATCGCACACTGCATAAATTAAAATGTTCTTGAACTCATTAATAATTCATTAAAAACAAAGGAAATCAGAACCATGATCACGCAGGTGGTTTGGATATGTGACCTTAATTAGTATAGATTTTTTTTATTTTATTTCTCCATGGATTCACTCCATAGTTTTAGTTTTGATTGAGAACATATATCAAACATTTTTATTAGAGAGTGTTTCATACTTTCCCAAACATCTCAGAGCTCATCAAAAGCACTCGACTGCGCATCATATTTTCAACACACTTCTCCGTGTTTGGAAATGTGATGAAACACTCTGACTCTCTTGGGTTTGATGTATGATATCATAACTAAATTACAAACATTTTTATTATTGTCAACACTATTGAGAGTTTAAAAAACAGGATTCCAATGTGTATGTTGTGGTTCAATTTTACCCTTGGAACAATTTGATATTTTCTTTTGCTCTGGAACATGGTAATATAATGAATATAATTGAAAGGAAAATACTAGATTGTACCAATGGTAAAATTTAACCCAAAATATATAATTATTATTATTATTATTATTATTATTATTATTATTATTATTATTATTATTAATTACTCTCAGACTGATGATCACTAAGTGGATGAAACTTGAGTTACAATAAATATACTTTTTATCTTTATATTTGTATTTTTAATTACTAAAATAATATATTTTCTATAATTGTTAAATTATACTAAAGAACATACTTGTACATCGGTAAACTTGACTTCCAACTCCCCATATAAATTCTTCACCTGAAGATTAAAGCACAGCAAATGCTTCGTAAAAAAGTACTGTACAGGGCATGTACTGTGTGCACTGAATTTTACTAGTTAAAACTAGTTCAAGTATGGGTCTATTTACTAATTAGTGTCATTCACAGCCGGCATTTACCCAACAGGGAGGGGGGGGGGGGGGGAGTGCAGGAAGAGCAGACAGTAAGTGGGAGGGGATTGGAGGCCAGGAAGGTAAGAGAAGGGAAATTGGAAGCTGAGGAGAAGGAGAAGGATGGAAGGAAGAAGGGAGGAGGGAGGGGAGGGAGGGAGGGAAAGAGTTTAAGCTCAATCATGCACATTGCCCCTGATAGTTCTCGCAAGTTTTATTTAGCAACATAACATTAACACTCACACTGGCAACACCAAACTGGTCTCATTGCTGAGGTCTCAGACAGTGAATGGCCACCACTCTCATCTGTGAAAAAAAAAATGTAAAGTTCAGAATGAGGGAGTAGAGTTCTCAGTTCATTGATTTGAAGGAAAGAAGACTACTACAGGTAATTAACAAAAAATATAATTGCTTTCTCTCTTTGCTTTCTTATATGTGGATATTTATTGATCCTTCATGCTCTAATTGTTTGCTGAACAGCATAAAAGTGTTTTCCTTCTAAAAAACCTGAGAAAACAAGGTCAAATTAGCTAAAAAAGCATAATTTAATTGGCATACCAATAACCATAACCCATTTTGCCGCATAATTTGCTGCATAATTTTCCATTTTTCCCGCACCCTATCAAAAGCCCTGCTTAAAATAATATTGGCTGCAATAATCATTTCTTTTATGGCAGCCAATATTTTGTATGCTATAATTTGATATCATTGCACATGTACATCGTTTAGACTCGAGACACTCCCAGGAAGGTGTATCAAAATATTCAGTTCATAGATAAAGGGCAATGCAAGCAGGATAGCTGAACATGTGAAAAGTAAAATACTATAGCAAGTTCTGGTATAACATTGCAGGGAGTTCATAAATTTCACTTGCAACAAGGAAATTGACTTAAAACAAACAAACATATGCATTGTTATTTTACTGTACATATGTATATCATATGCACATTAAAATAAAACTTCCATTGTTTTGATTGCTTTTTAAAACGCATAAGTTGCTGCAAAACCACGCACTCTATTAAAACATCCAGACAAAGTTATTTTTATCCCCTTGAAAGCGAAGACGCCTGTTACATTGTTTGTAGTACATTACAAGGAAGTTATGCAAATATGTACGACCAGTAATCAATCCCTCACTTCCTCCATGTAGACCTCGTACACTGTAGCTACAAAACATTCATTCCAGTGGAAGAAAGTGCAGCTGAGATTTCTTTCTTAAGTACAACGAAAACGAACAGTTGTTTTTTCTGCGATCTTTAATGAAAACGAAATGCAACCGACGCACTGATCAACAACAAGATTATTATGACAATGTTGTGCTTACCAGTGGAATCAGTTCGACTCCCAGTACGCCTTCTTGGTCGTGGAGGTCTTGGTGGTGGAGTTGGTGGTTTTACCTCTTCAGGGAGCTCTTCGACATCGCCGATATACTCTACATATGTCCCAGGAAATTCCCCGACTTCTTTAGTGCGAGTGTTCTCCCCAGTAAGCCAGCCCGACAAATCTTGGACAGGCTTCGCTACAGTCATAATATCACCTTCTTGAATCGCAATGTCTCGCTCATCGCGAGGATCAAAATTATACATGACACGGAATTGAGCCCAGCCTGAGTCCATGGTTAACACAGGAGACAGACGCCGCGATCAGAGAGAGCAAACTTAGGTTTTCACCCCATTTTTCGAGCAGGAAACATACTTTGTGCTTCGAAGAGAACTGCAAGAGAAGGAATATCCACCACTCCGTGACGTCACGTACGTCGACAGCCTCAGCCCGCAATGATAAGAGTCAGTGGATAGCGTATGAAATACATGCACTAACCACCGTTAGGAACGCCTGGGCGTTTTCTTTCTTTATCGACACAAATGTCGAATTAGCATTTTTTTTACAACGTGTTTTGTAGCGATAACTTAAAATATGTTTTCCTCAGAAAAAGCAGCGAAGGCTACTGAAGAATATACTCAACAGCTGGGTGACATTTACAAGCATGAGTGTTATGGTCAAAGAAAAAAGGAATGTAAGTTTAATGCAGCTCTTGGATATTATGTAACTTATTATATTACAGTCAAATCGGATGTTCTTTTGTTGGGAAGTCTGCAATGTTGTGGCGCAATGTTCCGACATTGACTGACAGTTTGCTCGACGCAACTTGCGTCTTTCAATTCAAATTTGCTCGAGCAAGTTGCCATTAGTTCCGGTTTTCATTTTTTCCGTATAGAACGTAATAATTCCACCTCTGTTTCGAAGAAGGTCAACTACATGTATTTGTCAGCAGATGGCAAGAAATTAGCGACAGGCTTAGTTCAAGTCGCCGAACTGGAAATGACGCTCAAAAATTCAAATTTGCTCTTTATAGGTTTTCATTTTGAAGCCTGATTTCCAGTTTGGCGATTTAACTAAGCCTGTCGCCAATTTCTCGCAGTCTGTTGATAAAAAATCGACTATGGAGCAATTATTTTGTGTTTCTTTGAAACAGAGGTGGTATTACTTCATTTTATACGGCAAAATGAAAACCGGAAATTGGCAACTCGCTTGAGCTAGAATCACAAAGTTGCAAGTTGGTTAGATCAACCTGTCAAATATCAATATTGGAGCATTATGCCACAACATTGCAGAGTTCCCATCAAAAGAACATCCAGTTTGACTGTAAGGATGTTCACATGAAAATTTCCTAGTCAATAGATTTTTTTTAAATTTATTATTGCGGTCAGATAAATGAGCAGTCTCCTTCGCAGCCATTGTAACAACAGCTGCAAAGGGTTCAGCATTGAGGGGGTGGCAGGGAGGGGGGGGAGAACTCTAATTAATAATATATACAAAAAAGTTTCAACTGTTTTTTTGAAATTTTTCTGGATTTGGAATGTGCGGTTCCAGAAAATATCCATACTCCCCCCACAGAAGGGATTGGAAATTCCAGGGACGATGGGGGTCTCAAAGAACCAAAAATTTAAAGCACTGTATGAAGCTAAAGTGGAATTTCCAGAGAGGTGGGGGGGGGGGGGGGGGTCATAGGGCAAATCCCTAACGTGAGGGGGTATGGATATTTTCTGGAACCACACAATGCAAGGAAATGTTCAATGTATTTCTTTCTTCTTAGCTTGTCACATACTAGCAGAGTTTTACATGACAGTTGAAAATGATGCGGCCAAAGGAAAGGAACTCTACGAGAACACCTGCAAAGAGCTCCACTTTTACGACAGTTGCTTAGCATTAGGAAACATTTATCTCACCCATAAAAGTAAGGAGTCACTTGCAGCTATATTTCAGAAACATTTGATCATGTTTGGATCAGTCATTCGGGGCTAGTCTTCATATGGGTGGTGTCGGCACAATGGATTCCACATTGAGAGCTCTGTGTTCAAACCCTCGCCAGGATCCATGTCTTCCATTATTGGGCAAAACACTTTTATAATTATTCTCACTGTGCCTCTCTCAAAGTCAGATGTCTAAGTGGGTACCAGCAAGTTGTTACAATAAACTGGTAAAGGGGCTGGTGGTTAATCTGCCATGGAAAAGTCAAGCATCCCATCCAGGGGAAGTAGCCTTAAGTTACCTCATGCCCACAAGAGGGGGGGGGGTACTCGCTATCATGGGCTATATAGGGGGGCTCCACCCAAAAGGGGGTGCCTTTTTTGGGCGGAAGCTATATATATTAAAGGTAGGGTGGAGTATAGAAAAGGGTAGAAAACTGCCATTATCTTGTGGTATTTAAATTGACCTTCTAAAATAATCTTGAACAGAGCCACCAAACAGTTGATTCATCTGGGTGAAAAGTGAAAGGTTTAGAAATTAGATGATTAAGTCTGTATCAAAGGTATATAAGGGGTTACAATTGATAATGATTTCCGTCAAAAATTGTGAATAATTATATAAAAGGTAAGGGTTTCGGACCTTGGGGAGGTGTCTCCCCATATAAAATGTTCTAAAATAGCCCCCCCCCCCCCCCCACACACACACACACACACATACACACCTCCAAGACTTGTACTACCTTTGTTTTACAGAACAGAACTTCATACTACAGCACTGAACAGCCAAACTGCAGCTTCTTCATAATTATGTAATTGTGACAGTCATAGCTTCTTCCTTCAGTTGACATTCAATCTACACTGTACTTTTACTAAACTGAAACAGTGACATTTTTCCTTTCAATTGGTTTTTTTTCCAGAATACAAAGATCCTGAGAAAGCGATGAGCTTGTTTCAAGAAGCTTGTGAGAATAATAACGCTGGTGCCTGCAATAATGCTGGACTTGTGTATCAAAATGGAGTGAAAGGGTCCTCAATAGAAAAAGACATGCCAAAGGCCGTGGAAATGTTTAGAAAAGCATGCGACCATGGACACAAAAATGGGTGCTTTAACTTAAGTGCTATCTATCTAACAGGGAAAAGTGGCGTTCCGAAGGATATGCAGAAGGCATTAGAACTATCTTTGAAAAGTTGCGAAATGATGCACCCATGGGGGTGCGCCAATGCAAGTCGAATGTATGCTATGGGTGACGGCGTAGAGAAAAACCCACAGGAGGCAGAGAAATATAAGAGACTTGCAAAAATGTACTCGGGGCAGGATCGGTGACATTCGGAAATGAACAATGGCATTTTAAACAAGATAAGATGTAGAGGCAAATTAATTTTGTCACACAAGGTTGCTTCTGGCCAGTTAATGTTGACAATAAAATTCTAATGTGTAATATTTTGTTTTGTGCTCATTGTAAATAACACTCCTTTCTCTGACACTTTCTGCTTCTATGTATTTTCTTTTGGAGAATTACAATAAGTTTTACAATATACTGTCCTCTCTCCCAAGTAAGAAGACCCATCACCTAAAAGGATAGCCTGTGAACGCAGACGTATTGGGACATTCCATTTTGTTCCTGAATGGGAGGCGATCAAACTGGCCCATTCACAGATTATGAAAAATGCATGCTGCAAATCACCCATTCAAAATAACTGCATAAAAACAAACTTAAACATCGCAAAAATATTTCTGCTTCATTTTATTACAAATCCGCAGCAGTAGAAAAGCTGATTTTAGGAAGCTTAATACATATTTACAACTGCAATTAGTAAGGGAAAAAATACAAGTAGCTGGCATGAAGCTCTGGAAAACGTGCGCAAGCAAGTCGCGATTGGTTTTGGTTTTACTTCTGATTGGTTGAGAAAGTGGCGCAAGTTTTTTAAGCCAATCACCAAGCGTAGTAACGCAAAACCAAAGCAAATGCGAATTACTTTCGACACTCAAGTGAAAACTGCTCTATCACTATGACAACAATAATTGCACAAAATTTAAAAAGACATATAATTTTAAATTAAGAAATATGACTATATTTTTCTTTACAAATTATGCTGTTTTGGAATAATTTTATAGCCTATAGATATCCAGTAAAACATGCTTACAGGTAACTGTAGGAGGCAGTTTTTAAAACTTGAAAGGGCCATCACTCAGCATCCAATTAATATCAAAATGCTGATTTGTATTAGCATCAAGTCCAACTTGAGAAAGTGCTGTCTATTTACAAGGAATGTAGCATACAGAGTCTGGTTTGCTAGCCTAAATTTTAAATTCCACAGGAAACCTGTAGTACATTTATAACATTGACAGGATTCTCAATAAATGGTAAACAGCGCCTTGTGCTATTTGCTGCAACTCGAAGAATAGCAGCAAATTTGTTTCCTCCGTTCACTGAAGTATTGACAGTTGCCATAACAACATCAGAAATATATGAGAGCATGAGTTGGCAGGATTTTACTGAGGGGAATCATTCTAGACTGGCATTGCTGCAGTCCTCAAGTGCTAATTTCCCTTTTGGGGGTGTTAGAGGTGTTAAGGGTGCTAGTTACATAGTCATAAGGTTCAATAAGAATCCTTGTTTTTACCATAACATAGAAATACACCTGGAATTTGTTTGTGAAAATAATTATTATTAATTAAGGTACTCATCTCAATTACCTTGCAGGTTTCATTTATATAAAAGTCATTAAAAATTGTCTTTATTGCATACTGTACATGGCAACTTTCAAGGACTAAACTTCATTTACAAGGAAACATTTTAATTTTGATGGTAGTGGAAGTTCCTCTATGTCATTCCAGTGGCAAGCTAATTGTTTTCTTAGACGAACTTTACAAATCTGTGTTAGTGGCTGTGGCATTTCTGGAATAAAAAAGTACAACAAATTTCTTATCAACAAATTGACCATTTTAAGAAAGTGAAGCACTCAAAGCCCCCTCACACGGTACTAAAAAAGTTACCTTTAACTTATTGTTACTTATTTTCTTGGGACTTAATTTTCGCAGCTTCTACACTCACAGGATAACAAAAATGTTTATTTTAGTGGGGTATGAAAAATTGAGTGCACTAAAATAAGTATCTGTCAAACAACTGTGAAAGCTATTTTTTCTAAAACTGGCTGCCGTGGTGCATTACATTAAATTAATTTTAAATATACTTCAATCCAAGAACATCTTACCTAGAGCCATTTCCAACAACTCTAAGCAGTATGTCTGGCCACTTAGTCTTGCAATGTCAAGTGGCATATCATCGTCTCGCCCGAGGAGTGTTGGCGACGCCCCATACTGGAGGAGAACAGTCGTTAACTGGACCGCAATGTCGTAAGCATGATCAGCTCTGAGAGTTAGATGAAGAGGGGTATCTCTTACTAGATCTGTACCATTGACTTTACTGCCGATATCCAAAAGCATAACTGCAGCCTTCACATTACCTACAGTTTAATTAAAGGAAAATTGCACGTTAGTAAGATCTGTTAACTTTACTTTCACTAAACAATCCCAAATTTCAAAAAGCAAAAAATTCTTGGAGGTGTCAGGATTCTCCCGAAAATTTGAAGTAGAAGGAGAATGTTTTGTGTAGTAGGCGGCACTGAGCAATGAAGCAATATACGCATCATGTAATCTTACATGAGGTCTGAGCCAAAAGTAGTTCGCGTTCATGAGCTCATTCACTGCATTTATACAATTCTTGCTTCGTTTTCTTCATGCTTTCAGCCAAATTAACATTATTTTCAGCTCAAGAATAGCCAGCACACCAAGGACTACTAGACGGCAATTTTTGCTGGTCATTAGGGCTTATGGAGAACACTGAGGTGTGGTCAGTAGCTTTCATTGTGCAATTCCAGGAAATATACCCACCGCAAGGAAGGTCATTGAAAATTCTGAGGGGTAGGGGGTCTCAAAGGCCAAAGTTTTTAAAAGAGTGTACTATGCTAAAAGTGTTCTGAGTGATAGGGGCATGTTAAGCAAATTTTGATTTGAATGAATTGAGGAATATTGAAGCAACGAATGACATACCTTGAATACAAGCTTCATGTAGTGGTGTTCTCTTCTGATTACTGGCTGCATGTGGATCCGCCCCGCGTAGAAGAAGTTCCAGTATAATGTCATCAAATCCTCTGTACGCAGCCTCATGCAGAGGCGTGTGTTTACCAGCATTGATGCTGTTTACATTGGCACCAGCCCTGATAAGCAATTTGACGCAATCCAGGTGTCCCTGTCGAACAGCAATGTGGAGAGGCGACCACGGAGCACCACCAGAATCTGATGAAAAGAAATTAGTTCTGTTAATGCACTGTGTTTGTAATTAATTTTTATTTCCATGAATAATACCAGTTTCAGTGCATTTTATGCTTTATAAAAATTATAAGCTCGAATAGTGGGATTGTCCGGCATTTTGTTGGTAATTAATCATGGTAATTCTGAGTGTATAAAGATAGAGCAGCTGTAACAATGCTATTTGGAACAAACTTACAGTGGACTGGGTTATTGACTGGCGCTGCGGCATCTATTAACATTTCAACCAGCTCTGTATAGCCCTTTTTACATGCCTCATGGAGAGCATGCCAGTTTCCTTGAGAAGTCACAGACGCCCCCGCCTGGAGCAAGACCTTTACAACTTCAACATGTCTGCCTGTAGTTGCCCAAAGTAGTGGCGATTGGCCAAACTTATCCACATCATCTAAAACTGAACCAGCGTTTATAAGAACCTGGACGGTCTCAGCATGACCACTTGAAGCTGCTAGGTGGATAGGGAGTTTTCTGCGTGGTTCTTGAGTTCAAACAAATTCAAACAAAGTTAATATACTGTGAAATCCTCAGCATAATTATACGGTCAACTCTCTCTAAATGGACACCTCTATAATACGGACACCTCTTTAAAACAGACGACTGGTGTTGGTCCTGTCCCTACCATTTTCAGTCATTTTACTGTAGTAACTAAACTCCCTAGAAGACAGACACCTCTCTAAGACAAACAGTTGGGGCCAGTCCTGACAATGTCCATCTTAGAGAGAGTTGACTGTAAACTTAACTTAAATTGTACAGGGAGCTAACTAGAAAACCTACCGGTTCATTTAGCTTCCCAGCTCACATCCTTAATTACTAGATCAGATACAATATCTGACCGCCTTAACTACAATGTAAAAATCGCTGTATACCTTTTTATGAGCTCAATGAATTATTAAATTATTATTATTACAACTTCGTAAGGGGCTTTGGATGCACTTATAAACAGGTGGGGAGAGAGGCCCCTAACTGGGGGAGGGTTGGGGTTTATAAGCAGTAACTGGTTTTTAATTATATCATAAGCTTTAAAACGTCATAATAAATAATTAAATTCATTTATTAACCCTTTAAGCCCCAATATCAACATACAAATTCTTCTGACTGATCTCAATTCATTTCCTATTGTTTAACTTGGGAGAATTTGTTCAAAGATCAAAGCAATTTCCCTTTAGTGATCATTTTATTAATTCTCATAACCTTTTCTCTTGAGGAAGTATTGATTTTGTGAGGAGAAATTTGATGTTGGTCACTCTTGGGACTTAAAGGGTTAAATACAAGATAGTGAATATGTTAGTAACACAGGATAGATATATGTTTCATAATCTCTCTTAATTTTCCGCTGGAAGAGGGACAATTCTGTGAGAGTGCTCAACCTAAAGACAACATGAGAAGGTAGAGGGGCGCTTTTATATGGAGAGGAGGGAGGGCTTATAATCAGATGTATTTTTTTTACTACAGGTACATACGGGTAGATACCGGGGTGGGGGGGGAGGGGGGGTATTTAAGCTTTATTTGGCCACTCTATTAGAGACAACTTTGATCTTCATATGAATGGGACCTTAACTCTAACATATACCCTGGCGTGATCAATCGATGGCAATCGATTAATTGGAAATCCAATCGATGTCAATTAGTTTTAATTGTTATCAATTGCTATCGGCCAATCGATGACCAACCGATAATCACAAGCTCACAAGCTATCTATTGCCATCGATTGTTATCAATTATCGGTTTCATCAATTGATCACGCCGGGCATATACACATGCATAACCATTATGTACCTTTTATGTTGACGTCACCCCCTGCCTCAAGTAAGAACTTTACAAAGTCAACATAACCAGCTCTTGCTGCAATATGCAGACCCGTTTCTCCCTTGCTCCAGGTGACATTTGGATCCAGTTTCTTAACATCAAAGATGGTTCTAGCCTAAAAGACATGAAAAATCTCAGGTTAACTGGTGCTAGAACTACAGTGAAACCCCGATTTTTAGAACCCTTAAACCTTACCACTGACTGATTAGCCCAGTTGTAGAGTACCGGACCACCTTGTGGGAGGTCTCGGGTTCGAGCCCCAGAACAGACCAACACTCAGGAACCCATCAAAATGCACATGACTGACACAAATTAAGTGGTGTCAGTGTCCGACTGCAGTTATCCATTGCAATTACAAAAAGCTCAAATTAGACAGCTGTAATTGGACACCCATGTAATTTCCTGCCAATTACGAGATAAATTGTCACATGCAGAACCAATCAAACACGAGAAATTATTTTTTTATAGATACAACTATCCTTAATTAAGCTCACTTCATCAAGATCTCCTTCCCTTATAGCTGCCAGAAATTCTACTGCTCCAGTCTCCCTTGGGTTTGCCAGCATAACATTGAGGGATCGCTGAGGTCTTGGACGATCATAAAATGGATCGAAACCACCTTCCTCCCCATCCATGTGTTCTGGGATATGCTGAATCAAATCAACAGCAAAACCAGTTAACTTAACAGAAACACCATGCAATCTGTGTTAATAAATATTTCGTCAACAAAACTATTAAAAATGTCTAGGTTAATTTTGTTCTGCGATATACTGAGTCAAATCAACAGCAAAATCAGTTTACTTAGCAGAAGCATCACAATCTGCATTAATAAACATTTCGCCAGATAAAACTATTAAAAATATATGGGTCAATTTAAAACTAAACGTTTTCTATCCTAAAGATCATCATCTTAAAGATCAAAAACGTTTAAAACTTTTAACAGCTTTAATTTTTACCTATACATTTTGAACCAAAAGCTGTGTTTAACATAAATTGTTTTCATCTGTTTTTATTTTGAGCCACAAAATGTCTTAGTTTGAGTATGGTGACATACTAAGAGCCAGTGGGCAACTTTATATAAGCTTAAATTAATGTAAGATAGATTTCAGTACCCATATTAAAGAAAGCGTATGCTAAAAGCTGTACCTTCAGAACTAGCACAAGCTTTTGACATTTATTATTAATGATGGTGCAAGTTTAGTAGACTATGGTGCAAGCAAAGATAGTTATTTTGGAGAATTATTTTACATTTTGATAATTGCAAATAAAAATCCAAGTGATTTTTCCTTTCTTTTTCTTGCAGTGCGTTTGTTAAAGAAATAATAAAAATACTAATTTAATCTTGAAAGCTAGCCATTCTCATGCTAACCGGAGTGCTATTACCTACAGAACGATCGAGCCCAAAGCGAGACATGTTTTATGAAATCTGTACTCGTATCTGCAAGCTACCTTTAGCTATCTGTAGGCTTACCAGCTAACAGTGCGTTTTTTAAGTCTAAACGGAATGGCTCCCCTGGATCGCACGTAAACTTACTTTGACTGTCAACCAGTTGATCGAATAAAGCGTAATATTTGCAAGCTACTGGTTCACCAACTGTGAGTATGATCAGTCCATAACTACTGGTATGATATGACTTGTCAAGGCACAAATGTTTTACGTCATATCCCTTTACGAAAACATTTTTTTCCTGCTTGAACCTGTACTGCTTAGTCATTCAACAAATATCTTGGCATTGTATCCGGGTTAGGACTTTTTAACATCTACCTACCGGAGCTTTTTCAGTGCGAGACTTAAAAAATCTTCATACATGAAGTATAAATCACACTTAACTTTTTTTTTTTCAAGTTAAAAAAAAGAGTTGACAACTAGAGGACTAGAACCCGGGTAGTCAGATTACCAAGCGAGAATCATACCCACTAAACTACCAAGGACTAGCTGCCAGAAAAGTGGAAATGTTGGATATATATCTTATAACCCCAATATAAAGGCTAACCGCAAGCAACCAAAGTTAACGTAGGCTAACCTGAGTGCTACTTAGGCTAACCGGAGTGCTCGTTAGGCTAACCGGAGTGCTAGTTTGGCTAACCGGAGTGCTAACTGGGCTAACCGGAGTGCTAACTGGGCTAACCAAGTTATAATGCTATGATGTGGTATAATTTATCACCAGGTGTCCACCTCCCGTAGGTAGATACTAAATTTTTTTAACCTTGTATCCGAATCTGTGTCGGAGATCTGTGTATAACCCAAAAATAAACTGCTGACTTCACGTTCCAATCCTCAAACACAAAGAGGAAAAGAAACCAGGGGGAATTTGTTGCCTTATAAGGAATTGTCCCGTTATAAGGCTACACTATAATATATCATACATAAAGTGGATAGAACAAATGAAAACCAACGCGGGCGCATCCGCGGGCGCAGTGACGCACCCAACGGAGTGGAGACTGAGTCTAGTAAGCCAGCGAGCTGCCAAAGCGCGTTTCTTTTTCAGGAATTTTGGTTGGAATTTGTGGATTACGTTTTGAGACAGTCCTTTCATTTTGCGCAGGATACGGAAAATTTATTGAGACCCTATTAGGAGTTTTAGGGATACGGGATATTTGGGTAAAAAATTATAGGAATACGGGATATTTTGGAAAAAAATTAACGGGATGCGCGGGATATTTAAACAAGAGATTCGGGGATATCGAACATAAAACTTGGAGATGCAACCCACCGGAATTAACGGGATATATACGGGATATTTAGGCCAAAAATTAATGAGATACGGGATACCCAGACCCCGCTAATGACCCTAATAGGGCCTCTTTATTCAGTTGTTTATTTTGCGCGGAGGTTTTTTTAAGTTGCGATGCAGTGTTGTAATATTGATTAACAGTTTGCCGCTTTCAATTCAAATTTGTTCGAGCAAGCTGCCAAGATCTGTCGAAGTTTTGACAAGTGTAAGTTTCATGATTTCGTTTAATGCGTTTAGGCGAGTGCGATGTATAAGTACTTTCAAAACATTAGAAGTACCTTTTAATCATGAATTGTACTGGATTCGACACTAAAAGGTTGTGCGATTTTTTGTTTACAGTATTCAACAAAATTACAAGCATATTCACTAAGAACAACGAAACTTTTGAATGCAGGGAGCCACACAACGCAGTATAAAAAGCCAGGATAATAATAAAAAAACAATTGAAATGCAAGGCTGGCACTGCGCGGCAAAGGGCACTTTTAATGGGCCAATATTTCGACTATACGAAACGGTAACCTTTATAAGTCCCCAGTTCGTCTTCAGACTTCTTCGAAAATCTTCGGAAGACTTCGCAACAACTTCGGAAATTGTCGGAAGACTTCGTGTTAACTTCGGAAGGAAGAGTACGGAGTACAATTTGGGATTAATTGTACTTCTTTCGTCCAATCAGAATCCAGTAATTTTGTTGAGTGTACGTACTTTAAAAACAAATATGATATTTGATCTGACGTCACGATCACTCGGCCGGTGGCAGCTGGTGCCATTCGTCAATGCTATTTCCGGCTTGAAAAGATTCAGTTCTGTGTTGAAACGTGTAAATGTTTTCACGGATATACCATAAGTTCAACTACCTAAAATATAAAATAGGATAAATTGCTGCAAAGGGTTCAAAATATTTTTACAGCAGAAGAAAATGCGATGCCATGAATTGGAATAGTTGATTTTCGAAATATTTCTTTTCTCCAGTTAAGCTGAAAGGGTATTCCCGTTCGATCGAAAGGAAGCTGGAACTTACCATGGATTCAGGAATCGAAACGAATGATAGTACAGGAGATAATGACAAGGTTTCGAAGGTAAGGTTAAGTTTCAAATGTGTTTTTAACTTGATTTTGAAATTGTTGCTTATGCGATCTGTGATGTACCCGGGGCAATCAATGTAGTTTTCAAAATCTGACACTCGACTGAATTAAATCCTATAACATATATAAACATTAAGATTTGATTGTAGCTTTCTTTCTTGTGATATTACAAGAGGAAAAGAATTAATTTGAAGTGCAAGCAATCGAATATAATAATTAACGTTCCTTGCAAAGCGTCGTAAAAGTTTATGCGACTAGCAAACATTACTATTCAGTAGCTTGTTATTCGATTCGTTTATCTCGAGTCTGTCAAATATTACCAACAATATGAAAGCTAATCTTTGCTTTTATATTTAAAAATAAAGAAAAATTGCAATATAATACTTCGAGTACGTACTGCAGTCAAGACAAAAAACTACCCGCTGTGATCAGAGTGGATTAGTTTGATCCGTAACTGACTAATAATTTTGTGTCCCTGGGCAAAATCCCAAAGAGATAACTAACTGGAACCCAGTCCAAGTGCAACTTATCAAGCAGCGTTTGGCAACGAACAAAGTTCAGAATTTACTTCGCTGGCTCAACCCAGCAGCTGGACTTAATTTCGTCATTATCGCATGCCGATGTATTGGAACTCCGCTATCTAGAACAAAACGATTTTTTTAGAAAACGGTGACACCGTAGTTAGGGTCGATACGATTTTCGCAAGAGAGTGGGCTCATTTTTACGAGCAGCGGCTGGTAACCGAGCCAAGACCGTAGTTCGAGAAAGGCCATAATATATTACAGCTTTTCCGACTGTGTATCCGTAGCTGAGCGAAATAGGTACTTAGCGAGCGGTTCATTTTGAACATAAAGCGACCTTTCGATAGAGTACGTGCAATAGAGAGACGAGAAAGATACAACATTGTCTAATTCGTATGGTGTCGCTGGTGAACATTGGAATAAATCACCTTTTAATTAGATCATAAGGCGATTAGAAGTTGGGCTAGCGCTGGTTTCCGCTAGCGGCATATTCGGATATGCGATTTAGAATCAGGAAAGTGAATCAGAAATGTTCTATTGAATCGGAAGTGTAAAACCTGAAAACGCCCTGGCAATACAACAAGACTAGTTGACAAGGAATATAACTCCCCGCGCTCTCGTTTTTGCCATTTTGAAATTCTTGAGTGATTTCTGATCTCTCGGCGACTCTCGTCAGCTCTTGTGCGCACGCTCCAAACTTTCTCATTTGCGGTAGAGAGGTTTTTTATTATTTTGCGCAAGCATTAATTAACTCTGGAGCTTAATAGTTCGACTTTTGAATCATCATCAAAGGGAGAAATATATAAAATATCAATTTTTCTAGCAAGCACCAAAAGGAATATACATTTTACTATTGAGTGCTGATGCAACAACAGGTTCCAATGTCCAATAATGCCCACATATCATTTAATTGAAGTAAATTATCGCGGTTATTAACTTAGGGCGCCTACCATTGGCCGGCCAGAGCGGTATATTCAAGAACAGAGTTCCTTTGTTAGTCAGATTTGTCCTGTCAAATCAGTCAATAATTTTTTTTCACTGTTGTCGTGGATTTGTGGAAAATCTCGTGAAAAAGGTCCATTTCACATTCAAAACCACTGGACCGGTCAGCCAGTTCTGACTAATGGTAAACGCCCTTACGAGATACCTGCCCAAAAATATTTTAGTGATCAATCTTGATAATTGTAGTTTTTTTGCCGGGAGGCATATTCAGTCTACCTGTTGCCAGCTCTTCATACTTCTGCTTGATTATATAGATCGTCGAACGAAAAACGAACATAACGAACATACATGGCTCACGTTTCACGTTTTGTAAAAACACATTTGTCTGCTAAATTTTCATTACAATTTGACTCGGTTTTAGGTACAGAAAACTAAATAAACAATAGGAAAACAAGACACCGCCTACTTCTGTAAAATCATTTACAAGTTATCTTGAGTTTACAGCCGAATGCTTTCAGAATTTCACGTTAGATTCTTATTGTACTTCACTCAACGTTTGCACTTTTTAAAATGCTGAAAAAAAATCCGGCGAATTGGTCATGATTACGAGCAGCTGATTTTGTGAGTATGTTTTAAAATCTTTTTCTTTCTCGCACAATTCGTTCGATAAAAATGTTTAAAATTGATAGCTGGGCTTGGAACAAAATTCAATCTGTGTAATTTGTGGGCCGAAAAGCTCGATCTGAAAGTAAACTGAAATTTCTCGGCGACTTCCTTTGAGATGAAGTCTATTTAAAACTCTCAATTATCTTTGAATGTCTTCTTTGACTACCTTGCTAACCTCTCGCCTAATTGCGACCGCAATTTTTTTGTGCGCAAATGCTAAATTTCTAGTGGAATTTGGATAATAACAACCTTATTACATGAAACTTTAGCGACATTACTGACATCTTAGCTGTCACGAAAAGTTCATGTAATACGGTTAGCTGTGATAAGACCAGTTTTCCGGGCTCTTTTCACGCCTGAAGACGCGTGAAAATATAGGCGTAATTTCTCGCGCGACCTCGTCAACACAAGATGTAAACAAGTGCGCAAAATAAGGCTGATCAACGGGTATTTAGGTCTATCCAAACAAAAAGCCTCCAAACTCGACAGACAGGCTGTCGGCAATTGATCGCGTAACCGCTGAATTTGCCAGTGGGCGTATAAACTGGCGTCGTGCGCGTGCAAAATTTCAAGCGCGCAAAACACGCGTGCTCGCATCACACAATGACGGTTGCACGTGGAATCTACACGAGCCAATCACCGCGTAGCATTAACAGGTATCTTAGCAGTTCGTTAGAAAAACATGCTTTGAAAAAATATCTTTACCCTCTGGAGAACACACAACTTAAAGGCGTCCCTGCAGTGAAGATTAATTAGAAGACTGAGTTTAAAATGTCTACGTTGACGACAAATTTTGTTCCACAGCCTGCAGTTTATAGAGGAGTGGATCGCTCGCTGAAGAAGACGAGAACTGCTAAAGACATCCCTTTACCGGAAGTTCCAAAAGTAATCGACAATGGAAATGGAAAGCGTTACTTTCGAGGTCGATTACTCGGCAAGGTAGGTCATGCTCTGACGATATTTCTTGTAACAATTAAAACCATCGAGATTTCAACGAGAAATTACAGGAAAAGATTAAGCACGAGGAGCCTTCGCTGTATTGACTTGTGACAGAATGAATTACATTATTTCGCAATGTAGCGGAGTTTTCTAGTTAAATGACAGAAACCCTCGATTATTGACGCTAGAATGTGGTCGATTTGTAAACAACACCTCCCGATAACATATAACATGTAGTTACTATATCGGTCCGGTTTTGGAATTTCTCAGAGAGAAAGGACGGAAATCGCCTCGTAATAAATTTGTTCTTTTTGTTTATTTAGTTTTCGCAAGCTGCAACTGAAAACTCTCCGCCCTTTCCACGATCTGATATCTTTGTTTTTTAGTAATTCTGTTCGGCGTCGAAGCCTTTCGCTTAGCTTTACGACCAAGCTAAAAATTCCATTTTTTTTTTCACCTATTATCATAACGTTATTTCAATGCGCTCCCAGTTTAGGAATTTAGTGGCACAAAAACGAGATATCCCAATTGTTGGCTGACAATACTCAGAACTGACTGGCCAGTCTGGTGGCTTTGAATAAATGGCCTTTTTCACAAAGTGTTCCACCACATCAGTGTATAATATTTGTGCATTGGCTGATTTGACAAGACAAATCTGACTAAAATTCTGACGAAATTCTGTTCTCGAACATACCGGTCTTGCCAGCCAGTTCTGACTAATGGAAAGCGCCCTTAATTTCTAAACACCTGTTTAACTGACAGTGTATAGATACTATTTACGAGAAAATAGATTTTGATCACTGTTGGATGCATGAATTAAAGTTTAAAATGGGCTAAAGCCTTACTGTCTAGAAGCGAAATAGTTATATGAATTTTTCGTCAACTTGTAACAACCGTACGCATAAAATTTTACACCATTTAATGGTGATAAATGCCGTTTAACGACCGCATATTTTCTAAACATAAAACTTGGTGACATATTGCTCACTTCTATTTTATCCCTCCTTTATTAAAAAGAAAATCTTCTAACTTTATTGCTAGTATGAAAAAGCTTTAAAAGTGGTCTTCTTATTTGTTTAATAGATTGAAATATTTTTATTACATTATAACTACATTTTCATTGCACCATAACTTTTTTCCATGAGTTAAAATTAGTGTTGATTAATTGCTAGCTGGTGTGAAGTTTGTTTTCATATTTTTACACCACAAATAAAACCAAAACAGTTTATAGCTGCTTTATAATTAATTAGAGTGTAGTCATCAGAGACCATTATAGTAGAAAATCAATCTTTGTTTTAGTAAGGTTTATTTGTGCGTGTTACGGCACCAGTTTGAATTGGGGCCCAGATCTTCATTCGCAGCTGAAAAAAGTTGGCAACTCAACAAGAGTTAAGGGCTTTGTCACGGATTTTAACAGATTTTTGAACAGCCAAAATTTATATATGTGTTGTAGCAAACCTTAAGATAATGGTCCATTTTTTATCAACAATTGCTATATTAGAACACTGAAACTGTTAACAGGCGTCTTTGACTGCGGATGACAAGGATGGGAGTGGATTACAACTTGAAAAATTAAGGCTTAACTTTTCAAGTTGTTTTGTCATCTTTCAATTTTTGTTGCTTCATTTCACGATACAATAATTTTCAGTGCCAAAAATCTGTAAATTTTTGTGACAGTCTAAAAGTTCGAAGAAAAAGAGAAGACTTACGTTGGGAAAATTTCTAGCTTTTACGTCATCCAGCATGCAAATCCTTTAATAACTGTTTTAAAGATCGCAACTACCAAAAGACCCTGCCCTTAAACATCAATGGTCTCGAAATTCCTATTTTGTTAATTTTCATCAAGTTTTCTCAATTTGACATTCATTTTGTCTCACCACCACCATTTTTGTGACTACAAAGCGCCTAATTGACCGCGCCTAGGGCTACCTCTGTTTACTAAAGCTGCACAAATTTTTGCATCATGTAAAACACGACTCGATGTTGAATCAGTGTTTTTCCCAACAGGGTGGATTCGCTCGTGTCTACGAAGTCACCGACATGTCAACTAATAAAGTGTATGCTTTGAAAGCTGTGCCAAAGGCTAAACTCACGAAATCTGCCGACAGATACAACAAGGTAAGTTAGTGTCCATCAAGTGGTTAGATATCTACTGTTGTACTAACTAATGACCACTTTTGTCTCATTGGCGACGCAGTCAGAGCCGGAATCCTAAGACCTAGTGTAAATCAAAACTCGGCGTCGTAAGCGGATTCATAAGCTCGACAGAATCGCAGTAGGAAGTATAAGAACGTTTCCATTTTCTTCCAATTCCCCTTATGACTCCGTCGCTTACGATCCAATGAAAACAAGATTGTCCGAGTCACAAGCAGAAGCGGAATAACAAACCAATCACAATGCTAGTTCTCAGGCCCTCCGAGTGCGTCCTTTCTTCTTGCTACTCTGACAACCTTGTTTTCAGTGAATCACGAGCAACGGAGTCATAAGCGGAATCGGAACTCTGCTAACGATTCCGTCGGCTTGATTTTCACTGGATCGTAACACTCTGCGCTTCTGATTGCGACTCCGACTCCTTCGCTAGTGAAAACCAGCGTTAAAGAAGCTGTGAGACGATATCATTTTTATGGTGTACAAGATTTCTTTCAAATTGAAGGACACCCTAAAATAACTGTTTTCTAAGATAAAAAAACAACAACAAAGAATTAATAAAACCCCGAAAAAAAACAAGGATGGTTACCACTGAGAAAGATTAATTCGGGTTACGAATGACAAATTGAGCCGTATAGTTCTGAAGACGCGCTGTTAGTAGGGTCGCCCACTACCTCTCGGAACGAGTTATTTCATTGGTTCTTAAAACAATAGATAACAGGTCATAACAATGCCCCTAGCCCTGAATAACAATAGAGGTAGTGTTTACAGCGGGCGAATGAAAATAGAGGTTCCAGAGAGGTAGTGTCTTACTGTGTTAGTAACGTTGTTCCTTTAACAACTATATTGACTGGGCTTGGTCAATGGAGCTCTTGGGGCCGGAATGGGGAGGGGTGAGGTGAAAGAAACTGTATACACAGTTTTATATCTTTCAAGGTGAAAATTCACGAATAATTTGTTTATGTTGTAGATCGAAACGGAAATCGAACTTCACAAGAGTCTTCGACAACGACACGTGGTTGGTTTTCATGGCCATTTTGAAGACGATCAACACGTTTATATATTGCTTGAGCTTTGCAGTCGAAAGGTATGCAGATGAAAGCAGCGTTTTTAGTTTGCCAAAAATGACCTAAAGTGCTGTAGCCAATAGGAACGAACGTGCTATTTCTCTAAACCAATCAGAGCCAAGACAAAACCAACGTGACTTGCCATACGCACGTTTTCCCGCGCCTAACACTGGTTGCAAGCTTTCCTGCGCTTAGTACCACAGATTGCGTGTTTCCCGCGCTAAGCAGCGGTTGCGTATTTCCCCGCGCTTTGCACTTGTATTGCAGCCTGTTTCCGGCGTTTTGCAATAGGCTACATGTTTTCCCGCGCTGGACGGCGTTCAAAAACCACACCAGCTCTATAATCACTATTCAATCTATAATGTTGCCCTGTATATTTTCTCGCTAGTCTTTGGTGCAGACGCTTAAAAACCGCGGAAAGCTGACGGAACCTGAGGTCCGATATCTGATGTATCAAGCCGTGCAAGCCTGCTCGTATCTGCACGCGCAACGTGTGATACATCGTGATATCAAAGTCGGTAACTTTTTTCTCAACGCTGACATGGAATTGAGGCTAGGTGACTTTGGTTTGGCAGTGAGGCTAAAGGAAGGCGAGAAGAAAATCAAGTAAGTATTGTAAAAAAAAAACATATATTGAACACTTAATACCAGTTATATTGAAAAAAGTCTGCGTGAAAAAATGGCTTACCAAGTGTCCGAAAAAAAAAGATTCAAATAAAAGTGGTGCCCGCACTGGCTGGCACGCCAGCCGCGGTAGTGTTGATCGAAATACGCTTTTAAGTTAATAAACAGTCAGAATTAAGCAACATTTACCCTGTTCAGTGCTATCATGCAGCAAAGGGGAGCTTATGTAGTTTTTTGTTTCCAGTTAGATGGGCCTATTATTGGGGGTGGGAGGGGGGTGGAGTGTTATAAACGGGGGGCTTATAATCGGAATTTTACGGTATATGGGTTCCATTGTAAATGTCTCCATTTTCTTGTTTTCAGGACAATGTGTGGTACACCAAACTACATTGCACCTGAAGTTCTGTCGAAAGAAGGACACAGTTACGAGGTGGATACCTGGGCGCTTGGCTGCGTCATGTAAGTCTTCTTGAAAAATGGCCCTAAAACAGTCAGAGGAACAAGTGCCAGCTTTGGCAAATATTCGTTGAAGCACTCGAAGAGTTTCCGAATTATTTCATCGAATTAAAAACTAGCGCGAGCGCTCACGACTACTCCGGAAGCAATCGCGCGAACAAATACGTCATGTTGCTTAGCAACTTCTGGGACGAAAACCGCAGGCTCAGTCACTTCTCGGAGAAGTGATCGCGCCATCAACTGGCACTTGTCCCCCCGACCGTTAAAATGGAAACGAGCGTTTCATATGTTATAAAGGAAACGTCATGACGTCATGAGGATACCTTATGACGTAGCTCAGAGAGAGAGACGAATGCTTTCTAAAGCTTTAATAGTTTTTGAAACTGTAGTAACGCTTTGCTTGTTGTTATGCAGGTACACGCTGTTAATTGGACATCCGCCTTTTGAGACGAAGTCTTTAAGAGAGACGTACAGTCGAATACGAAACAACGAGTATACGATTCCCTCGCGTGTATCCGACAGCGCAGCGAAACTCATTCAGAAAATGCTGCAGGCAAACCCATCCAACAGGCCCTCCCTCAACGAGATTCTAGCCGACGATTTTTTCAAAAAAGGATTCTTCCCAAATCGACTTCCCGCCTCTGTAGTGACAGCTTCGCCCAGATGGTCAGAATACGAGAAGAGTGGAGATTCTGACAAGAAGATTTCGAAGGAAGCAATAAAAAAGATAACAATGGCTTTATCACGACAAATGAAACTCGCAACGGACGAGAAAGAAGAATCGCTCGGAAAAGATTGTTGTGCCGAAGAACAGCATAAGGAACAAATTGGTCACGTGATTTCTCCAAGTGAAAAGGACAGCGGGCTAAGTGGAATCAATGAAAGTAGCTGCACCCGGGATACGGGACAGGAAGGTGGGGTATTGCAATAAATTCTCCTGTTCCTAGCATATACCCCGGGGGGACTCTTCATAAAAGGGATCGGGATACCCGTCGGAAAATATAAATTAGGCCAGGATACTAATCTGGACGCGGTAAAAGCTTATCAAGACATCCAAAAGATACCTTTTTTCATGCCTGGTTGGTCTCGCTCACCCACGTGGTTTGACGGTGCAGTCAGTCCAAATCCTATGCATGTACGCGAACGATTGGTTACACATAAAAAGAGAAATGTTTTGCGGCATTGGAAGATGTAGATCCATTAGTCACGTTTGGTAATAAGCCTGGTACACACGTGCAACGCACGCGACGTTCACACATAGAACGCAAACGCAAGGAACGTGTGATACGCAGACGCAGTTGAAGTCTTTTTTTCGAGATGGCGGACAAGTCATGCTTCGCTTGCTAGCGTTTGCGCTTGTATTTTGCGTGAGCAGTGTTCACACGTGAAGCAAGCGCAGGCCACGTGCAAGAGAATGGACATTGTCCATTCCTTGCGTTTGCACTGTGCTAGTTCACACGTGCTTAATTTTCCTTGCATTTGCGTTTGTGTTTACGTCGCACGTGTGAACAGACCCATAGAGTGATGAAGCAAGAAGCTCGGAGAAACGATAAGATCATTCCTTAGCAGGTTCCTTAGATTGGTAAATATATGGCCCCTTGCCACCATCTTAATGTAAAACACCTCATAGTTGCACGGTCATTTTAATTTCCTCGTCTATAAACCTAGCTATTTTGAGTGCATTCTACTTCCATTCTTAGGTCAGAAAAAGGCAAAGTACTATCTGCCAGATGAATTGATGTCCAAACTTTCAAACTGCTTGGAATGCCTTGAAGAACGCCAGCAGACGTCTCCCAGTAAATCTTCAGGACCAGTTGCGAAACGACCCTCCTGTCACTCACCAGGAAATATTAAGAAATCAGGGGGAACACAACTGCGTGATGCTCCTAAGCCCTTATTGGTCACAAAGTGGGTTGATTACAGTAATAAGTATGGATTTGGAGCCCAGCTGTCAGATGGAAGTGTTACTGTCAGGTTTAATGACTGTACTAAGATAGCTCTCTCTCCTGGTAAAAGGTGAGTTTACAAACATCCCCCGTCTCGTTTACAGTACAGAGTGGCTCATAATATATTTGGGAAAAAATTTACTTAACGAAGTGAGGAGTTAGCACAACCTTTATAGCGGTCCATCGATCTTAGAGGTCCGATCTGCAATATTCGGACTGCCCAGGAAGCTGATCATATTGATTTTTTACCGTCAAGGATCCATTTGAGAGGAATAAAATTAGTGCAATTAAGTCCAAAACTCGTTAAAATGACTAAAAATGATGTATTTTAGTAGAACTCAAGTTTTATCTCGGCGCTTGAAGTAATTATGAAATGCATCCATACGCACTTCAATAGCTTCAACAGGGGAAGGGGGAGGGGGGAGGGGGAGGGGGGCGGAATGTTCATCTTTTGAAGAGTGATTCATCTTGACTCGGCCCCCAACTGATGCCATTTCCGCACTTCAACGTTTTTGTCTGCATGTTCGAGCGAAGATGTTGGAATCGGGAACTCAATACTCTTCTCTGAATCGCTTCGCTGATCACTCTCCGGCAAATTAAATCATGATTACAACAATCTCGCTCAACTAGTCCTTTTATAGAGCCGCTTTCGTCGTTCTATCGCTAACTTTGTAATGTTATTTTTTACAGCACTGTGCATTACTGTGATCAAGTAAACAGCACATGTCATTTTCGAGCCTCGGCTGTACCAACGAATTTACAGGCCAAGTTTATGCTACTCACGTACTTTGCGAATTACATGGATAAACATTTGTTGAAGGTATGCTCTCTTTGTAAATCAAATGCGGCTATCAGTTTGAGAGTGAAAAGTGGGTCGAGAGATCTTGGTTCCATTTCTGGTCCTAGATAGTTGTGTTATGTCCTTGGGCAAGATAGTTTACTCTCGTAGTGAGTTTTCTACTTACCTGAGAAATTCGGGGTAGAGAAGTAATGCTTCTAGTTGCTTCAAACTACAGAAACTGGAATTAATTTTCTATCGACATTGATAAGTCATTTGGTTCTTCCAATCCCTAGATATTTCCTTTTATTAAAAACTAGCAATGGTATATTGTTGTTGGCTTGCTAAATACAGCTTAAAATCCAGTGCGCGAAATTTTTGACGTTATCGAATGACAGCCACCATGCAACCCATTCCCAGGTCCTTACACATGTACTTCCGGGCTCCCCCACGGGAGGAAGAGAAGGACTGGGTGTGGATGCCATGAGTTGTGATAGCACTTTCTTCCACATCTATAAAGTTTTATTATTTCGTACTATAAAACGCTATTTCTTTTACAACAGGGCGGCGATTCAAAGGGAGCGACTTCCGCTGACCAGCCGAGCTTTCCGTTTGTAGACATCTGGTTTCGTACGGATATTACCATGGTGATGTATCTTAGCAACGGGACAATACAGGTAAACTTTAGATTGTCGTTACTTTAAAACTTACGGGCTAGCAAAACGGACGCAACATTTCAACGCAACATGTTGCACACGTTTGGCCACCCTTTCGGCAACAGGTTGGATGAAATTGGATCAAGTATGAAAAATGGTCAAATTTTCCTCGCAACATTTTTGGATGTTGCCTGTTGTACTTGTTTGGCCACGTTCGTGCGCACAAGTTCGATTTAATATTTCAAAGTACTATCCAACGTGTTTAAAATGTTGTGCATAACAATGTTGCGCTATGTTGCGTTGAAATGTTGCATTCATTTGACCAGCTCCTTCACAACATCTCACAACATGACCCAACACTGTTAAGAGATGTTGCGCTGGAATGTTGCATCCGTTTGGCTAGGCTTTAAATTTTGAAATAAAGATGGGATGTCCTCATACCCGTCTAGGAACAAAAGTACCTTGTCAATGCACACTAATGATTATAGATTATTCACAGTTGCTTCCTAATTCGCATTGCCGACGATTGTTTCTTATTCTACACTGGGTATTGGCCTTAATTTATTTTACGGAAAAAAAAATGTTACTCTATTTGGTCAACAGAAGAAAATGATAGGTCGCCATACTCGTGAAGGAGAAAATGACGATTTTCCTCTTTGGCCCACTCCAGCCCCAAAATAAAGAAAATGCCGACATTTCTAAATGTGCGCGCTAACAACGCGTAAAATTCTGTGCAGTAAGGATGCGCAATGCAATACCAAGAAATTACCAATAATTTCTTTCTTCACAGGTAAATTTCTTCAACGACCACACCAAGATTGTACTTATTCCAGGAACCAGTGACGTTTTAGTGATCTACATCGACAAGCAAAGAGAGGGAACAAGCTATCTTATGTCGGAGATAAGCTCACAGGGCTGTGCGCCTGAAATGACTGAAAGACTTCGCTATTGCAAAAGAGTCTTGAAAAAAGTTTGGGATCTAGTAGAGGAAGAAAATAACCCTTGACTCTTTGCTGTGAAATATTGGACGCAATTTCATTCGTTTTAAGTCAAATACGTGGACAAAACAGAGAAAACAAACAGCGACTTTGTAATTCAATACGAAGCTGTAACAAATTAGATATATTTGATGCAAATTATTTATTTACTGAAGCTATATATAATTTATAACATCGTGCTAAAATATGACATATACAGAGGAATTAATTACATTAAGAAAGAAATTAATTATATATTTATATAAAATGGTTGGTTGATTGAGAAATGGGCGTTGTTTACAAGATAGTTGCCTCGTGCAGAATTTAGGGATTTTTAAAGAACTCTGACGACCTTCAAAAGTTCAATAACCAATGGAAGGGACATACATATAGCATAACCAGTTAAATGAAGGCTGAAGGTTAACATGACGAGAGAAAATAAAGCAGGGACTCTTTTAACCGCTGTCCTGTACATATTGTGTTTCCTAGTATCGTTGTGACGTCATATCAACGCCAAATGCATACGTCATATGTTTCCCAAGATCTTTTCAGTTCTCTTACTCCTGCACGAAAGGGTGCTGGGAACGAGGTTGAACAACGGCGGGTTCTGTCCATCTTATCTAGCTTATCGCCACGACTACACGAACGATTCCTTGGCCTGGACAGTGAACGTCCAAAACATGTTTGGACAGGTACGGAGTGAATTCGAAATAGACCCCCCCTTCCCCAAGGACTTTCATTCTCACACGGTTTAAGCTTGCAAAATGGGTCCGGTTAATATTTCGCGGGGAAAAAATCGCGAATCTTCCCAGAGCAGTACTTTCACCTGTTTATTGTTTCTTGTGCTGTGCAACGCGGGCCAAGTTTTAACTCTACCCTCTAATGAAAGCGATTGAGCCAGAGAAAAACCGCTCGTCTCCTGACTTTTTGCATTTTTTTTACAACTCCATGAAAAAGTCATTCCCATCCCGCGGAAACGGCCAACGGGCGTCTTGTTTTTCCAAAAAATGCCTCTTAGTCGTAGCAAGGGGCTATCTAGTTAGTGATGCACCATGCACAAATAGCTCAACCCATGAAATAAACCATCCCAACAGGACTAACACCCAGTCTTACCCCAAGCCACCCAATCAATTGAAAAAATAACTCCTGCACGCTTAGCGTGCTTATTTTTGACAAAAGCTAACCCTTTTAGAGTTTAGACACCTTCGTACAAAATGGTGCTCCTTTCAGACATACACAATAGATGTATATCACATTTCTGAACTTTTCACTTGACTAACCCGTGTCTTTTAGATGCCCAAGTAACATTTTCACTTTTCACCTTCAACTAGTAAAATCCCCAGTGACCTTTAAAATACGGTACCCGTTCCAGGGGGGCACCTTCACACCTCCACTCGAGAGAGTGTCTCATCACATTTCCAAACACCTCGAAGTTCAACAAAAATATTCCGCTGGGCGTTGTATTTTCAACTCTCTTCTCGATGGTATAAAATAGTCATGCTACACTTTCTCGTGGTATACTTTACATACACCTTATTAAAAACCAGCAATGGTATACTGCAATTGCTGAGTTTTGATTGGCTAACAGGCAATGGTATTTGAGCTCACATACCATTGATCACAAATATCGTAGCCGAATTATTCCACTCGCGCTTGTTGGATATGAGATCGTTGTAGCCAACTCGGCGCTACTCTTGTTGGCTATCTACCCACCTCATATCCAACGCGCACTTGTGGAATAATTGTCAAGTATACGATTCGAAAACATTGCATAACTAGTATGTATATGCCATTTACCGAAAACATCATCTTTCAATCAAAGCATTGTACCAGTATAAAGAGCTACGGTTGGCAATCACACAAGTGAACACCGAAACTTTAAAACTGTTTTTAATTAATAATCCAAGTGATTAAAGCTGCTATAAGTTCTTAGGAAGCAACACATGGAGACAGATATATAACTACTTTATCATAAACAGCTCATCTGTCCACTATGTGCTGGCTGGAAATCAGTGGGAAGCAAGGGGCACCGTTTTACTTCTCCACTTCAAAACTGCTGCATAATAAAAACTTCGCCCTTGCAATTCCATGTGCCAGCCACATGTATCAGCAACTCGACTTCTATTTCAGCCCGCAACTCTTCTACACGATAATGGCGGCTGAAGTGGAGGTTAACCATTCTTAAGTATAACTCAACTTTACATGCAACTAGTAGATAATACACTAAATGTCACTTTTGTTGGTCACGGAGCATTTCCAACAGCAAGTCACTTTGTTGCTTTCTTCCACGTCTCCATTTGTAGAATTTCCTAAAGACCATAATTAATTCACTTTGAAGCTCTATGTACCCCGAAGCTGATAGTTCATTTGACTGGCTTTATTACAAGGTCACTGATAAAAGGTTGGCACGGGTTGAAAAGGACCTCAGAATGACTAAACTGCAATTATTAGGGATAATTATGTCAGTGTTAATACTTCTATTAGGATAATTACCTATAATTACTAATAAAATAATTAGACCTAATTATTATGATTATTGCCAAAATAATCATATTATTAATAATTATCATAATTAAGATAATTAAATTATCATAATAATAGTAATGCAAACTATGAAGATGATTATAACAATAAAATAATTAGTACAGTATCAGTTAGCAGCAAACAAATTCAACCAAGTACAAAGTGAAGGTTTTTCTGGGCCAGCCAAATATGCAGTGACAAAAGAATAAAAGCCAGAAAGGAAAATCATTGAAAATCAGTCTTCATTGTTGAGTAGAAAGTTAGCAGCCAAGGTTTCATTCTTGTCGCAGGCAAAATAGGCCTGAACTACTTGGTTCTCTGAAAATCCAAGTTCTTTTAGCTGTTGGAAAAAAAACAGACAAACAATATTTTAAGGTAATACATGTACAGGTATAGTTAGGAAGTTAGTTAGCTAGTTTTTTTTTTCACATATTATTTATAATTTTATTTTTGTATAGCACCACTGGGCCACTATAAAAATTGTAGCAGGAGCAGCAGCAGTACTTAAAGGGGCACTGTCACGGACATTTTTGGGCGTTTTTAGTAAAACGGCACCAAAATTACGACTAAGAACTTTTAACCATGCAGGAAATGCTCCTAGAACGTAAAGGGAAGGATATCTAGCAAATTGTTTAAAGAAGAGGGTGACCGCAAACAGGTTTCGTCAATTTTTCCAAGCCACAAGGACAGAACTTGAAAAAGTCAGGCTGACTTTTTCAAGTTGAGATCAAAAGCTCCCGATGGTATCACAGTGATATCACTCTATATTTCTCTTCAGTACAATGGTATAGTAATTTTAAGAAAAGTTGACCACTATTAATAGGTTTCCAATGGTGTAAACATGTTTTTGGGCTGTTCAATTTTTAACTTTATGCTCGTGACAGTGCCCCTTTAAACCCTACCCTGATATCACTAACAAGTGGCCTTTGTGCAATTAGCCATAAACTTCTGTGAGCAGTGTTCTGAAAATACCACCAAAATGTCATTACATGATCCTGGTAAGAACCCCCAGAGTGACAAAAAAAAACAACCGACAAAAGAAGGTAAGCTGGATCATGTCTAGTAATACTGTATGGGTAGTGTCATGCAATATACTGACTGAAAGTCACTTGAATATGGGCTGACCAGCCACATCTTGGTCGGCATTCATTTGACACTTAGTTGACAATTAACTGTCTCTTAACCTACATTCATATGGACTAACTATGGACTGAGATTGACCAATAGCAGGTTGGTACGTGGATCAACCAATACATCAGATGACACAACCCAAAGTAGTAAGCTGACAGACTTATTATCAAGCAAGTCAACAAAAGTGGGAGGTGCGGTGGCCTAATGGTTAGTGTGCTGGACTCCTGATCGAACAGTACGGGTTTGAGCCCTGGCCGGGGCACTGCGTTGTGTTCTTGGGCAAGACACTTTACTCTCATAGTGCCTCTCTCCACCCAGGTGTATAAATGGGTACCGGCAAATTTACTGCTGGGGGTAACCCTGCGATGGACTAGCATCCCATCCAGGGGGGAGTAGAAATACTCCTAGTCGCTTCATGCTACAGAAACCGGAATAAACTCTGGCCTGATGGGCCCCTTGGCTTGTAAGCAGACAACAAAACACCACCAACCCTATCAATTGCTTCTTTTTCCTGTGCCGTGACATTAATGTAGCTGACAGGTGGTTGATCTCCCTGTCCCTGCCCTACTGGTGGTCTTGCTTGTTCGCCTCCTGCGCCAGGCTGGCCTTCCTGTGACCCTCCACCTGGTGCACCGCCGCTGGCAGGATCAGGGCTGTTTAACATGCTTATGAACTCCTCTTGATGCGTACTTATAAGCTAACATGAAATCAAAACAATTCAACAATTTCAATGAAGTGATGAACATAAAATCACCCTCATCAGGTACGGGACTGAAATGCCTTGATCCTCCCCTAACACTTGTCCTTAAATATTATGACCCTCCCTTGCTTTCACAGCTTGTGGTAAGATAGTTTTCCAGAGGCCTTTTGAACAGTTCCAATTTGATCTGGATACAAAGCCCCACAAGCTGTATCACCCATAAATGTAATAAAAACCATAAATGTAATAACAACCATAAATGTAATAAAAATTAACCATAAATGTAATAACTTTTAACCACTAATGTAATAAATCCACTAACCATAAATGTAATAAAATTTGCCCATAAATGTAATAAACTGAACAACCATAAATGTAATAAGGCTTAACCATAAATGTAATAAACTGGCTATGACTTCCGAATCAAGGGGCTACAAACTTGTCATTCTCATTCTCGTGAAATTGACTTGAAAGTTTCAATTAGGCCCCTAAAGGCATGACTTTTTAAAGAAACAAAAATGCTATTTCTTCGTGTGCAATCCTAAACGAGGAACATACGGCATGAAACATACATTGCAGTTTTTCCCGAGACACCCTAACGAGACCAAACTTACCAAAGAAATTTAGCCCCCAAAGTATAGGTCTAATAAGGTTTTGCTGTGAATAGTGACATAGTGAGTGTGACACCTCAGTAATACGGACAACGGACTATGTAACAGCCATCATTTGGAGAAAAGGAAAGAAGTAGGAAAAAAAGGAAAGAAGTAGCTATACTTTCCAGGACATAGAACGGAAGCACTAGGTTTTCGTAGGAAATGTAAAAATATATGTTAAGGTTGTTTTATATATTCGAAAATCAACAATAACAGGTACTCTTCACACAATATCTTTAATAATTACTTGCCGCTTTTGTGTTAACGTTGTAATAAACCGAGGTTTGTTCTATAGAATGTTGTCCAGTATTTTACCCTTGTATTTAACATGTGCCTCAAGGGATGTCTAGCATATCTTCTCTGTTTAACACTTAGTATGAAACTTAGATCACCTGCCCCACCCAACCAACCTTCAAGTCAGCAGTTCTAGCCCGAGAGTCCCATCTTTGTAGATTGTTCTGGCTCCAATAGGGAACATCCAATCCCCTTCCCCACCCTACCACTTTACTTGACATTGGTTTTAAGGGCGAATAACGTCGGCAGGAAAGCATGAGTGGGCACGGGGAAACGGAGAGTACAAGTTTGCAAATCCTGGTGGATATACGGGAAAGTTTGAAAAATTTAAACAGGCGTATTCCTTATAAAGCATAAAGTGATGTTTGACTGAATTCGTCTTGACTCAAAGAGAACCTCAATCTCTTTCAAATAAATGAAATATCATCAACCACCAGCACTTCAAACGTCCTGGTATATAGACTTTCTAATCATACTTGGGTACTTCCTTAATGTTCGCAGACCATAATTAAAGCTTCTTGGGTATTGGTTTCTGGGTTAATTAAAACACTAACTTGATGCACGAGTCCCGTGTCCTGAAGTAAGAGGTGCACAAAGAGAATGACAAGTTTGTAGCCCCTTGATTCGTAAGTCATAGCCAGTTTATTACATTTATGGTTAAGCCTTATTACATTTATGGTTGTTCAGTTTATTACATTTATGGGCAAATTTTATTACATTTATGGTTAGTGGATTTATTACATTTGTGGTTAAAAGTTATTACATTTATGGTTAGTATTACATTTATGGTTAATTTTTATTACATTTATGGTTGTTATTACATTTATGGTTTTTATTACATTTATGGGTGATACACAAGCTTCCAGCTTCCAGCTAAACAACAGCAATTTATTTTTTTATTTTCCAGTTTCCTTTCATTCACATTTTCATGTTTTAAACCAATTAAATGAAAAGTACTCTATCTGTCGCTGAGACACAGAAGCCAAAAAATGATGTCAATGAAGCCCTACTGTTTTACTTTTAAACTTTTTAAACTTTTGAATTTGGCAACTATTTTTTTCTATTGCTAGTTGTATAGGCGATTTCAGTTTTTTTTACATGTATCTTTGTGTTTTCTGATGCTAATAAACTAAACTTCAGGTAATTTTAAGGCTACCATCAATTTGAAGGTTACTGTGTAGAATAGCTGTTGTCAACATAAGGAAAATTGATTTTATTGGTAACCTTATGTATCACTTAACATTGCTTTAATACTATACCTGAAGTAACTCTGGATTTTCCTGTCCTAGTTGCTGTAATAGTAAGGGTAAGGCTTGTGGACTTTGTTGAACCATATTCCGCAAGGAGATGAACTGAGGTTGTGTGCGCAAGAATTCCAGATTACTTTCTGAGAAAAAAAGAAGCTAAGGATGATTTGAGGAAAACATGGAAAAGGCAACAGATAAAAAGTCCCTCAACAGACTTTTATGTTGGTCTGGCTGGTGAAACGGTTAAGGACCATGAAACACCTCAGCAGGTTTTCTCCTTGTTTTACTTTTGCTTGGCTATGTTTTAACAAACGATCACTGATAGGATAGGAGAACGCAACCCTAATCTTGTGTAGCTAAGAAAAATCGAGATTTCGTTTCTTCTGCAATTTGCCTCGCTTTCGTTATTGGCCTCAGCTTGACGATCTCACTTGAGTGGCGTTGGTGGTACCTTACATGTATTTCGATCATGCAACCATTGTCGACAGAGCGAGGGATTACTGCAAGAGACTTTCCTTGAGGCTTGGCACTCTAGGCGAGACCCAATGCGAGCAATGAGCGTATCGACATACCATCAATCGCAAGTATTTTGCATGATTCGATCTTGCGCAACAATAGCTTTGTGACGTTTGCTATCGTAGCACGTGCCAATTAGTGAACCGTATAAAAAAGCCGTTACGGCCTTTATGACATTTGAAACTGATGAAGACTGAAGATGTTCGGTCGAAACGTCTCCTGCATGGGGAAAATAACATTTTTTCATGCAAGGCATGTTACAAGTAGCACGTTGTTCATCAATGGCGAGCATATCGAACGCACTACGTAATCTACGATTACTCCTAGTTATAATAATACTGTTAAAATACAGCAATATTGTTGTAAGCAGACCTCCTGACGCTGGAGCCTCATCCCCTCCCTCTTCCTGTTGTTCTTCATGTTCCGCAGGGGCTTGAGGTTCGGCAGGTAGATCAGGTATGCCCTAAATGAAGCGAAAAATTGAGGAAACATAAGCACATAAGATAGTCCAGTCTGATGGGCTAGGTAAACAATGTGTTTCCAGTCTAGTAGCTAGCCCATACAGCCAGCACTTAACTCTGCTTTCTATAACACAGAGCGACTATCATTACATGTGCAGGAGTATTTCTACTCCTCCCTGGACAGAATGCTACTCCATCACAGGGTGTTAACCCTCGGCTTTTAATTTGCCAGTACTCCTCAGTGGCAAGATGTACTGGGAGGGAAGTGTCTTGCTCAAGAATACAACCCATTGGGCTGGGGCTCGAACCAGAAAAAGTTGAAGTTTCACGGTAGATTGAGGAATCACTGACATTTATTTGCAGGGAATCTTTTGGGCGACATTCGTCAAATGCCAACAAAATTGTGATTATACAAAATGTACACTTCAATGCCTTTTTCCCACTTAATGGGAACCCATTAATGTACGTTTTTCAGCAAGAGACAGGGTATGATAATCAAGATATGATTGTGTCTAGCTCTACATGTATCTACTCCAGGGCAAAAAGTATTATAATACAAAGTACTTGATCTCACTGAAAGTAGATTGCATGTGTTTAGGAAAGGACACTCACAGTCATCAAGTATTCCACAGCTCTGTCTGGATTGTTAAAACTTGCTCGTAGGGCTCTTTCAACCTGTAAGTAAACAGCACCAATGCCGAAAAGTGGGTTAGGGCCAAACCTTTTCATAGTCTACACCTGTAAAGAACATAGAAATGATGCCACAAAAATAAATGCTTGAAAACCACTCACCTTACAGCTTGTGGTTTCACTCGAGTTGTGAACATTAATTTTTTATGACATCACTTCAACTATGGTCTAATATATAGATTAGCCAAGCCTAAAAGCGGAGCTCCACATTTTTAGCTGGTTCTTAATAATTTGTGACAATATTTTCATTGAAAATGGGCGCCATGCTGCGCAATGTCATTGTCTTACGTACATAGAGTGCATGTGCCTGGAAACCATGCCGCTAGCCATGATTACCAGGAATAATGAAATGCACAGTTTTCCTATTTCTGTGATTAACTGGACCTCTACTCAGTGGGCCTTCAGGCCCTCAGTACTATAAGAGTGTAGACCATGGAAAACATGGCTAATTTGTTAAAGACATGTAATGAAGTTACAGGAGGTTTACTTGATCACTTGCTTCAAATTTCAGGGTTTGACTTGTCAACCTCCATGACTGAACTAGCTTTTTTATACAATAAAATTTATTAATGTACTTTTGATAAGATACCTGGAGTAATACATGTACTTAATAATACAAATCTACTGGTACCATCTCTTACTCAAATCCATGTACAGCTGTACTAATTCTGACTTCTTAAAAAAAGATCAGTCAGAGTGAATTTATATTTTAAATTTACACATGTAATTCTACAGGGGTGCTGTTTTGAGGAGGGGCATTCAAGGAAACGTGGTAAAAGTCAAGTCTAAAAATGGGAGTTTTTTTTATTCATTCAGATTTAAATTAAATTAGAAAATGCGCAATATAAATATTAAATATTATTATTAAAATCATTAGTAAATAATTTAGTTTATAACCATCAATGCAAACCTGAGTTCTTTGAAATCCCATCGACATTATTTCAGTTACCATTGTTTCATAGGCTGACCCAGTCACTGCAAAGAAAAACAATGTTTGAAACTGTGATATAAAATGACGGATCAGCACAACAACAGTGGTTTTACTATACAGTGGTTCCAATTCCTTAAAGAACATTGCAAAAGAGCACAGTGGCCTAAAGGCTCATGGTATGGTGTTCTTGGGCAAGACACTAAAATTAGTCTCACAGTACCTCTCTTCACACCCTGCGAGCAGAGCCCTTTCTTTTCGCTAATAAACTAAACTGGACAATAAAGGGCTCTGCATGAATCGTGTCAAATCTTTGTTGAGCATGTGCAAAGCTTATGTGAGACTTTGCCTGGATCAAAAAAATGTAGCAGATTTATAAGCTTCTATCAAAAATGCTTTCTTCTTTTGAACATTCATAGAGTAAATTAGCAACAGAAATAGTTTGTTTTTCAAGCCTGTTAGTACAGGGGTTTGTCAATAACCAAATGTCTGTGAGCAAACAGATGTGTAAAAAAACTTCGTAAATCTGACGCGTACATTCACTAGCTTGCACGCGTCAAACACAGCACGCGCTAGTCAGTACCGTTGACAGCCGAGTTAATTTAGTTGAGGATTTGAACATTAGTTGTGACTTTTTTCTCCCCCAATTGTATCTCAAGATTGTGTCACTGGTCTTTCCCTGTGTAGGAAAGTAGTTCATGACCTATTTAAAATGACCAAGTATGGGATTATGCAAAGGTTGCTTCAGTCTTCGTGCTGTGGGCTCGGTTTTGACCGTCGGTTTTTCCTAAAAAATAATGCTCACGCTGCAAAAAACCAGTTTTATCCGGACTGACTAGCCCAAACTTTGCGGCTGCGGCGACTTCAAAGAATTGACGCGATTTATGCAGAGCCTCTTTTTCTTCCCAATTCTCAGCCACAGGGAAGTTAAAAGAGGCTCTGCTCGCAGGGTGCTCTCTTCACCCAGGTCAAATTGGTACTGGCAAATTATGTACACTGAGGTGAAAAAGAAACAGTCTGCTGCATTCAAGCGTAGTGGCCCCTTAGGCTAGAGCTTATCCCGGTTTCAGTAGCATGAAGTGACCAGGAGTATTTCTACCCCCCCCCCCCCCCCCCCTGTGGATGGGATGCTAGTGCATCGCAGGGTTACCCCCGAATTTCCGGTACCCATTTATACACCGGGGTGGAGAGAGGCAGTGTGAGGGCAAGGTGTCTTGCCCAAGAACACAATGCAGTGACCTGGCCAGGGTTCAAACTCGGACCATTCAATCCGGAGTATAACACACTAACCATTAGGCCACCACACGTCACACAGTGGGAGGTCTTCATGTTAGGAAAACCAGACTGAGAGGTTCATGTAAACACTGGCCGTGCTTTACTCACAAGAACACAATACAACAAAAAAAAAATTCAGAAAAAAATTCACATGCATTTTAAACAGTTTGCTCACCAAGTGTAGACTCAGCAGTAGACAGAACTTGTTCTGCACTAGATGCTGGGGCAGAAGTAGAAACCGTTGGAGTTGTTGTAGATTCAGGCTCCTCTGTGGCTGGTGGCTTAGCAGCATCCGTGCTAAAAGTGGTGATACAGAAAGAATGTTTTGTTGCAAGTTGTTGTTAATGATGACAAATGAAGGCTTCCAAAAAACAACAATAAATAAAACAGTAGGGTCAAGTAGGCTGTGGTTGATCAAATCTATGTGGGATGCTGACCTGAACATCAGAAAAAAAATTGAAATCTTTGTTTTCACTGCATATTAGCAGTCCAGAAACAAGAAATCTCACTTCCAATTAGGTCAAAAACCGTGTGAGGTTCAGGACCTGAAACCAGATGAGCTGTGACGTAAAAACCAGAATGTACCCGAAAAAAGCAAACAACTGAACAAGGAATTTACTAAGGAATATTGCTGCTCTTTTTTCTGGTTTCTGGCCAACACAACTTAGTAAATTCCCTTCAGTTTGTTTGTTTCTTGTGTGCACATTCTGGTTTTGACGTCACAGCTCATCTAGTCCCAGTTCCTTTCCTTGCATGGGTTTTGACCCAACTGGAACCGAAATTTCATGTTTTCAGACTCCTAAATCCAGTGAAATAAACAATTTTGATTTTTTTTTATGTTCAAATCAGCATACCAAGTAGATTCATGTACACTTTAAAGTGTATTCATTTACACCACAATTTAAGGGAGTACTCCCTTACCTTTCAGGCTTAGATTCTTCAGCAGATCTGGAAGTGCTCTCTGTCGCTGTCGCCACTGTGGGCTATCAAAAAAATGTATATATATAGTTTGGAATCTGTCCTTGTCTGAGTGGCCATGATTTAGCATACTATAAAACATGGAAGACCATATTATGTTGTTTCAAGCAAAAACTTATCTACATGTCAAACATGTTCAAACAACGGACACATATGTACATATACTATACATTCATAAAACAGTCCAGTCATTTGAGAACACCTTAGATTAGAAATGTAGATAACACTTGTCTATTATTGTCAGCCAATTTACGACAACTTTGAATTAAGTGCCCCCCCCCCCCCCCCCCCGTTGCTTTGTTCTCATATGCATTTCCCCAGGGGCTTGACAGAGCTCTTATATTAGGAGGTCCTAGATGTACATGATTGTATATAGTACCTGAGGTGTTGTTGCAGGCTGACTGGGTGCTGGAGCTGGTGCAGCCTTGGGCTGAAGAAACAAAGTCAGATATATGCACCTTCAAACACAATGTACCATAAATTTCTACAAATAATTTGCACACAAAAGAAACACGTCCCCTAAGGTATCAACAAATTTGATGGCCGTAAGTACATGCAAATTTATGTTGAACTCAGCCATCCTTGGAAAGAGACACTGGTAGTACAATGCAAAGCCTTCATTCCTAAAGGTAAGGAAGTGCTCAAAGGGTTACTTAATCAAGATAAACACAAAAACGCGAGTTCAGAGATATCTGACCTTTTTAATGTGGAAAGAAATGAAAATGCATGGGCACCACCTTGAACATCTGACAAAAAGCCCTTTTGTTGACATTGCACATGTGTTTCCATGTTAAGTTTCTAATAACATGGCTTGGCCAGGCTTTGATATGAACGTGTAGCTTCATGAATGTAGCACCCCACCCCCAGGCACAGTTTTGTTGAACAAGTTTGAAAGAGTCTAAAGGATTTTTTACCTTTGTTACCATGACAACAACAAATCCCTTTTCTTCAATGTTATACTCTGTCAATGGCTGGTCATCATTTAATATTTTGCCTAAAAACAAACAACTTTCAGTTCAATGTGATACCAGTTGCCATACATGTACATTGTATGTATGTACTTCATTCCAAAAGAGAGAACAGGAAATTAACATAAGATTACAGTGGCATCCCGATTTCTTGTATCTCCAAGGGGAATAAAATGTGGTTTGAAAAATTCGGAGTAAAATAATTTGCACAGTTCAAGTTCATGTAGGTGAAGCGAATTCAAGGGATATGACTTCTTGTTTCGAATCATCAGAAGATTGAGAAATCAAGGGTTTGAGATTAAATATATCACATTCAGATCAAAAGAGCATAAAACAACCCTCCAAGTTAAGACCATTTTAGTCGCCATGGTGACTAAAATTTTGGAGCTGGCGACTAAATTGGAACCGAAGTCGCCAGCCTGGCAACTAAAATTGAGAAGAAAGATTGAAAGCGTGAGCTTAATTTAGCGACTAAAATTTTTCACTGGCAACCAAACTTGAGCAGTCGGTGGCCAAATGGCCACTAAGGAAAAAAAATAAACTTGGAGGGTTGATAAAAGAACTCTGGACATTATCATTATAGCTTTCCACCCAAAAGTCTGACTACACATAGATGGACTGGCTACACCATGAAACATATTTATCCAACAAAAAAATGTTTAGCAGACAAACATGAAATCTGAGAAAAATGTTTCACTGTTAATAGCAAGGGAGTCAAGGATATTAATTTTGTTTTTTCTGTATTTCATGCAGTTAAATGCAATTTAACAGAGTTAACAACAAAGAGCGCCTGCATTCTCTTGCTGGTCAGCGGTGTTTTGATATGTGCATGCGCCAGGTTTCCACGTGTGCTCAGACTGAGAAGTGTTGGCAGCCATTACAGGGATAGTGTTTACAGTGAGTGTTTCTGTGTGGAAGGATGTCCTCAAGGATGTTCCCCCCTTCCCGCCCTCTCTTCCAGTGTTTAACCAGTGTGACGGGTGCCTGTCCTCCCTTCCGCATGGGGGATCATGGCTGGGTTGCCAGGATTTGCCAGCCATGGGAGCAGTCTCCATCTAGGAGCTGGCTGCCAATAGTGGAAGCTCCTGGATGTCTCAGGCACCCAACCTCCATTTGCGATGCAGTTGTTAACTTAGTATAAAGGGGAACATACAATACAGAAGGTGACCATTATCAAAATTCTGGTCGTTTTTACATACCAGCATATATAAGTCTGACATTAGACTTAGGATATGCATCTTTTCCTTTCTCTGCTTCTAGTTTGTTTTTTAGATCTGCTACCTGAAACATGAATTGTGCTTAAAATAAGACATACTGTAGCTAAAATTAGACAGGAAATCTATGTATACTTGTACTTTTAGATCTCTTACCTGAAACATGAATCATGCTGTATAATTGTTTGAATGAATACCAGTGCTATTTCTATGATACGTGTAAATAAAAAGTGGTTTAAATAAGACATAGCTAAAATTAGATGGGAAATTTATGTTAACTTGTAAATGGAAAAAAAATTGCTTCACAAAAACAAGGTGCCTTTCAGGGATGCAGCTAGTAAAAAACTAAGGAGGCTTATTAACAAGCTCAGGCAGCATTTCTGACCCGTGTACATGTACCTGTAAAATTACTCAAGTCTTTGTTTCTAGTGAAATTTCAGCCGATGACAAGCTCTCTTTCAGCCAGTGAAACAATCCAGTACCTGGCTCTTAGCTACAATCCTAGCATTTAAAACTGGATGCGGCTTATTTTGAACCAGGGTTTTGAACAGGTCTTCTTCTAGGGGCTTTTTAAACTTTTTTCTCTCATACAAATGAGATGAAAGTTTTTATGAGTCTATGACTCAAATTAATTTTAAGATATTTGTTATAAATGAGAAAACAGCTAACCACAAGCAAACTAGAGTAGAATTAACCGCAAGCTAAAACTAACTGCAAGCAAACTGTAGTGGGACTAATCACAAGCAAATTGGAGTGGAACTAACTGCAACCAAAGTTGAGTGCTTCTAAACTAATAAGACAGACTGTGGTTTAATATTACATAATATAATTTGTACAAAAATCATCATGTCTCATTTGACTCATAAAATAGGGGCCCTTGTATAAATAGATTGAATGACATAAATAATAATATGAAATTCCCAAATCTTCTTCTTAGCAAAATAGAAAACATTTTCTGTTTCTATCAAGTAATAGAAACATGACAATCAGCATAGAATCATTTTATATCATTGACTGGTGAACACATGTAAGATAAATCTCATTTGTTCAAAGGGTAGATAACACTATTGACCGGTTAAATCACTTTATTATATAAACTATCCTAAGTGAATTACCAGGATTTCCCTTGCTGAGAAAAATCACATCTTCACATGCGACAGATAGCATATTTTTCACATGTGAAGATATCGATTTTGTCACATTTGCTGTCGGGTTTGTCATGTTTCAATGCTGAATGAGCCAAAGTTTATCGATATTGAGTCGAAACATCTTCGGATCTTCCTTCAGCAATCTTCGGGAATATTTAGAAATTTTCAGAAAAGTTCGGAAAATGTTCAGAAACATTTGTGTGACCACCGGACAACACTTTCAAAATCTTCAGAAATTTTTGGAAAATGGTCAGAAATCTTTGGGAAATGGTCAAAAACCTTGTTATTAGTAGGGTTATAAAATAAACTGAACAATACATGGTTGCTTGGAGATATGAAATTTATCTTCTCGTGTTCAAATCGATATCTCACGAGTGAGATATCGAGTTGAACACTCGAAGATAAATTTCATATCTCCGCGCAACCATGTATTATCCTCTATATGTTTTGGCAGGCATGAACTAAACAACCGAAACAAAATGAAATGAATGAAAATATATTTCACTCTGGTTTGCATGCAGTTACTTGTAGCTTTCACTTCAGTTTTCCTGCAGTAAGCTTTCATTTGTTGGTTAGGGCAGTACTCCACATATTTACTTTTAATTAACATCATATTTTCAGTCATTTTCTTTCGTTTCGGGTTTTAGTATTTGCCGTTCTGTCTGTCAACAGTTACCCAAAAAGGGTAAGAAAGTACAGAAAAAGAATTCTGTAACACAATTGTTTGTACTGTTTTGATACACAACAAAAGGTATCATTTTAATAATGTTAATAGTTTATTTCCTGGCCTATTACATCTGAAATCACGATCGAGGTAATCAAATATATTTACAAGGTTAATTACATTACAGAAAATATGTACAGAAAGCAACGATATCTGAACATCGACAAACAACATAATTACTACGAAAGTGAAATATTGCCAAGGGAAATAACTCCGAAATTTGCGGGGATACAAAAATAAAAGTGACCAAGAAACAGTCACTGACAATATGCTAGGTCTGAACTGATAATGAATGTTTCGTCACTAGGAAATCCTATTTTTTCCAATTGGCAAAATATTCAGAATTGGGAAGGCCACTATGAAATATTACTTTTTCCTAGAATTCCACAAAACTACCGGATCTTTTAGAGACAATGAACTCACTAGTCTCAAAGGAACGCTGAATGTTTTCACGTGCCGCCGGAAGAGGAACGTTGAGAACTTGTATTAAATTTGAAAAATGCCGTAGAGAATTCAATAAACCAAAGGCACTGTATGGCAATCGAAAAGCCACATTGTACACTCTAAGCCAGGTCGGATAACATTGAACCAATTTTAAAGGAAAAATGGTCTTGAGGCAAAGATTTATAGACATGAAGATCGAAAGATGACCATACGTACGAAATTGTCAAACTTACCGTTGCAGATTCCTCGATTTCTATCTTAAAGGACTGCTGTTGAAGGGTTTTAAACGTTATAATCATGATGTGCTGTTAGTCTGCACACAGGTGTACCTCCAGGATAGTTAAAGACCACTGAGGACAGCAAGGAAATTCAAGAAACTTTCACGCGACTCAACCAAACTGTAGCGTGCAATCCTTAGAACTAAGCCACCTGACGTCATTCTTGCTATCAACCAAGGACCACTCCGCATGCGCCAATTAGCCCGTGAGGACTCATGGACACTATAGTCCCCAGAGTTACTCGTTTTTTTTGTCCCGTTACGAGTAGAGTGGACTGGGCACGCTTCCTCTCTCCCAAATCTTGACTTTCTCCAAATATTCTCGTTGGAACGTTTAAAGGTCAAATGCAACGAAATTGGGAAATTTTTCTTTTGTCCTAAAACCTGTCCTAAATGGCAACACTAATCATAAAGGTGATGTTACACGGGACAACTTGCAACAACGATTTTTCGCGCAACAATGTTGCGCGAAAAATCGTTCACCGTGTAACATGGTACCGGGGACGATTTTTTGCGCAACATTTTACTCGGCAACACGTTGCGAGTTTTTGAAACCAAGTCAAAAACTGGCAACGCAAGATGACGAATATTCAGAAAGTTGCCTCGTGTAACAGGGCCGCCGTCGATTTTTTGCGCAACGCCTTCCCAGAATTCTTGCCGCTTCCGATCTCGCATGAAATTTAACGAGCCCAGGGAAGTCCCAAGGGACTTGGCTTGTAAACAAACAAAATGGCGTCTGCTGTTGATTGTGGCGACGAAGAGATGCAGATTTTAGAAGCCCCCGTGAGTAATGTGACATTAAACGACGCTGAGAGGATGGAGCTAATTGCAGTAATAACTCTCTCTCTCTCTCTCTTTACCTTTCTCTCCTCTTCATCACAGTCTACGCCATCAACTAAAAGAAGCAAATTAACAAAGTTTTGACGCCGCCACCGACAACGTCCATCGGCCGCCATCTTTGTTTACATGGCCTGGACGCGCGTTGCTTGGATACGCAAAATGTTGCGAGTCGGGTTGCGTGAAAAATCGTCTCGTGTAACATGCATGTTGCCAAGTTCATTTTGTACGATGTTGCGCGAAAAGTTGACTCGTGTAACATAGCACGAAAAGTTGACGCGGTGTTGCGCGAAAAATCGTTGTTGCAAGTTGTCCCGTGTAACATCACCTTAACCAACTCTCAGAATTGGTTTTTGTGCGAACTGTGGCGCTCAGGAGATGAAAATCCGACGATTTCCGACGGCTTTACGAAAACGAACCAGAAATAGCCGCGCTTGGAATGGTAACGAATAAAGGAATTTGTGACGTCACGTGTGGTGAGCTTGTTTTCACATGTTTCCTTGAACCCCATAAATTCCCTTGCAAATCCTTCAGAATCCTCGGGTTTGTTCGATGGATTTCCAGAGTTTATGGACTAGCCGTTGGTTGAAACCGATGAAGACCTTCATTCGAGCTTTCAAAATGTCCAAATACAGCCATATCTGTTCGAATCACAGATATCGGGCAATGTATATAAATCAATTTTTCGGGTGAATCCGACTCGGCGAGTGAACAAGATGGCGGTTATGATATCAAGAACGAAGAAATTGGCCAGGTAGATTGGTGAGCCTAATAAATACAATAACAACTGCTGTTAAGTCTATGTCTTGCTTTTATACTTCTATGCAATTACTTATTCGTCAGTAAAATATGTTATGGATGTGTGCTTGCGTTTCTGGAAATCATGGCCAACCGGACAGCTGTCATGTCATGATATTTTTACTGAAAGCCATGCAGTTTGCTCGCTAGATTAACACACCTTAAAATATCTTACAAACATCTGCTTTAAGCATCAGAGTTCTGCTTGGTGTTGTGTGTTCTTTATGCATCATGTAGGTGATTAAGTAGGTTAGCAGCACCTTTCATGCACCAGTCAAATGTATTCCACCAACCCCGGGACTATGCGCGGGGAATTTATACTTCCATGTAAACTGGCTTTTATATTATATACTAGATGAGTTTTGAAATTACTTCTTCAATAAAGTGGGGAACGATCTGATGCATGTTGTGTATTTGATCCTCTGTAACTGCTTTTTTATCCTTCACAAAGATTTTGTTTTAGCACTATTTAATTTCCTAAATATATATTGTTAAAATATCTAAATTGTTTTAATGGGATGGGATAGAGTTTTAGGATGAAGTTTAAATATCTGCAAAATATGTATGTTTGTATGGTGCTGACACAGGACACATCACAGCAGCATGTAGCAGGGATAAATTCACAATGTACACACATGATTTGTACCACGAAGTCCCTGCTGTGCATATCCTTGTATGTATATCTGTTTTTGTCCATGCTGCATGTTGCTGTGAGATGTTCATCCTGCAATTTGACCCTTTGTGTGTCAGTCAGTTCCTTTGCTTTATGCATTTAGTAGTATTTGTTACATCATACATTTGTTATAGCTTGTCTCAGCCTGCTAAGGGGGCAAGATAAAAACGTGGCATCCATGACAGGTTTCGTTGTGCTTTGGTTGTCTCACAACAGTATAATTTCTTTCCTTTTGGTTATGGGTGTATGGGGTTGGAGGTTGTGGAGGGGGGGGGGGGGGGGGGTGGGGGGTGGCATTGTGAACAAAATTTAATCAAGAGGTCTTTGTTATCAGGTATAAGTGGTGTACAGTTACTTTTAGAAAGCCTGGGCATATTGATCATAATATTGATTTTGAGGTCAAATCCATTTCAAACACTGCATGAAAAGGGATGCTTTACCCAGGACAGGAGAGGGGGAACTCTCAAGAATTTGGCTGGAAGTATGCTCCAAGATCTTTCAAACCTGTACCCTATTTCAGACTAAACAAAGTATTTCCCCTCCATATTTCAGACCCAGCACAGACAATGATCGAATAGTATCCGAGGATGCATTTTCCATTTTCTACCTTAAACCAGACCAGATCTTGCTTGTCAAGGGATGAAATACAAATAGAGGTTTCTTCTAAAAGTATTCCCAATTCTAGGCCAAAGCTCACAAAAAATGGTCAATATTTTTAATACCCTATTTCAGAATTGCTCAAAAACCATACCCTGTGGCTTATTAAGGGTGTACCCTCAAAGCTGTCAATGAGGAATTTTTAATAGGTCAATAGCTGTGGGGCTGACAAAATTATGAAGAGTATTAGTTACAGTAATACTATTTATGATACAGTGGGTCTTGATAAAAGCACTCAACAACAACAAAAAAGTGAGCTAGTCTAGCCAGGTTTTTGCCTTTGATTTCTCCTAAATAAATACCAGGAATTAAAACTGAATTACCATTCAGTGTTACAAACCAGTTTAAAGGCCAAATTAGGCCTGATTTGCAGCTGATAATGAGCACGAGGAAGTACACCAAATAAAGAATTTGCAATGTAACAGATGGTGTAAAATGTCAGGCCTGTAGGGCCCACGAGCCTTGGAAGTTTGCTTATTGTGAAAAACCAATTATCAAAATAAATATATAAAGGGAAATGGTATTTCTGTGCTTCTACTATTTGCATTCAATATGGTCGTGAGGGTTGAAGGTCCACCATTTGTAGATTCGTGTGGTATATTTTGGACCAAATTGTGTGATTCTAGGTTAATATTTCAATGATACATTCTACCTAATGTCCTTCACTTTTACCTGCCTTGTTTCCTAAGAAACTGTCTTCAAAATGTACAAAATGCCAAGATAACCTATGCTTTCAAAATTTCCTGGGGGAGGAAACCGCCACACCCCCCTAAGTTCTCGTGCCTGCGGCACTCAGGATAAAGTGCCAGAGGTGCTCATTTGCACCCTCCCCCCCCCCCCCCCCCCCCCCCCCATGCAAAATTCTGGCTACGGGCCTGAATATGTATGGGGCTGATTTACATCGTAAAACGAATACTGGCCAAAAATTAAGCAGGTAAACAGATCATTTTCTTATTCAGGATTGGACTGGAACTAGCTTGCAATGGAGGCTAAGTGCAGGGAATGTCGTGAAAAAAGGCTTAATGTCATATTTTACATGTGGGAGAATTCCCTATATAAGCCTCCATTGTAAGCTAGTTTCAGTCTAATACCAAGGATACGAAAATGGTCTATTGGCCTTCAACTCCTCCACAAATGAATAAATTCATCATATTGCCAGAAAAATCATTGTATGTACATCATTGCGTTGGGCACCAACAATAGGGACCTTCAGATTGGCGTATGAGTATGACTTTCGAATTTCAATCCAGTTATGTTCCCAAACCCCTCACTCCTCCCTGTTGCTGACCAGTTGCGAAGAAGACTACTGGGAAGAGATTGGAGTGAAATGTGACAATCTAATGTATAAGCACTAGGTTTGAAGTCAAACTTGTACTCGCACAATGAGCCAGGAGGACTTCTGTTATTGTATTTTGCATTCATAATAAATTTCAAATAGCAAACAATTCGAGTCTCCCTCGAGATCAAGAAGCAGTTTTATTAAATGTTTTATTGTTCTGTACATTAAAACCATTATTATTATTCAATACCTACACTATTTAGTTTGTTTAGACGATCAACATCATATAGAAGAATGTAGAAGCATCCGACCAGTCACAACACATAGTGCATGCTACAAGTAAATTAAATTTCTGTAAATTTATTCAATATTCAATTGCCTTGCTGTACTTCCAATATTATACAGGCCTCGTGATTCACAGTTCAAGTTATAATTTTGGTAGAAGTTTATGAAGTGACTAGGGTTATATTATTAATTAAGAAAGTAGTCTGTGCATCAGTAAGGTTGAATCTGATATAAGTCCGAAGCAATACACCTCCTGTACAGCGTTCATTTTATAAGCGACTTTACCTCTAGCTCCAGTGTAGCTTTCTCCCAAAGGATTTCGCATTAGTGCCTTGCTAAACGGCTTTCTTTCCAAGTTGGCAATAGTTGGTGCAGCGCCAGGTCTCATTCGAGGTTTTTGGAACTCAAACTCGGACAACAGTGCAGAATGCTGCTCGAAGCTTTCAGAGAAAACAGGAGAAAAATATGGCGGATGATAATGACATGCAGTTGGCGTAAAATCTCCGGTAAAATCCTCTCCTTTGTTCTTTCTAAACCATCCTTATATCGCTCCTCGTCTTTTAGAGGACATTTCGAATGTTACAATCGCTTAATCGGGATTTTAAATATTGAAACAACCCAATAGAAAATCAAAACAACAACACTTTGTTATGCTTTCGTTCTTATTGCGCGGGGAAGCTCGCCACATATGACGTCACAAGATCCATTTACGACAATTTTCCGAAGTTTCACCGAACCGTTCCGTTTGTGAAGCGAAGAAAAAGAGCTGTTTTCAACGTCGAAAATCTCGGCGACGTTTTAACCAAATCGTTTAAAACTTCGGATTATGATTATTCTAGGTATTTTCTTTCATTTTAACTTAAAATGGGTCTAAAATAAAATTTGGCCAAATTTCGTTGCATTTGACCTTTAATACTAGGCCACACAAATACTTGAGAAGATTTTCTAGCTTCTATAAGTCGTCTTCAATTCATTACTTTCAGTACAAGGCTAAATGAATTTTATTGTCCAAGTATTGGGCAAAAAAAAAAATATTCAGCCTTTTTAGCTGTCCGATCAGCTGCATTCAGGCGGAGGTTCACCTGAAGCCCGTTTTTACACCGCTTAACTTGGGTTTAATGCGAATATCTCGCTCCCGTTTCAAGCATTCCCAAAACCCTCTGCTCATCCCACAAAGCTATGTTTAGCGGTGTTTTGTAAATTTTTTGGTGATTTTTGGGGATGTTTGGGAAGAGATAGTTTTTCTCAAAGGATTAGTAAAATTTGGAGAAATAAGAAATATTAAAGATTTAATGTGATTTTAAAATTAGAATTTGGAGTTAAAACTTAGTAGATGGACACCCAAACAGTCCCCTGACAACCTGGGGTGCTCTTGCGTTGGGGTCAACTGTCTGGTGGTGTTCCAAAAATAATTTTCTTTCTTCTATCACTTCTTTAAAACTCTTAAAATTTCACTCAAATTCACCTTTACCCCCACCTTCATTCCCGGCGTAAGGCTGTCTTTTTTAAAAGCTGCCAAATTGAAAAAGTAAGATTTCTAACCATTTTCTGATTCAATTTTCTTGCAACAGTAGTTGCTAAATCACTTTATTTGCTCGTAATTGCAACTAACGTTTAAAAAATGATATACAACATCTTCCAATGGCCACAAGGTTTTTTCAAGGCAAGATACAGTATATCTTTAATTTCACAAGTGAAGATAACGATGACGTCACCGTTTTCTGATGAGTCTGTGAATTTTTTTTTATGCTTAATGGTCAAAAATTCTCGATATTTATTTGAAAGATATCTATTATAAGTCTTCGGCAAGCTTCGAAAATTTTTCCCAAAAATTCGGAAATGTTCGTATGGCTTTTGGGAAACATTCGGAATCTTCCGAATATGGCAAGAATGGAAAAACCTTGCTCAAAATATGAAAGTTGGTTATTTCTCTTGGTTATTGAAACTTCCAACTGGAATGTTACTTGCCGTAGAACTCGGGGATAAGAAATTTTGGTAAGTTCTGATGTCAAAATACGCTAGCGCTCGCCCGCCCGTACAGTATCTGGGGGAGGGGGAGGGGAAGTTCCAATTCAACCCGAGTGGGGGATGTCAGCTTTTCTTGGCGGGAAATCGCGCGATGGCGCGATGTGCAACGGGAAGGAGGAAGGTAAGGTAGCGAAAGAGAACGTGCCAAGGATAGCTAGGAAGGCCACGAAGCGGAGCTTGCCAGGGATAGAGAAAACAGAACAAAAGAACAACGCGAAAGAAACATACAAAGGCAAAGAGAACGGCAGTCAAACAACCGATGTTAGCAGAAGGTGAGAAAGCTTACGTTTGTATCAGTTCGACAAAAAAGCGTGATGACCAATCATTTTTTCTAAAGCAAGTGTAAGCTGGTATAAGCCTACATAAGCTTCAAAACATTTGCATACCTGTATAGCAATGATGTTGTTTTGCTATGAGTTTATTTTAAGCTTAAGCTTATATTGCCGTGAGTTTATTTCGACTTTAAGCAACAGAAACTAAAACAAATTTATACAGTGTATCTGTGAAGTTTTCCGAAGTTGTGCGCGACAACAAAGCAGAAATACTTGATCAAAATTAACTTTATTCACGCTGCCGGTGAATTACAACCTGACTGATTTTGTAATTCAAAACAAATTTCTTCGCCTTTATAAAGTTCCCTTTTGCATGCATTGAGTAACTCGAGGTGTTTGAACTGTGTACAGTTTGATGCGTAAGTGTGAACGCGAGCAACCCAATTCAGTGCAGCGATGTTGTGATTACCAATTATATAACCAATCACAGAATTAAAGTGAGACAGTAATACCATAAAATAGCGACCGTTTGGTAATAAGGTACTGCTTGTTGCATAAGATTACCTGCACAGTACATGGCTCAGCTTCCAGTCAGCAACAGACCCAATCTATTGATTATAGCGTGAGACAATGCCATGTAGTATTTGACTACGTGTAACAAAATGCTTGATAATCTAGCGCACCTGCTGCCCGTGAGGAAAAACCACTTTTTTGGAGAAAACCTGATCCCTCCCGAGCGTAGTACCATGCAGGCAATTATCGAAACTACATGAATATGCTTCTAGAATGAAAAAGTACACTAAATAAATTTAAACGATAACCCAAAGGCAGCAATGTGCGTAATGCCAGTCTAGAATGATTGCACTCAGCAAAATCCCGCCAATATTAACAGTCAATTTTGATGTTGCTATAGCAACCGTCAAAACGTCGATAGACCGGACGATTTTAGCCGACGTAGATGCTCCCCCGGGGTACTCCCATATGAAATAATGGGGTGATCGAGTGCCAAAATAACTTTAACAGTCAGTTCTATCTAGCATACATTCATAATTAATTTGAATATTCCACTTTTTTTAATTTTACACATTTATAATACTATTATCGCCCCTTGTTTATTCATGTTTTACCCGTCGAAGACTGTAGATCACACAGTCGAAAGCATATCATTTCAAAAGTTTTTTTTTAAACAGGGAACGATTCAAATTTTTATTAAGTTTTAATTAGCATTTCACACAATAATAATTACTTACAAAGTATTACTCTACAGTGACATATGCTACTTACAATTAAGTTACTTACAAACAATATGTTACTTACAATTAACCATAACTAGCTTACGATAATCACCCTACTGTTCAAATATTTCAAATAATAATACCATACTTACGTTATTAACAGAAAAATGGAAATACTACATAAATTAATTTGGGATTGGTACCCACTTTTTCTTAAAATAATCTTCCTTTTTGATCTTGCTTTCCGTTTTATTAACTTTAACAGTGGCCATCTTAAGATTTAAATACACTAAGCTTTACCAAGCTACGAATTGTAACCTCTGATGAGCACCCCTTCCGTTTCCTTATACGGGACCTCCCCCCCCCCCCCCCCCCCCCACAGGTGCCATGTCTTTGACCCCCAATTTAGCATAAAGTTATCAAAAATCAAATTTACTTTGGCAAGTATACTAACTATGGATTTGGAATTGGAATGGCAGGCAACTGAGCTGAATTTAGTTACTATGGTAAAAATTAGAAAAAATACGTGGAATATTGACTAAAATATACTTCCTTTCGAAATGGAGTGAAATTCACTTTCTGAGGCGGTTGCTACTCATTCATAACGGAATCTGTAAATCTCGGAACTTTTATGAATGCATCATTTGAATTTTTATGGCCTGTCCATCTTGTATAGGTATTTCTGAAACGAGATAAATTGATAAAGATGATATGTTCATGTGTCACGAGCTGGGGATGGCGCTCTAACCTCTGAGCTACGAGAGACTCTTGGTGAGCAAGGTTCATATGTGACACGCGTCCTGCATACTGCTAGGGTCAGCAATAACGTCATAAATTGTAGCGAGTCCATAAACGCCAACGACAATTCAAACTCTTTTTATGTCATATATAATTAAAACTGTAAATATGTAAAGCGCTATTGAGCAATACTTAAAAATAGCGCTAAATAAACAAATTATTATTATTATTATTATTATTATTATTATTATTATTATTATTATTATTATTATTATTATTATTATTATCATTATTATTATTATTGTAAAAACATCGGACCATCAGATGCAACCTGTAGAGCAACTGGCCAATATCCGTCTACGTTTGGAGGCTAATGACATTTTTACTTCCTCCTGTTTTGGTCGCGTGGAGGCGGCGGTTTTTGCCACGAAGTAACGCATTGTGATAAGTATTCAGTCGCAACTTTAGAATTATCTCGTTCCTAGATCTTTAGTAGGGGGTGCCGAAGGCGAGATCTGAATAAAAGTCTTGGAATTTCTTCGATTGCTTCAGCGACAGTAAAAACCCAAGCAAACACCACAGTTGTAGTTACTTTTAGTCATCGGGAAAGAGATCGTTCAAATAAAGCCGGTTTAAAAATTAGCGAATCGATAAAACTATCAATTCCTACGGTATATATTTTACTCATGACGAAAATCACATTTCAGAATGGATAACCAAAGCATACTATCTGTCTTGCCTAGTTTCGGTCAACCCGTTTCAGGTCACGTGGTCCGAAACGAGTAGTGACGACATATGATACTGCGATGGCCTGGGAAAAAGCCGTACAGGAACTAGGCAACTATCTCCAATGCTCGAATAGATTTGAAATTTCGTTGGAAAAACAAAATCACCTTCTCTTCGAATTAAAAGTGTATTACATAAATTAAATGAAGGTGTTATGTTCATTTTATTTACAACTTTTCGCAGGGAAGATGAATTTTTTTCGATCGAATTTCCTCATCCATACAAACTTTGTACAAATAGCACGCTTTGGTTACCTTTAGTTTCAGATTCAAATTCCAAATTTAGTTTGAAAGCACGATGTCAATATTCACCAAGAGTTCATTATATAATAGTTTCTCGTGGCTTCGTATTAACATAAAACTGAGACTAACAAAGGATATTGTCTCAGAAACCACTCTAGTGCTTTACTTTAGGCTCAAACTAATCAAGATCTTTCAATAAAAATGTAAATTTTTCGAAGTAAATATCACTTTGATTTGCAGCTATTTGCCGATCTTTAATTTACGTTACATTCAACAGGAAACCACAAAACGCGGAAGAACAGTTTGACATTGAACTGAAGTTTACTCGGACGTAAATAAAATTTGTAAAAACATAAAAATTGAGCGCGCTGTTTGGAACAATTGAAGAGCGATTTCCGATGTTAATTAGCAAAATATTGGTAATAGATGAGGAAAGCACAGCGTGTGTTCTAAACATTTTCGACAATACAACAAAAGGTAGTTTCCATGGATACGTATCTACAAAACATCTGCCACAACGTTGGCTCGCTGAAAAGAAGATTTTTCCGTCCCATGTTGTGGTTTGGTGTGAAAAACAATAACGAACCCATTATTTCGTCAGCTTTAGAACCTCGCGGCTCTTAAGTTCAATATTACGTGCCCATCCTCACAGGAAGGGGTTAATTCAACTCCGTTGAAAGAAGCATAAATATTTTAGGAGGCAAAGCATACATCGTCGCGGATCTTTAATCCAAACGAAAGTCTCTATTTTACATAAAATATCATTCATCGTGCTACAGGCTGAAAATGAACGGAACTATAAAAGGAAAATTTTGTGATCAGCATTATGGGATTTTTGAGAAAAGCCTGCGAAATGACTCTACGAAAAACGCAGCAACCAAACAGAAAGCACAATCGATGGATGGGCAAGTACAAGGCAAGGCAAACGCAAGTTCTTTTGGAAAGGAAACACAGCAACACGATGTAACCGAAGGACAGCAAAGACATAACGTATTCTACGCACACGAAATCAAGAAAATCATGGACGAAATTCTACAAGAGAAGCTTTCAACTCAGGCCTACGACCCATCAATTTGCCGTGTGTTGTGTATCAGTTTGTCTGAGGACATTAAAGGCCGTGTAAAAAATTTAGGGATGGAAAGATTTCGCCTGATATGTAGTGTAAGCATTGGATCAAATAGTGGACAAGGAATTTTGATGGCCAGTCGCTTTCTTTGGAATGAATACAAAGATAATTTTTCTACGTCTTGCTTTCAAAACGCTTCATTGTTTGCCGTTGCTATCGTTTTCGGCGTTCTGAAAGAGTAGTAAATAAAAACATATCGAGAGAGTGATCATATCGCTACCTTAAGGTAAAACTCTGCTTGCCACATGCAGTGACCAGTTTATAAATCAATTTCTATGCGGGAATCGCAACGCAAATTAAGGTGTGACCATACTAGTGTAAAATAAGTCTTGCTGTGTGATACTGTACCGTGCTAGTGACTTCAATATTAACCCGCCGTGCTGTGGTAAATAGCAAGAATAATGTTTGAATCAAGATTAAACATCAGCTATTGTATGTGGGAAATCAAGTTGCACCGGACGCAGCCGTTATTTTTAATGAATAAACTGAAAAAGAACGCTTACCTGGAGCAAAAAAAAAAAAAAAACTGTAATACACCTGAAAAAACGATTTTTCTCCGCTCCGCTTTTAATAATTGTATCGATGTTGACATTTTAATATTTTTCTTGCTTTCCGCTGTCATAAATTGAAATATATTAAATAATATGACTGATTGACTGACAACTATGACCTGCTCACACTTTCATTTAAAGTGCGCTATTAGCAATTAAAATATAATATTAACATTGCAGCTGATTTCAGAAAAGTAGTGTGCTCTGTAAATAACACTAAATATGATTTAAGAGATTTTCACGCTTTCATATAGATTGAAATGAAGGAATAAATAATCGAAATCATTTTCATCTTTTTGTGTTTGTCTTTTCAACAGCTAGCTAATCGCGCTTGTAATCGGCTGCGCTTTTTTCGTTCTCGATCTCCGAAGCGCATCCGAATTATTTTTCCGATTATGTATCCAATCAGAAAATCATTCCGATACCGCGCGAGCAACTCTCCCAAGATGTCACGACAACTTGTCGCCATGTCGCCACCCACCAGAGCCAATCACTCATATTCAGCCCAGTCCCCAGGCGTTTTCTTTTGTGTGCAAAGCCTCACGATGGAGACCAGACTCTCTTGAGCCGAGAACGAACATTGTCGAAGCGCGGGAAGTCTCAAGCTCTTTAAATCAAGACTCAGATCAATTTAAAAATGTAACTTTTCAAATAGTTTTTTAACTAACCTTTGAATAATTTTTAATGTAATTTTAACTGTAATCTTTATTCACTTTTTAGTATATTTGTATCTTTTTAAGGGAGTTTGTTAATAGGATTAACCTCTAAACTCCTTTTCGAATTTATGTACATTATTTGTATATATGAATTTGAATAAATTTGTATGTATGTAATGGTTCGGAGTGTTCCGAAGATCAAACAAAAGGGGACTCCGAAGATGTCACGACAGCCTGTCGCCATGACGATTCATGATGGTTCGGAGTGTTCCGAAGTTCTGGCCCGTAATAAAGATGGTGACTGATATATTGAAATCCTAAAAAGCTTAATAAAAACACACACAAAAGTTCTAGTATTCATGGTGTATAGGGACGAATTGCGCAAAACTATGGCTTTCTATGTGTCTTACTGGCTGCTTTACACAAATTCGCAAGGTATTTTATATTGCGGTGAGATACTTAGCCGGCAGCGAGGCTTTATACTGAAGGTGGTCCGATTCTTCTTTCGTACTCTGTGCTTTTACAAACGTCGGAAGTAGTGGTTCGCCGTCCTTTTTCCACATGTTCTCTGATGCGATTGATCCCTAAAACAAAAACTCATTTTATTTTTTAAGTGTTTTAGACTCGATGGCCCAAATTATTTGAAGACTTTTTCGAATTCACAACGACAAAGTCAACGAGAGCTAAACACCCGTACAAACTCTATGTCAAGCCAGCCAGACTTAACTGTTATAAAAATTCCTTTTTTATTAGGATAGTCAAACACTGGAATTCACTACCTAGGGACATTGTTGAGGCTGAAAGCCTTCAGCTTTTTAAATCTAAGCAGTTAAATCATATATGAATATTTAATTATGGTTTCTTTTTTTTTTCCTTTTAATTTTATTTGTGCTCTTTTTTTAAGGGAGTTTTATATAGGGCTAACCTCCTAACTTCCTTTTCAAGATGCCTTTTCATATTTTTAAGTCTTTCTTATTTTCTTATTATTGTACTATTGTATCTTGAATAAAGTATGTTTGTATTTGTATTTGTATTATATTTCCCAGTTTTTTACACCTACAATCGTGGACAAAACTCTTGATACACTTTACCAAATTTCCACTTATTCAGGGTACCATAACTAATGTTTTCAACCCCCCTCCCCCATTTCAATGTTGTCAATGTTGTTACGTGGTCAAAACAAAGTCGGGTGAATTGCAAACCCCAGGAAACAACATTGAGCGGGGGGAGAGGGGGTAAATATTATTTACCCGCTTGTAAGCCAAGACATTCGCGAAAAATGTATGATATTTGTTTGTTTCAACTACTTTTGTCCATGATTGTAGGTTAACTAATTACAATTTACGAGGTAGAGGCTCAAATGTTGTGCAGCCCCCGTATAACAGCCTTGTCATGCACAACTCCTTTCTGTACATAATTGCCCACTTGTGGAACCAGTTGCCAGCTTACGCCAAATCTTCGCGCTCGCCTAAATGGTATGAAGTTTGCAGGGTGCCAGTGTATGAACTGTATATAATTTTATCTTTATTTTTATATTTGTACATATATATTTTTATACTTCTAATACTGATTCAAATTTTTAATATTAGGATTAGTTGCATTTAAGAATAGTTTATATTTTAATTCTAGATGTATCTTAGCATTTCTCTTTATTTTCCTTTTATCTTTATGATATTAATGTAATAGTAATGTAAGTAGTTATGCTTTTATTGTAAATAGTCGTGCGTTTTTAATATGAGCCCCTGGCTCGGGAGATTGGGCAACCACTTCCAACGTCTACGACTTAAAATAAATATCATACCATACCATACCATACCTGCGTTTACACTGTCACTCGAAACATACTCTTGTCACTCTTCTCTCGGGTCTTTTATGAGGGCGTGCGTATTAAGATATATTCAAAAGGCTTTTCATTTACGTCATCAATCAAGTAATGACATATTGCTTACCAAAGGTGTCTTGATGTCAATCAAGTCCTCAACACTTGACTGGCTTAAAGCAGACCGAGTTAATATATAACCATTCTTCGTAATAAGACCAAAAGTAAACACCATGAGCTTATCGAGATACTGATACCGGTATTTGCAGCCCGCAAAACCGTGCAGATTTTCGCTTTGTCCGCTGATAGCGTGTTTTAATTGGTACATAAACGTGCGTGAAAGAAGATAATGAACGCCAAGACAGGGTCAAGGAGCCCAGCGTCGCGACTACGAGGTCTCGCCTTTAACAAATCCGTTGGTGGAGTACTCCGGCCAAAGCTGCGGAAAGCGCTCTCAGTAAATAGCGAAAGAGAGCTTTTCAGCGGTGTAGATGAAAGTTCACGCGAAGTTCTGAACGAATTGGGCATGAGCAAGACTTCACCTTTACCAAGTGAAGCTTGCTGTACCCCTGTGAATGTGCTTTCCTACAAGTTACGAGCTAGCACATGGAAGGAACGCGATGGCAAAGGGAGTCCTTCAAGTTCAAGCAGCGAAGCGGAAATCGTAAATAAACACGCTAGTGATAATATGGAGGCTCATAAAGGCTGTGAGGTGGATTGTAAGGACCTCAGCTCGAAAATCCGAGATCTTATTCAGAAGATTCTATCCTCGCACCTCGATAATATGGAATACAATCATGAGATATGCGGTGCAAAGTGTAAAACCATTAGCCAGATGATAGAGAATGATGTTAAATCTCTGTACAGCGTACAATACAAAATCACTGCTCTGGTTTACATCGGTGCTATTCGGGATCGAGGCATTGAAATGGCCAGTCAATGTGTCTGGAATCCTAGCACCGATAGCTTTGTAATGGCATCATATGATAACGATTCCTTGTTCGCTACAGGGATTGTCTTCGCAACTTTATTCAACGACGAATGAAGTTTTGTCGTCACTGTAATATTTTTGCAACGGCGTGCTTGATCGAGCTTGATGACAAATATCTTGATGGTTTGGTTTTATTAGCAACAAGAAAATGATAATAATATTGCTAAAACAAAATAAAAATACAAACAGCAGGAGGGAAATTATAACTATTATTATTGGAAAAGATAATAGGAAAATAATTAATAGCTTTCATTAAAGAAATGGTTTGAGCGCTTGTTAATATCTTGAGCTGTATTAGCACTGCGCGGTGTGGTATTTTTTTCAATCGTTATGTTCAACAAAGCTTCAATATCTTCAAAGGACAAAATGCGAATGTTCAAAGACTTTCCATTATAATCGTGACGAAGTTTAAGGTGAAATTGCCAAAACGTTGAATGATTTCAATGGAGTTACCAGAGATGCCAAGAGTCACTCGTCAATTATTCTCTAACTGTCAGAGGAAATAATGGATTTATTGCCGTGATGTGTGAAGCGAGAGTTTATTAACGTTAGACTGTCAAATTTCACTGTTTTGTTAGTGACAAAGGTAAAGGATTATGCTTATAATATCCCGCTGCGAATAGGCCGAATTAACCTTTAAAGAAACCCCTTTCTATTTTTTTCTTGTGAAGAAAAACAAAGAATCTATAGCAACAAAATACAGGTTAGTCATGTGTGAAAGTATTAAAACTTTGTTAGAAAAATGCAAATTTTATAAGTCCCACTTTGACAGATGTCAAACTCCGACCATTACTACAATCGTAATACGCGCTCAAGTAGTTCATATGGGTCACAGATAATTTAATTTACAAGGTTTATCGGAGTAAGACGAGTAGAAAAAGAGTGGGAGAAACTTTATTATAGTTTGTTTATTCAGGTGCTAAGTCAACACGAAGAGCAGACGAAGGAATGTTGATTTGATATTGTGGGAGATAACGCCTTTAATCAGAGATTTTGACTCAAACAAATTCGCATGTCCTTGGAGAAGTCTGAAAATATCTAGAGAAGAAAAACGCGCCCAGTTTAAGATACAACCTGGTAACTGACTGTTGACTTACCTTAGTCCTGTCTTTAACTTTAAAGCCCTAACTGAAGCTGGCCAAAGAATATTTGCTTCCATACTTGACTTAAGAGTTTACTTGAGTGCCTGATCTAAGTCCTTTGATCGACACTAAAATTCCCTTATTAACTGTGTTCATACATTTTCTATAACTTGCCTCGGGAGAATTAGGTACTATATTTTAAAGATTATTTGGCATAATATTTTAAAATGAAGTTGGCAAAGATTTACCTTGCGTTAACCCAAAAACTCATAACAATTTCGGGAAGATCGACGTTGTGTTAAATTTCTGGAATGCCTTTTGTTGCGAATTGGTTGAATCAACTCTTTCACCTGACGTCCTCACATTGTAAAATTCTAAAACAGCTGCAAAACTTTTTCTTAACATGCTGTTTGTACAAGTAATGGTGGTTCATGCTCGATATACATTGCTTTAAATATCTGAGCGTTTTAAAATATCAACCACTCGCCTGATCGTCCCGTTCTTACAATGACCCAATACATCAGCATTTGCACTCTGATCTATCGGTTGACTTTATTGAAACTCAAAGTAAAACACAGTTCTTGGTTACAAAGGCATGCTTTTAATTGTGGCATTAAAATGCAAAAATCAGAATGCTCGAGGTCGTAACCTTTCGTGTGGTGGTAACAAACGAGTGGTCGTGTTGCTTTCGTGTGGGCGTGTTGCTTTGGGGTGTTAGTGCTGCTTTTGGGTGGTCTTGCTGCTTTCGGGTGGTCATGTTGCTTTCGGGTGGTCGTGTTCCTTTGGGGTGGTAGTGCTGCTTTCGGGTGATCGTGCTGCTCTTGGGTGGGTCTTGCTACTTTCGGCTGAATGGTCGTGCTGCTTTCGGGTTTTCGTAACCCTTCCGTTCGTGTGGTCATGTATCTTTCGGGTGGTTGTAAGTTTTGTTTAGTAACTGTTGATTTTTGACGTTCGGAAAATGAAACGTGACTACCCGGGTGGTAATTTTGGAGGTCGTCGGTGACGTGACGTTCGGGTGATAGTAAATGTAATTTGTGATGATCTTAAATTAGCATAAATTACTATTTTGCCGGCACGGACCAGAGGGCTGGGTACGGGTTTGAGGTGCGCAGTGTATAGTGGGATTTGAGTTTGTAAACGGTGACAGTTGGCGAGGTGAGGCATTCTACGGCCAGCCTTTGCCGTGTTTAGGTTAAGTTTGGTTTTTGCAATGGATGAAGCTAAAGTTAAAGAGATCATTGCCCAGAACAATCGCGATCTGCTTGGCCAGATTAAGGATTTAGTTTCCACTTCAATTTCTGATCTAAAGAGATCTAATGATTCGAATGCCGCGGAGCAGATGTCTGAGATCAAGAGACTAAAGCGGGATGCTCCACCTTCGTTCAAGAAGAAGAGTAACGAGGAACAATTTAAAGCCAACAAATCAGTCATGGAAGCTGTCGAAGACGCTAGCGTTGCTCTTGAGCGTAAGGACCTTCTGAGGACCAAGGAAGCGTTGGATCGGGGTATGTCTTTGCTTAAAGATCGGCAAAAACTAATTTTGTTGGCTGATAAGTCGCCGTACGGTTGGACAAAACCGTTTTGGAATATAAACATCACGACTTGGCGGATGATGAAGAAGACGAGAAGAAGATCTATAGAGCTGAAGCGAGAGCGGCTAGAGCCTCGAAACGCTTCGCTCCACGTGGTCTGGGATTACAGCGCCGATCTGGAATACCTGTCTCAAGAAATTCGCAGCTCACCGTCGGCCAAATTCCTAATTCCTTTACTCGGGTCAATCAACAGCTTTCCGTTGGCAGATCTGCCGGACTTTGCTTTTCCTGTGGAAAACCTGGACATTGGCGGGCTTCCTGCCCGAATGTTCTTTCCTCCTCCAATCCTGCCAACCAACAGGCAAAGTGACTAGACAGCAATACCCAGGATCAAGGTGTAGTTGGTTCTAGTTTTCGTTTGTGTTGTTTTCCGTTTGTCTTATTTTTCGCTGCGTCTTTCATACGAGTCGTGCTTAGTGCTTTCAGAGTTAATTTGCATTTATTAAACTATGTTTTTCTCGTCGTGTATTCTTTATTTTCTAGACCATGAGTCTGAGGCTTTGCCATTGCCGTTTTGTGAGCTATCTCTTCTAGAGGATCCATCGCTGAACTGTGAAATTACATGTGATGATGCACCTGTTTCGGTTAAAGGAAGATTGCGTAAATCGCTTCAGTTTTGGAAAGATATTGACGCACCTCGTTTCATTATTGACACTATTGAGTTTGGATATAAGTTGCCACTTCTTCAAATACCAGCACCTTTTGTTGCTCGGAACAATAATTCAGCGATTCAGGAATCCGGTTTTGTTGAGAATGCTATTAATGAGCTTATTAGTTTGGATTGTATCACCGAAGTTTTTACACCTCCTACTATAATTAATCCATTATCTGTGTCTATTCAGAAGTCAGGGAAAAAGCGCTTGATCTTGGATCTTCGTCACGTCAATCTTTATCTTTTCAAGTTTAAGTTTTCGATGCGAGGACCTGTCCGTTGCCAAGGAAGTTTTAAATCCCGGAGATTTCATGTTCTCCTTTGACTTAAAATCGGGTTACCATCACGTGGATATCTTTCCGGATCATAGGCAATATCTGTCGTTTTCTTGGACCTTTTCGTCCGGTCATACTAGATATTTTCAGTTTTCAGTTTTGCCATTTGGCCTTAGTTCTGCTCCTTATTTATTTACAAAGCTTCTCAAGCCGTTAGTCAAGAAATGGAGATCCGAGGGAAAGTCTATAGTTGTTTTCCTAGACGATGGTTTAGGGTCGGCCGCTGACTGTATCAAAGCGAAGATCTCTACTTTGGCTGTTCATTCCGATCTATTAAAGTCTGGTTTCCTACCTAACGAAGAGAAATCCGTTTGGGATCCTACTCAAGTGATTACCTGGCTTGGGACTGTTATTAACACTTCCCAGTGCGTTATCAAAGCCACGGACAAGAGAATTAATTCTCTTATTATCGATTTATCATCTCTTTTATGTTCGGAGCGCTCCTTGCACCAAGTTCGCAAGCTTGCAAGCGTGTGTGGAAAAATTATCTCGCTCGGGAACTGCGTTGGGAACGTCACTAGACTTATGACCAGGAACACCTTTCTGGTTATTAACTCCGCTGCTAATTGGAATTCACTTCTTTCTTTGACACCTGAATGTTTACACGAATTGAATTTTTGGAAAAACAATCTCGCTGATATCAACGGCCTTCCTTTGTGGCCTATTAAGCGCAAGCCTTCCAAAATCGTTTACTCTGATGCGTCTAATTCAGCCTGCGGGAGTTACATACAATTCGAGGACAAATATTTTCACCAAAACTGGTCCGATTACGAGAGTGCACAAAGTTCGACTTTTCGCGAACTTCTTGCTGTTTCATTGTCCTTGAAGGCGTTCAAGGATTCTCTTGGTGCGCAGACTGTTGTCTGGTATACAGACAACCAGAATGTTGTTCGCATCGTTAACATCGGATCCAAAGTTCCAGCTTTGCAACAGTTGGCTCTTGATGTTCACCGACAATGTCTCATCGGCGGTATTAGCATCGACATGCAATGGATTCCCAGGGACCTCAACGCTTGTGCCGACGATATTAGCAAGTTAGTCGATTACGATGATTATGCAATCAACGATTCCGTTTTTTATGCTCTCGACGAGCTCTGGGGTCCTCACACTTGTGATAGATTCGCCTGCCATTACAATGCAAAGCTTCAGGTTTTCAATTCTAGGTATTATCAGCCCGGTTCGTCTGGCGTCAACGCTTTCGTCCAAGATTGGTCCAACGACAGCAACTGGCTTTGTCCTCCTGTCTGTTTGACATGCAAAGTTGTCAGTCATTTGAAGCTCTGCAATGCGTCCGGCACTCTCATCGTTCCCCTTTGGAGATCAGCGCATTTTTGGCCCATCCTTTGTTTCGACGGTGTGCACTGGAGCGGTTTTGTTCATGATTGGGTGGTCCTCCCTGATCTTTCCCATCTCTTCATCAGAGGCAAAGCCAAGAATTCCATTTTCGGATCCGGTCCGCTAAATTTCTCAATGGTAGCTTTGCGCATTAATTTTAGTATTGCACCCAGGCAAGGTTCTGCGTTAGTTTGCAATGCATTTCGCGTTCCACAGTGTTAGCGCATTGTTTTCTGGCTTTGAGGCGCCTTGCATGATGCAGGCGGCCCTTTGAGACGTACCCTTGAGGGGTCTGTGATATTTGTATTCATTGCCCTTGAGGGGCCTTTGATTTGAGACTGTTAACGTTGAAGATTTCTATACGGTGCCCTTGAGGGGTGAATAGATTGTGTTTATTGCAGTTTTGTTTCTGCGTTGTATAAGCGTACTTAAATATAACATTGTTTTTCTCTGAGGCTCCTTGTCTGTATTTGTTTGTTGTTTATTCTCTCATTGTGTTGTTTAGGCCCCATTTGTCTTTATCCCTGGGGTGCTTCCCCTTGTCCTTTGTATTCCTTTATTATCACTTGGTTTTTGTTTTTTCTCTAGATATTTTTGATACAGAGTTCTGGACTTCCCCTACATGTGATACAAGAGAGGTTGCTTTGTTGACGGAGAATATGAAGTTTACAGCTCTTGCATCCAGGGCTTCCGGGACTTCTCTTTGTTATACAAGGGTTTTCAACAGATGGAGATCATTTGCTACTTCCGTTCTGGGTACCAGTCCCTTCCCGGTAGAGCCATTTCATTGTGCCTTGTTTCTACAGTATCTACTGGAGTCAAGCAGATCAGTTTCTTCTATTAATTCCGCCTTCTATGCTTTCAAGTGGCTGCACGATCTGGCGGGTGTGAGTTCCCCTACTAGTCATCCCACTGTTGTGGCTGTGAAAGAAGGTGCCGTTCGTTCTGCGTCCTCACCGGCTAACCACAGAAAGGAACCTCTTGAGGCGGAGCATCTCAGGAAATTAGCTGAAAAAACTGACTTGCATGACCTCTTACAGTTGCGTAATTTAGTTATGTTTGTTTTAGCTTTTTCCGGCTTTTTTCATTTTTCCGAGTTGTCACTTATTCGAAGCAAAGATGTTACGTTTAATGATGGTTTTCTTTCTATTTTTATCGAAAAAAAGTAAAGCCGACCAATTAAGGGAGGGTCAGTCCGTGGTTATTGCTGAGTCAGCTGGTTCTAGTATTTGTCCTGTGGCCCTTCTTAAGCTATATATGTCAAGTTCTAACCTTTCTTTTGATTCTGAGGAGTACCTTTTCAGGCCTGTATCATCGTCTAGTAATCGCAAGCGTCTTGTGTCAATCAATAAGCCTATATGTTATTCGACTTATAGAGCGTCGTTTAAGAAGTCTTTTCGCGATATTGTTCAAGATATTTCTAAATTTAGTACCCACTCTGCCAGGTCAGGTGGGGCAACTTTGGCTGCGAACTCCGGTGTCCCTGAGAGGAATCTTCAACGTCACGGCCGTTGGGCTTCAACCTCTGCCAAGAACATTTACGTCAAAGACTCTCTAGCAAGTAGATTAGAAGTGTCAAAATCATTGTCTCTCTAGCTCGAGCCCTTTCTTTTCAGCTCTATGTTGGCTTGGCTGGCCAACGCACCCAATTTAATCACTGTCTTGTGTGTCCGGATGTGTAGTGGAGGCAAAATTGGTTGGTGGTCGTGTAACTTCGGGTGGTCTTGTGTTGGGCAGTAATTAAAATCTGTAATTAAAAGAGTTTACCGCTGCTCACAAACTAAAAATTGCGTGTTGAAGGGCTTCATATAGAGAAGTCGCGACTTTCAAAGCTGTCAATTCTGTCGACAACGGAAAAGTGATAGTCGAGGTCAAAATAAGGGCTTTTTTGTCAAAAGAAGGTTGCAAACTGATCTAGACGCAATCCAGTAAAACGATTAGACAGTGAAATGATCACCGTTCACTGACCGTTCATGGGCTGCAATAATCTTTAGCACACTTATTAAAGAAACTGCATGTCCAACCTCGGATTGGTCAAAAGCTTTCTGACCATCATTATTCCACAGGAGGATTGCATTCAATCGCATAAGAAATATGTTATAATGTTCCTTGTGGTCAATCGTGAGTTTAATGTAAACACAACGCATTCGCGTAGGAGGCGCGGTGGCCTAATGGTTAGTGCGCTGGACTCCGGATCGAACGGTCCGGGTTCGAGCCCTAACCGGGGCCTGCGTTGTGTCTCATAGTGCCTCTCTCCACCCAGGTGTATAAATATGTACCGGCGAATCTACTGCTTGGGATAACCCTGCGATGGACTAGCGTCCCATCCAGGAGGGAGTAGAAATGCTCCTATCATTTCATGCTCGGGATAAACTCCGGCCTGATGGGCCACTAGGCTTGTATGCAGACTTTACCCCCCTATAATGCATTCGCAACTCAGTGAGCAAAACTCGCCCTTTAGTTTATTCCCCTATATTTTTGCCCTTGCCGAAAAAAACCTTAATTTTACAGGTTAAGGGAAATGTATTGGTAATAATAGGAAGAATATTAAGTATAGCTGTAAACTTGCATTTCAGTCAGTTCAAGGATTAATATTTTAAAATCAATGTCATAATAGAGCAATACGATCATCCCGGCACTGAACTAGGCATTCAGAAAACTAATACGCAAGGTGAAAGGTAAAGGTAAAGGATCATGTAGAAATACAATTCTATACCTTTACAAGCTCCTAAATAATTAATTAAGAGTTCAGCAACATAACGCATCTGCACTATTTGTGCATTCTTTTCAAACATAGCTCGTTGATCGAAATTGACTTCTACTCTCACCTGCTTTATTCAGTTAAGTCTCCATGGCAACCGTGATATTTTCAAAACCTTTTTATGGTCAAAATACTTGTTTTCGTTTCTTACAAACTCCATAAATACAAAACCTCCGGTAACTAGTCGAACTTTGACATACTTTTCGTGTTGATTGAAGCCACTGATTTTCGTTGAAACTAAATAAAACCGTTTCAAGAAAAGCGAAGTTTTTACCCGGCAAGGAATGTTTTTATGACAAATCAACTTTAGAAATTTCTGGTTGCTATGCTCAGAAGGAGGCTTTAAAAACATTTTACATCACTAAGAGAATTTAGTCTGTTTGGGAGAACGGTACAGAATTGAGATATTTGTCATTGAAAGATATGGCAGCTTTAGTGAAAGCTATCGAACAAAAGCGATTTAAACAAGCAAAATTACTCTTGCAACTTGGCGACAATGTTAATCAACAGGAGAAACTCTCCGGAAAAACTCCGCTTCTGGCGGTATGTTTCATAGAAGACGAACACTTGGCGTGTCGTATCACGAAGAAGCTTCTACATCGAGGAGCGGACGTTTGTTTGCAAGATGCGCAAGGAATGAGTCCCCTCATGCAAGCGTGCAAACTTGGGAAGGAAAAACTTGCAAAGGTGCTGATTCAGAGCGACGAATGCGATTTTGGTGCTACGGATATCACAGGGAATACTGCGCTAATTCACTCAGTTGATGCTGGAAATCCTCGTATCACGAAAGCTCTCACTGAAGCAATGAATATCTATGATGTCCGAGCTGCGGATAAGCCCAACAAGAAAGGCGAAACTCCTCTAATTAGGGCGATGAAACTCAAGCAAAAGGCGTGCAGGGAAGTGTTGTTAAGCGACGGTAAAGCATCGCCACACGCTCGAGACTTTGATCTAAAACTTAATGCTAGAGAATGGGAATCATACCTGAAGGAAAAAGAAGAGAAAGAAAATAAAAACAAAGCAAAGAATGAAGATGCGAAGGAGGAAATTCGAAAAGCCAATTCCACAAAGGACTGCATATTAAACCAACAACAAAATAAAGATCACTTTGAAAGTTCAAGAACTTCATCCATAATTAATTGTAGACAAGACTTGAAAAGTATGGCTAACTTAAAAAGAAACTCCGTGAGCTTTAGTCCTGATTCCAAGAAAAATGATTCAAATGAGAAGTTTCTTCGAAGAAGGACAAAATCTGCCCCGTTGGTAAAATGCGGCAACCCAAAACTATTGTGCAGATCTGTGACTTTCAATTTTGAACCAAGAAATGCAGAGGGCTGCATTAGTAAATCGGGTTTTGCAGAAAGGAAGAAAGTTTGTTTTGAAAACAAGCTAGTGAATGCCGATGAGACCTCAGAAAAAAATGGAAGCGCCATGGCAACGAGAGGAGCACCTTGTGGTAAACAACTGACGTCAATCAAATTGAAGGAAGGTGATTGCCTGGATACAAAAGAGGCATTTCCTTCAACTGCTACAAAGCAACAGAAGATGTCTTCTCAAAAAGCCCGTGTCAGCAATAGAGAGAAATCACCCTGCAGTCGAAGCCAGTTGCCTAAGCTTTTCACCTTGATGACTCATCAATTTACGCATTCATTTCGTTCATCTGCAAAGAAAAGAACCACAGAGGACACATCTGACAAAGGGAGGTCACGTAGTGCAAAGGAATCGACCAGGAAAAGAATTCCCAGAAGGAACTCAATCACAATGCAAAGACAATTTTTTGCAAGTAACGGGGACCGCAGACGGTGGTCCACAGCTGAAACATCTTTGATGGCTCTTGGACGATTTTCTTCGCTGTATTCTCGAGCAGATTTTAAGGCATTGAGTCCAGACAACCTTGTAACGCTTGAAAGACCCGCCTCCAGAACAAGACGAAGCTCAATAAAGTCATTTCCTGAAGAGTTATTCTCAAATTCCAAGACTTCAAGGAGATCAGAAACAAAGACAGCAACTGTATCACCAAATCTGGCGAGGCTTAACCCAGAGCTGTCTTCCTCTCTTCCCGAACAAAGCACGTCCAGCCGAATTAAATCTGCAAGGCCTCGACGCTACGCAAGGCACAACAGTGATTCATTTCTTTCAAGTGGTAACAAGCTGAGTGGGTTACCAAGGGCACTGACTGCAACGCCAGTAATCGAAGAAGATGAAGAATAACCGCAAACAGTAACTAAAGTTGATATAAGTGCCATGTGTGGGTGTTTTATAAAAGGTGTATTCTCCAAGGAGCCAAACGCTAGCTGACGTTGAGGCGAAAATCCAGAAAGACTTTTTGACTTTAATTTTAAATGCACACACCGCCTTCAACAACAGTATAAACGACTTTGTTAATATAAAGTGCATGTGAGATAATTCAAATCATCTTTTGTATATACAGATAGATAAGGTCGAAATAAAGTCGGAGGATTTATAAATGAACTCGATTTCTTAATCATAATAAATCAATCTCAAATGAAATGTTTAAATCAGAGAGGGACGGTCTGTATGGAGTTTAACTGGTAGCCTAACTCGGTGATTGGTCAAACTTTTTACTGTCAGATCTGCAAAATTTATCGAGGAAGTGCCGCTACAATCGTTTAATGCAGATAACAACTGTAATTTTGATTTGAATACTTAAGATTTTCTTCTTGGTGTTTCTTTAGTATCGAGTACTCTTATAAGTCAATTAAATCATACCCTCCTCTTTTAGAGTTATTGAATTTATAAAAGAAAGCTCCAGAATGAGTCACTACCACTACTGCTTCCTAACTTAATCATTGAACAAAATAAGAATGATATAAGGATGAAACTGATAATAATAAGTCCTCGTCCTAGATTATAAATATTTATTGGGGACTATTTTAACATATGATTGTATGGAAAGTGTTGTATTGTTCTAGGCTTTTTAGTGCTGAGTGTGATTAAAATAAATGTCCATTGAAAAAGATACTGAGACATGGGCTGAAGTTTTAACTCATAGTTGAACAATCGCCGAGCAGTTATATTAACTAATCGCTGAGATTCCATCACCCTCATCCAGACCCTCATCAATTGCTACAGCTGAGAAAGGTGTAATACACCACCAGGACATTTTACACTGCCTATCTGCCTATCATGATTGGTTGACCCAAATCATACCTTCACATGATTGGCAAGAACATGATGCACGGCGGTTCTTCCATCGTGTTGCAAAAAATGTTTGGTTGCTTCAGTGTATAGAACATGCAAAAAGAAACGTTTCGTCTCAATTATTGCTTTTAACCGTTCTAGTTTTTATTATCAAGTTATTGAGAAGTAATTTATAGAGAAAATCACTCTTCAAACTTCTATTAAGTATGTAGCCGCCATCAGTGGCATCCTTCTTTGGGGCACTAATATAGCGGCTATATATGAAATTGGACACACACAAAAGTAGATAGACTTTACCATCAATATCATTCGCTTTCATCTCGTTGTTCTTAAACTATCACTTCTAAATTATTAACAAGGTTTAAAATATAATCAAAGTGGCTATATAAGCCACTGACACTCGGAAATGGATTATGCAACAAGAACCTACTTGTATAACAAAAAACTTCGACAAATAAAGATTTGAACCGATAACTTCACCCCCCATTGGTGGTTTTCACTGTCACGCAATAAAAAATAAAATCGAAACCATTCAACGACAGAAGCTATGAAATTCAGATATTATAGAAGATAAATAGATAAACAATTTTCCAAATCTCAGGTCTGTGCGGTGCACCGTTTGTGAGTTATTCGCCGAAACTTTCTACGCAAATTTATAAAGCTCAGTATGGAGACGCCATATTTGTGTCCTTCCGAGGGACACGAACATGGCCGCAGCGATGTCAGAGAAACCATCTGGAACTTAATTTTGCTATTAATAGCAACTACCTTTGGCTCATGATCTATTATACTTTTACATAAACAGCACTTAGTACATTGGGAATGTTCAATCTGCAAAAATGGAAAGGAAAGGCCTTCTTTGAATCAAAACAACTTTGTCACGGCATTCAGCTTGATATCACATATGGCGGAAAACTCGAATATTCAAAATGCTCTGTTTTTAAAACGAAGGGCACAACCAAGCTGGAAATTTGCAAGAAGATATATTTTTAGTTTATCTTACACCTAGTGACTTCGAAAGTTTAGCAGGCCTATTGAAGTTTGATTTCAGAATTTTATGACTTAACATGAAAACCAAGAATTCGTCAAATTATGTTACCTTTGTATGCCATCGGATACTTACAACTAAGGTCATCACAACTGCATTACATACGAACGTAGGAACTATACCAAGAGAAACAAAAATCCCTCCCAAGGAAAAAGATATGAAAATGTTTGAAAATTATAATACATTATTTATAGAACCATTTACTGTCTAAGTCGCGAGGTAGCGAATGGCCCATCTTTTAAAAACATCTAGTCCAAATTTTTCTAAGTTCGTGGTTTGTAACTGACTCCGAAATCTTGCCGAATCTTAGTTATTGCTACCTATATAGCTATTTAATGTGTTTATTGTCTAAACAAAATATCATAAACTATAACTTATCATTTTGAGGTTTCTTTAGGTTTGAATAGAATTATATACGTACACCATTTAAAAATACTAATATATCACCACACAACTCATTTAAATTTGCTTCTTTTGTCTTTTTATTTGCACACTTCGGGAAAGGTTTTGATGAACAACTTTTGAACAGATCAGAGAAAAAACTTTAGGTGAACATCTACTATACATACACAGAAAGAATTATTTTACCCTATACATTACGGTAAGTCATCACGCAAAGCCGACACAGCACTGGAAATCCATTGAAATCCATACACAGTTCAGACAAATACCAGGCATAATCCAAATTTTGGATTGTTTATGTTATCATTCCACGTACAAAGCATAAACAGTTGCTTGAACAAATAGGGACGAATTCATGAAGTGAGCAGTAACGAAATTATCAAAGTTCTCATTCCACGCACATCTACTTGTTATTTGCACTCCTTGTCCTTTCTTCTCACCAACATGTACAACGACAACCAGCTTATACCGCGAAGTCACCATCCCCTTGACTTTTTCCTTGATGAGCTCACAAATATTCTGGCAGTTTTTCTTGCATTTGGCCGTCTCGTAAACTTCGTTCGCGAAATGCTCACTCAAGACACTTTCAACGGCTGTTTCAATCGTTTTGGTCGGCATTTTAGCGTCTGGGAAAAGCTTGTATGTGTTTTCGTAAAAGACCTTGCCTGTTGAAAACTCACTGTCAACAATGGAAGCATCTTCGAGTTGCTCAGTTATGTGGACATCGCTGCGATTCGTTGCCGATTTTAGCTGTAATACCTCTTTTGTGCACGTATCCAGTTTAGAAGCAATTCCCACTTTTAGCTTGTGTGAATTTCTCCCTGAGAGAGTAAGAGCCCCTCGTTTTGCCCCCGAAGCCGACATTTTTAAAACATTTAAACAGAAATCTCGTGCAGCCTTATTTTGTTTAGAAATCGGTAGCGTTATTGCTATTGTTTTCTATTACTTGCGTCAAACACTTTTCGGTACAAAACCTTCAACTATTCAATTCGATAACAAAGCCGAGAAAAGGGCTTTCGAATAAAGCGTTATCTTAGGTTAATCCCCAAGGGAAGTTCTTGAAGTTAATTGCCTACTCGGCTTTGTGTTCTGAAATATATTTTTACAATTGGTTTTATAAGAAAATGAATGCTTGTCGGGAATTGAATGGTACTTTGAATAGTCAACAGGTTGCATGACATGTGTGGGTCGTGGCTGGTTTATAACATTACCATGGTTACCCAATTGGTCATGAACGCCATGAAAAGAAACAGATTTACTTTCATTAAGCTAAAATTTAGCTTGCCTTACGATATTCGCCTATTACACTCAATTAGCTACATTTATGTACTCTAAAAAACACGTATTTTTTTTCTGCTCTTAAAGTTTAATTACGTTTTTCTTTAAACCACCAAATCCAGCCCTACAATACCAGAAGCAGGAAAGCCGCCGATGTTGTCTAACTCTAAGGTCTTTTTAAGAAGAGAAAACAAAGCTATCCATTTTCAGACTTACATTGCCAGATTAAAATATAAGGCACTGTACAGGGGGGCGGATCCAGGATTTTTCTTTAGAGGGGTGCTCAAAGTTTTTTTTTTTTGCAGAATACCAGTCGTATTAGAAAGCTGCTCGGTCATCTCAGGGGGGAGGGGTGCGCACCCCCTGCACCCTCTCCCTAGATGCGCCCATGCTGTACCTCCCAGTGTCTATCTCTAGCAATGTGTATACATGTTGTAAATTGTCACGAGAGTATTCTTAGGGCAACCTGACAGAATGCAATGGTCTAACATCCCATCTTCGCTGTCAGATTGGAGTACGCACGAGATCGAGTGCGAGTGCAAGTACTCCTGTAGACTATAAAGTTGAAGGGAGCACTAAAAAAATCTTCGTTAGTCAGCTGAGGAATTAAGTATTTGAAGTCTATTAAAATTTGAAAAATTCATATTATTCGAGATTTATTAACTGCAACAGTATATAATAAACGATATTTAGATTTGGTTTTTGTTAAGTACATGTTATCAACCGAAGCCGAAGGATAAAACGTGATAAAGTTTGCCTCGACCCTGATTATCTTCTGATCCGACTAAAACCTCATCCTAGAATTGTTTATTATTGCTCTCCCTGTAGACCGCACTGCACTTACTGAATTTTAAAACAGAAATGATGTATAAAATTATGGGATTCCCTGTGTAATTAAAAGTGATTGTTAATTACAATAAGGTACTAAGCTGGCAATAAGACTGTCAGTTTTCATCGCAGTGAAACCGACGAGATCAAAACACTTTTGACAACAGAAAATCTGTCAGTTTGGGAACTGCAGTTCACAATTCGATCGAGAAGCATCTGCAAACCATTAGGTTTTGTTCTAAGAAAAAGCATCGAGTTCATAATTAGTAAACACACAATAACACGTTAAAATTTCTTTTCTAAATTAATTGCCTTCCCTGCCTTAAGACTTTTTTGTCTTGTTTTCAATATTGGCTTTAAGGGAACGAATGGCAATTTCCATTTAATTGAAGTATTCACAAAAATCTTTTGAATTGATTTTCATTGTTTTGTCGTTGTACCCGTTATTTTAAGGCCCTTTTGTTCGGACAGCCTGCCTTCACCCACGCTAAATAAACATTCAAGCTTCTTAAGAATATTTTATTCTCGAAAAGTTTTGTTAATGGATAGAACAGCTTATAACAGCATGGAACATTTTGGGAATTAGCATTATATGCAAGGTTAGTTTAGTTTTGCTCTGTGGTGAATTGGACATTTTTTTCTGGAAAGAAAATTAAGTAGTTAAGGCTAGGACATCTGCATATCTACCATATTTTGTATGTATATTCTCGATGCACAATATTCGCTCGTTCGTTTGCTTAAGTTAAGTAAACATTCATTTAGAAAAAGGAAAAGTTGACTCTTCATTTAGTATTGCCTGGCAACCGTGGAGTTTACTTTAAGATATCGCGGATTATCTTATCAAAGTTTTAAAAGCTGATCAAAGATCAGCGCGTTGAAGAAAGTTATTTTCAGTAGTTCTTTGTCGGGAATTAACTTTTACAAAGCAAGGAAGTTGTTAAGTTTCAGGGCCAGCGAAAACTGCAGTTGTATCATCGAGCTCTACAAACAAAGAAGCTTGAATTTTACGAAATCGAGGAGATGTCACTTTCTACTTGATTAGCACGTTGCAACCACATATTTCGCCATTTATTGATATTTTTAACTTTGTTATTATCGAGCAAACGACTATGGAACCCCAGAATCATCGTGTCAGTACCGTAGATCAACGTCCACCATCGCTTTCAGTGTCCTCAGCGCATGGTGACACGGAACGAAGGCGAAGGTCATCTACTAATACGTCGCAACATTCTGGTGTCAATGCTTTCTCTCCTGATAGAGCTGACCGGAGAAAACCATCCAACACCGCAACCCCTTTCCTGTATTCTTCAAGCCGCAAAGTTTCCAGCAACGTATCTCCGAGGTTCGACCATACAGATACTGCCGCTTCAAGGCACAAGCCAGCTGAAGTTTTACCAACCTACCGAATGGCGCCACAGGCCGACAGAAAATTCCGCCCGCAAATTGTCAAGAAAATTATGGACGAAGCTTTTGAAGAGAGCTTAGACGGGCTTAACGGCTACGACTCTGTAAAGTGCCGGGCGCTCACTACCCAAGTTTGCGAGGATATCAAACAACGGGTCAAATGGCTGAATTTTGAGCGGTGCAAGTTGATATGTCTGGTGCATATCGGGTCTATAAGTGGGCAAGGCATGCGAGTGGCAAGTCAATGCTTGTGGGATCACACCGTCGACAATTTTGCGTCGACTACTTACAGTAAAGGCGATATCTTTGCTGTTGCATTGCTCTTTGGTGTATACAAGGAATAGACAGCGATATACCCTGACTTAGTATGTACCAGATTCAAATGCCATTGTTGCTAAGACGTAGAGTATTGTGCTTCAAAAGATACATGTAAATAGTACTATATTATATAGCTAATATATGTGAAAATTTAATAAGTGAAACCTCACCGAAGTGAGACGATAAGTTTAACCCTTGGTTAGAAATTTTCGATTCTCTTGTAATATCATTAACACTTTTGCTCATAGGACAATTATATTGTATTTTATGTAGATTTCGCTTTAATTAATCTTTTATCCTAAAACTACTACATTATGACTTGAACAACTTACCGTCGGTCAAGCATACATACGAAATTTAGGTAAGCTTGATTCCGAAATTTATTTAGTTTAGACCTAAGATAAACAGTATACTACTGAGCACTTCGATTAAAGATAATGTTAACACAGAGAGGATTTATGATGGAGATAAGGGCTGTTCGGTAACACCAGATCGAAACTAGACATCTGCTTCAACTATTACAAACATAAATGACCCCCTGAACCAATCAAAACTCGATGTAAACACGTACTGCACATGCAGCCATTGAGCGCCAAACGCGCGCAGCAAAACGCACGTATATTTTTCATCTCTTGCCGCGAGCGTTTCTTTTAAACTTGATCGTGTCTCACCCACGTTATTTAAATCCGGTGTTTATTAAACAATAGGATTTTTTCACAGGTTTTTACAAGATCAAGCAACGAAAAAACGAGAATAAAATGTCACAGATTTCGCCTCTAGGTATAAATAACACTTTGGAACAGAAGTTTAGGAAAAACGTGCGTGAAACGGCCTAAAGAAACTTTTTGGAACGGACTTTGAAAAAAGTATTTTTAGAATAGTCTTTGTTAAAATATTTTTTAAATGTTAAGATGCAGGGAAATATTTTTCAAACAGATGCTTGGGGAGTTGTTTTTGGAACGGCCATAGAAAAATATTTCTTTGGAACGAAGCTTTCTTGTGAAGATATTTTTGGAACGAATTTTTAAGGAAATTTTTGTTTCTGTAAAAAAGGGCGGCCCCATGCCCCACTGGGCACTATAAGGAATAGGAAGGAAAAAAAGGAAGATTTCGAAAGAAAAGATTTTCGGTAAAAAAGTTTTGGGAATACGTTTTTGGAACTGACTTTTGCAACTATTTTTGAAGAATCATTTTGGGCGAAAATATTTTTTGGAATACATATTTAGAACGGATTTGCGACTGATTTTGAAAAAAAAAATATTTTCGATGAAAATACTTTTTGGAAAAAAAAAACTTTAAACGGAAAGATTCTAAAACTTTGCTGAAAAGATTTTTTTAAAAGAAAGTAATATATTTCGAGTGACACGATTTTTGTTTGGGAACATTTTCTGCAGTGGGAAGAGATTAATTGGTGGACTGCGCCGCAGGACTGCGGCACGCGGGCTCATGACATTCGATATGGGTCGTGTTATTAGGGGGCTATGAAACGTCTGGATTTAATGCTCTACCTTCGTGAGCAAATACATTTCTTTCAGTATCTGATCCGCTGCGATTAATTTGACATGAGAAGTGAAATGAAGAGAAATAGGCTAATGGTGGCTGGAACACGAAACGACACTGCTTGTCTTCGAGCCTCAGTTCATGATATCATTGCGAAGGCTAATTAAAAATATTAGCAACATTGTCCCCCGCATTTCACTTGAATTTTGAGGTCATGATCTGTAGCTGAATTTACCACACATTCTGATCAAATCTCCAGTCATACAAAACATTAAAACATCTGAAACACAAAACTACTCACTTGAAGATCAAGACACTTTTGTCTGTTTGGTACACAACTCAGAATTAAAGCAATACTTGTCTAATTCATACAGAATTTAGAAAATAAAAATTGGAATCCGTTTTTGTACAATATTCAAACTTCCTGAAGGCATACGATTCAAGCTCACAGCTTTCAAACAGTGCTAATTATGATACAAAATAATTTTCAATTTCCAAAGCTGGGCGGCTTTATTTTCGCTGCAATAGAGCGGCTACCTGCAGATTTACTTACACGCGTGGTGTGGACAAAATTAGAAAACCCTTCAATTTCATTTTCATGCTGACTGTATGCATGGAAACAGATAAAGTTTTAAAGTTCTAATTTTGAAACAAAAAATATCAAGGCGAGTACTGAGGTGAATTTTTTATTTTTCCTATTAAAGCTTGCAGCCATGTCTAAAGATCTTTTGATATATGCAAACAGAATATTCCAATTTTGTTTTCAAATGATTCTGTCAGAAATCATCCGTCTTTTTTTCACATAATATAATTTATATTCTTATTCTAACCGGAACTTTATCCTTGCAAACGAAACACAATTTTATTTAATCAAAAATCCGAGTTTCCTGCGTGTTGAAAAAGCTAAAAAGAATTGTTTCTTTGAGCATATTCTCAGGCGTTAAATTAATGCATGGATCGGTGTACAAATTATCTTTTTCTTACAAAATAGAATGCAAAACATGCATTGTCGCTAAGTTTGTTGACATCATTAACTCAACCTAGAAACGTCTCTTGAGACCTCTTGGGGAGATAATGCTGAAAAAATTGGTTTAACTCATGAATGCATTGTATGCCTAAGGAAAACGGCACGACTAAATAAACGATTGCAGGCTTTTTGATGTTTGTCGGTTTTATTTATAAGTCCCTAAAAAAAGCAGTAATTGATACGTTTTTATTCTTCAGCTTGGTATTTGACAAAAGGCTGCAAGTTTTGACCATGTCTAGGTGGGAATTACTGATGTAAACATTTCACCTGTTCTGATGAATTTTCAATAGTTTGTTTTCTTCAATCACTTCAACTTCGTAGCTTCATTTCAGTGAGGCTAGTGCAACCAGAATGTCTTTTTAACTTGAGAAATAACATAAAATAACTGAAAAAACCTTGAAACTCAAAAAAAATTATTTGCAGTTTAATTTAATCCGTTAACTTATTGTGTTTGATGCCTATTTCAACTCTTTGAGAAAACTTTCCCTTCGGGCAGGAGAACGTTTGCTTCCTGTTTTATGTCCTACGATCACAACAGCGTTTCCTTAGCATTTCGCATTATTTTTGTTTTACCAAACAAAAAAGCTTAACAGCTAGTATTTCAGTGGGCGAAAAATGACAAATTTATCGATATTTATTTGCCTTAATTTTGCAAGTCGATAATTCTGTGTGCGAACAAAGTTGATAACATCAATTGTACATTTTGTAAAAGTTTCGGAAGAAAACATCAGCGAACAAGGAAATTAAATATGTTCTAGCCGCTAGATGCGTATCTGAAACATTGATTTACTAAGGCGGCAAGATAAGAGACAGGGAATTTTTCCCTTGTAGAGTGAGCTTCTTCATGGGGAAATTAAAATGCCTTGTATTGTTGTATTTTGTCTATATAAGAGCTGAACTGGCAGCTGACAAACATGTGACACACTAAAAAATCCACACTTTTTACAGACAATTTGTGCTGGATGACATCCTGCGAGTTGACAACTGACTAAGGATGCAAATATTGTAATTTTCAATGTATACGGATAAAATTTGAGTTGAAGTTGAACAAACTTTTACTGAACCGATAACGGAAAGCCAAAAAAAAGAACAAATAGATCCGATCCCGCAGCAAAATAGATTTATTTTTAAAAAGAATCCAGCGACCTTCGAAACCTTTCTTGTTTTACATTTTGAACTTGAGGTAAATAAATTACCAATCAATGCTGCGATAGGCGATTTTCTTTCTCTTCCTTCCTATGTTTTGTGCCTAAATATTTTGCCAAAAAGCTGATCATAAACAATGCAACCCACAGCGCATACAAACCGGTTATTGGTTTTAGTCGCTCTTAAGTGCTCGCGGCTGCTGGTTTCCTTAAAACTCCAAAACAATATCGCTACATGCATTTAGTTCAGTTTGTTTTTAGCAAATTTCCATGTTTGGGCGAATTTTCGAACTATACATATGCAAATATAATGGAGAAATTTCATAAAGCAAATTCCACCCAAACAAATTTAGACGTAGCGAAATGACTTGCTGAGGTTGAAAAATCTAACAATATAACTTTCACAGTTTCGCTCAAACCATTAAAAACATACATTTTACAATTCTAAAAGCAAATTTTAAATAATGTGACAGTTTCGTTTCGAGCGCGCCAAAATGTTCAATACAAAATTAATCTGAAGAGTTTTGTCTCAAGAACTGAAGGCGTCCCTTAAAGCTTGATTAAATTTTCTCTTTCATAATGTATTCATGGTTTCCTTTGTCGAAATCTAAGAGAACGCTTCAATTTTTCCATAGGTTTTTTTTTCTCCTCAGAGAGCGCGCTTTGGCGCTCTTGTAAGATGTAAAACCAACGGATAAAGTCGGTTTGCTTCAGCCTACTGTGCACTTTCGTGCGTCAATGGAACACCAAGCTGAGTTCATTCAATTTTAATAAAGAGACGGTCCCTCTCTGTCGGCCAAGGGTCTAAGTATACATAATGACTGCATTAAGGAGCACACGCTAGGCAAGGATCTTCTGCTTTTGAATCTCAAAACAAAGATCTTCAAAGAAAGACTGCTCTAGCTTTTTCTTCAGCATTCGAGAATGTACTTGGCAATACTGCTCAGTACAAAAGCTTTGTGTGCGTAAGTTTCTCTTTCGTGACCGCTGCTGTTGTTGTTTAGCAGAAACTCGTGGCGTTTTGTTTCGATTTCAAAAGTGACATCTTGCATATATTTTCTGAGCTGTTCGCGAGGATTAGTGGATTTTATACGTGACCCTTTCTTACACCTTTTATCGATAAATATTTCGATCGGCCGGTGCGAAGCGAAACTAAATATCTCTCTGTCTGTCATTTAACCTTGAATTTGGTGCGAAACCTTTTTAAAACGTGACTGTCAATCTATCGTCCATTTCAATTCACTGCTGTCAATTTTTTTGTAAGATCGATGGATTCGAAAGCCCCAGTCGTATGTTAATATACAATTACATGAAATAATATCGTTTACCTACTTTTGTCTAAAATGTGGTTGCGAAACTTCGAAACAAGGGAGTTGTTTGAAATGAAAGGCTGTTGTAAAAAGGACCGCTTTTTAACTCCGATAATAAACGATTCAAAAAACCATCTTGTTTTTAATGCATTGTCGGATTATCTCGTAAAAAATAAAAACAATGACCCTATGGCACTTTCGTTTTAATTTGAGATTGGTTTATGAAAGGTTGCTTCAAAGAAAAAAGGAGTTTAGTATTCTAGAGAGATTAACGGAGTAGAAGTAAATGAATTTGAGTTGTTCGAGTCAACAAGACAGCTATTCCAAAACAATTCAATTTTATTGCATGAATATTGTTGGGACTGCTGGTTAATGACATTAGAACGCAGTTTCGTCAATTCCACCCTTCTTATTTCGCTGTCAAATTTACAATTTCGCAGAACCTGGATTGTATTAAAAGAAAATCTTAATTCTACTGACAACTCTTTCATGCTTCGAGTTCCCGCTACGAGCCTCGAAGGGCTGACTACACATATTTTGTTTGATAGAGGGTATTTGATAATTTTCGTATTTGCGGATTACAACTTAACTTCAATCAGCTATTTTATAGCACAACCCACGCATTTAAACCTAGAAACCCTTCAAAGATGTCAAGTTTTGAAATGAAACGAAAGGGAATTTATACTAGGAAATTCCCAGTAAGAAATCCTTTAATTCTTCCACCCGGAAAATAATAGCGTTTTGTATCGATAAAATTTATCCGCAACATTAACTAATTCGTCGACCCCAAGTTAAAGTATTATTTTTTCCATTCCCTGTACACATATTAATTTTATATGAGTTTAAATTTCGACATGCCGAATATACAAGGCAAATTTCGTATACAATGCGTCGTATTTCAAATTCTTGTTAAATTTGGTCATACTTTAAACGAGGGAATATTTACCCTCAAAATTGCTGACAAAATCAGCGAACTTATAAATGTGAATATGTTCTGAACAACGCTGAACAATTCGCCCGGAAAGCTGTTATTCCATTTTAGTAACAATTTATCAAATATTTTGAAATGTTACAAAACTTCTAGAAAATCTACGGTGCTCGAATAGACTGAGCTAGAGCAAAAACCTTACTGTGAATAGATCTATCCTTATAGAAAACCTAAACAATCTACAATACTTAAATACGGACAGTTTAATTTCTCGTTGTATAATTTATATATCAAGATTAGTTTACCATAGAGGCTCGATTTTTTTTAGCATTAGCCGTTTTCTTTTCGGACTGTAGTTATAACTGCACCGTCTCTCGAGTTGGCCAGTCGCTGTTCTTCAAGTGTATTGAGGCTTGCATGGTGTATTCTTGTGCAAACACAGTCTTGCAGATAGAAGTTCTTTAGTAGTTTAAACCGTTTGATTCGGCTGTTGTTGCTGCTGTTTTGAAGCGTTTTTGTTCTTTGGGCAGTACTTGATTGTATGAGATTGATCCCCAGATGCCTTACAGAGTGGACATGTGTACGCTCTGAGAATGGGGCATGTTGTGTTACCTTCAGCATCCTTCAGAATGTGGCTGGAATACACCTTTTTGCTTTCGCCGTTGTTCCTACAAAAAACGCATACGTTCGCATTTCTGTTTTTCTTGCTCTCCCGGTTCTTACGGTTGCGATTTGCTACCTCGCTGTTGTTTTCGGCGTTACGCTTGGAGACGTTTCGCGTTGGCGCGCCAGGCGCAAGGGACGTCCCCGGTGCTTTGGATGTCTCGATACACAGTTCAATATCTGGGTTTCCACCTGAGCTGGAGCTCGTTAGAGAATGATCGGATCCCACGCTGTCTACACGAGATCTCTTGGTGTACGTAAAATCATATAGGCTGTCAAATCCGTTTGGGCCCGTACCTTCCAACTCGGCATTCTGTACAAGCCGTATCAGTCCAAAATAGTCTCTGAACAGGCGAAATTCGCTTTTTTCATCGAACGTCGCCTTGAGGCTTGCTACTTCCCGAGCACTTATCTTCCCATGGCTGGAAAAAATATCTCCGCTGTAGAACACACTCAACATCTCGTCGCCCATTGTTCAATCTACCTACGGCTCGTGGATCAGTGAAACGTCGCGTGCAGTTTTAGAGGCCGTATTAACGAATTTAATCCGCGCTTTACTCTGTGACCGTGGCACCGAGAGCGAAAAATTTTCAGTTGTTTCGATCGAGGTGATTAACTTTGTGAATGAAGTGTACGGGTTTTTGACGCCAACAATGGCCTGCCGGCACCTGAGTGTTATATATGCGAACTTAATGCGAGCACGGACCTTCAATTATAGTCGCGATCCACTCCAGAGCAGCTGGCCGCGAGCTTTTCAAATGGTGTCTTGACACTTTATCATGGCTAGTGTGAATAAGTTTGAAAGGCACATTGAAAAATTGCTTTAAGGACAGGCATGAAACATGTGGTCCAATTGTTTCTATTGAAAACGATCATTAATGTTGACCAATCAGGTAATGGATCGCAACGCGGTTTCAAAGTGGCTCGGCATGTATTTCATAAGTCATCATTTTTAAACGAGAACGGGCTCGCTTTACGTCGATTTGATTGGTCGTTGAGTATATGCTGTCAAACATCAGCCCGATTTCATCTGTAATTGTTTTTAAGGATGATCTAAAAGTGTCATTATGAATTCATTTTGCGAGACAAAACAACGAACGCACGTGGAGGTTGCAGGAAACAGTCGTGTTAAAAATAGTCTTAAAAATTATCACCGCACGGTTCATTAGCGTTTACGTTTACCCAAAGAGACGTAAAAAAATCCATCAATTCCAACTAAAAACTACACGTACTGCCTTATAAAGCAATATGAAGGTTGTAATCTCGTTGTTAATTTGTCGTTTACTGAGCATTTTGTAAAGACTGCGGTTTATACACATTCAGGTTACACATCGACACCAAAAAGGCTCGCAAGCGCTAATGAAAGTGGCGGTTTTTTGTAAACATTGAACCATGCTGTCCATTTAGGTTTGCGTTTCAAATTGCAGAATATTAGCTTTGTTTTTACTTCACTTTCGCATGCCGGCTGCAAACGAAGGAAAAATATTAAAACTGATGAATTTTGCACCGTTGTGTCGCTCTTTCATTAAGGAAATTAAGTGAATATTTTTTGAGCGGGTTTTGCTGTGTCGAGACTGCGATCTTTCCAAGCGACCATTCTAAACAACATGCAGAGATAGAGAGCTTAAGCGTTTAGCGTGGACGAGAAATAAACATTAAAAGGAACAGGTGTTACGTATGGTAATTAAGCGCTGACAAAGGGCTGCTTTCGAATAAATTTCCCTGTCTTTGAACTCAATACCGCATTGTTTAAAGTCCGTCTAATCGCTTTGTTTCTCGTCGAAGTAATCCCAAATGCGAAATAAATAAATGGAAGATTGTGTTCAGAGAATGCTTCCAAAAACGCCGTTCTAGTTTTCGCTTTTCATTTAGGACGAAGAAAAATGATGGGATATTTTAATGATCAATGTGCAAGGTTTTAGAGCAATTTTTGAATTGCTTTCCTTTCTGTTGTCAATAAAGTTTCTGATTTATTATTAATAAAAGCCCTTTCTCATTGAGTCTGTATACACCTTAATGACGACCCCCTCTCGAAATTCCATTATGTTTTTGTTAGAAAATTCATTGTAAGTAGTGAACATGAAACCATCACAGCTCTCAGGTTTTTCGCTTTAATGCGAAATCTTTTCTTAGTATTTCATTAAGTGTTATGAAAACTTTCTTTAAGAAATTCGTGTCGCACAATTTAATTACCCCTTGAGGAAAGGGAGAAATTATGAAAACTTCCAATTGAATTTACCTGCTCAAAGAACTAAAGACAACTTATTGCCCCAAGGGATAAGTGAGAAAATTGTTTGCACAAAGATAACAATTACTTTTGAATTTGCATCTTAGCCGTCACCCAAGACAGCTGATTTTTAATTATATAGCATCATTTTCTTTTAAGCAACTTCAGTATTGAATATACGAAACTTGAAACAGCCCTTTTGCCAGCTAAAGCGATCGGAGCAACATTTGGGCGGGAAAAAAGTGAATAATTTTAACGGTCCGTTTTCGCATCGTAATCTCGGAAAATTCGTTAAATACCCGTGTGTTCAATATATGAACGATTGTGGTTAAATGGAATCTGCAATATCTATAAGAGCATCTTATATAAAGCCTCGATTACATCTTTGGCCAAAAGCCACCGACTTGGTTCAAAGCCAATCTACCCGTAGCTAAGGAAATGCGTAAAGACATGATTAAACGGGTACTGCTGAGACCAGCGGAAACAAAATCTTTACTCTCTCACGAGATCATGCGAGCTCTTTAGTTCTTTAGCAAGGGACGCGAGCCAAATTTTTTCCTTAAGACGTGACCGATCAGTCAATAAAGTCTTTATCATATGCGTGACCGTTTACTTTACATTGGTTTCGCTGGAAAAAAGATTGAACAAGGAAAACTCTCGGCAATTATACAAAGCATGCTGAATTTGCGCGCGCGAAATGAATAGTTCACGTGTGTTCGAACATTCATCTTTATCTTAGCCATTTCCGGTTAGCACGCGGGCTTGTTTTGATGTTCACGGGTCGGGACCCGTGGCAGTTGTATGATAAACTTTGTTTTTCATTTCTTTCACCAAATCTAGCTTTTCTGATTAATGCGTTTGAGTTAAAACGGGCATGGGACTATCACATAAAGCTCGTTTATAATTAGATGAAACGCACCAACGTGTACCAATTTAAAAATATTGCAGCTTTATACGTTTTATCTTATAAGAAATTTTAGTTTGTAGCGTCGTTGTATATTTTTACGACTACTGCAGTATTTTAGCGAGCTTACACGGAGAGTTCAAAAACAAATAACGGGTACAGCGATACTGCACACTGAAATATTTATCAAAAAGATTAATAATCAAATGTTTTCTTTCTTTAAAACCAGTCTTTGAATCACGCCTTACCCTCGCGTTATCAGAAGTCATTGTTGAATAAATTCAACATATGGATCTATCCCTGGTATTAAGGACGTAACAGTGTTCCGAGCACGTGTTAATTAGCAGTGTTTTTGTTATCCGGTATTATGTTCACTTTGAAAAGCTCTGTGGGAGATATGTTAAAGTCATGCAAAAATTGCACTTTTTTGTATGAAGACTTTTAAGATCAATAATTTATTTAAATGTGTATACTTCATGATGAAAAGACTGTTTAGCTAACGAATACCTCTGTTGTATTTCATGCGCTGAAACAAATTTGAGCAATAAATTAGCTCTACGCCTTGCTGAATGTTCACTATGCGTGAAAACTCCCTTGGTAATGATTATGGCACACTTTTTACCCCTTGTGTTGCGGTTTTCTTTCCTGAAGTTGTATTATGGACTTCACCCTTTTCTTTCTTATAAAAAACACTTAGTTTTGTTATTCTCATCGCCATTCGACGGTTTATTTATAACTGTCTGTGCGATATATAAATTTAAATTGCCTATATCTTAGCTTGTTGGCTTACAGCCCTTCTTAAATCATTTCACATTGCATTTTCCTGATGTTTTATCAGTTAGTTAAAGCTCGTTTCAAACCTTTGTGCTAAAGTAATCGTTAAAAATTTATGTTAAAATAAAGCAACTTTCCTTTTGTAAAATGCCTCTGTTGAACCGCTTGAAAGAGTGTTAAATGACGGTTAGCACTCTTGGAGATTACTGAAGCACAGTGAGAAATCCGTTGCATTGTCTCTTCAATGAATAACTTTCTTATAATCGATATAACAAAACAAACCTGGAGGCTTAAGAGCCTCGTGCTTCGGTCAATGAAAAGTGGGAGAGGAGGGGGGGGGGGGGGGGGTGTGAGGGAAGGTGGGGATGGAGGGGTAGCAACTCCTAATAACATACACACTTTTAGCAGGTCATCTAGAATTTACGAATTGCCCTAAATTTCAAAATGCACAGAGACACAGAAAAAGCGACCAGTAAACTGCCAAAGCACTGACTCTTTATTACAGATTACAGCCCTCCCTCCCTCCCCCCCCGCTCCTTTCCTGTCAGTGTGAAATGAATTAAACCAATGTATTTATAATGCACAATACGTTGAAATTATATTCCGGGGAAGGCGAGAAAAATGGTTATTTATAAACACTGAGTTTATTTATTAAGCGTTTTTTCCGTGCGTTCTGAAACAATTTAGTACTGGTCTGGATGGGCGTGCAGGGATCTTAGTTATCACTTAATTTTTTGGTGATTTTTCAGCTATCAGAATAAAAAATTCAGCCATTTTTTCAGCTATCGGTAAAGTTTGTAGACCTCAGGTCTCAGCTTTCAGTTAATGTCCCAGATGAGATTTAAAATTTACCAGCTATCAGTTGGACGCCATCCAGACCCACAATTCACCCCTGTTTTAACGATTAAAATGTACATTCTTAGATGACAATATGTCAAACGGATTTGAAGAATGAATTGTATAACAGGTGGCGTATGGTGGTCAATTGAATGCTGAGAAGTTAATATATGCAGAATTGTTAGCATTTTAATTGAACAGTTTTTGTTCAAGATTTTATCGATTCTAAGGCTTTCAACCTGTGTCACCATGACGCTACATTGCGAATTAGTCTTGTTGCAAAAACGTTACTGCAATAATTCAAAACATAACAAGGAATGAATCTATATTCCATATAATTTTTGAACGATTCTGCATGAAGTTAGGCAATGCTTGTCGTGGCTTTTCCTACGGACACGAGGGGGTGGGGGGGGGGGTTGGGGGGGGGGGTTCGTGCACCCCCACCCCGGCCCACGTCTCGTTTTGCGCTGGCGTCCAGTTCTCTCGAGAACATTTTCCATCGTTCAACGGTCGAAGAACTAAATGAGAAAATAGAGAGCTGTGAACAGGCCAAAGGGAACTCATTATGGAACTCCATTAGGAAATCAAACAGGAACTCAAAATGGAACTCAATAGGGAACTCAAAAGGAAACGAAATCGGGAACTCAATAGGGAACGTAATAGGAACTTAAAAGGGAGCGTATCAGGGAACCAAAAACGAGACTTAATTATATTACGTAACAGAAAAAGGGACTCAATAGGGAACTCAATAGAAAACCTAATAAGAACTCAAAAGGGAACTTAGAAGGGAATTCAAACGAGAACGCAATAGGGAAGTCAAAAGGAACTCAAAAGGTAACGCAAAAGGCGGAACTGTATACAGTTTAATTACTTCGGGTGGGTCGTGAAGCTTAAGGTATAGTTCATGAATGTAAGGAACTTCACGAATAACTGGAACTACACAACCTGTAGAACCTATAGGAGCTCCGACAACCTGACCTACAAGAACTTCTCGAACAGCGTGAATAGGAAGAATAGAATATACATTCAGTTTGGATAATTGGTAACTCTTAGAAGTACAAAGCCACGCCCATCATATGTGATTCTGATCCCGTTTAGGTAGAAACCGTAAGAATGACACAAACTACTCGAACTACACAAACTACACGAATTACACGATCTTAACACACGTTACGAACTTCCAGTCGAACTACACAAACTACACGACCTGCAGAAACTATATATAGTGGATATACAACTAGAAATAACCAATGGTTAGGAAGTGCGGGCTATAAAACTGTTGTCGAGTATTGAGATTGGTTGGCTTTTTGCATTGGGTAGTTATCATAAAAAGATCTGGGGGGGGGGGGGGGGGGGGGGGGCTATACCCAATGCCAGAGGTAGAGGGTGCGGGGTCGGGCAGCATAACAGCAAGGACAAACACAAATCTGGAATTCTCATACTTTCTTTATTCTACGTAACCATCGTATAATACGTAACTCTGTTAAATCGAAAGTTGTAAAGTGCATGGCTGCTTATATATGCTTATTGTACTTTGGGCCGTGGGCAGGATTTTGCTTGGGTGGGTGCAAGCGCCGATAGCGTGAGCGTCTAGGGGGATCCGGGGGTATTTTCCCCAGGGAAATTTTGAAAAATCAAGTTGTTGAAGTCCATATTTCCTGCATTCTGAGAGTCATTTTAACCCTTACACTCAGATTAAGCGGACCTTTGCGGCGCGTGATGGGGTACGGACGCACTCATCGCACCCCCCCCCCCCCCCCTGCCTTCGACCCTGAGTGCGAATGGCAGTTGAAACTACAAGTTGAAATGAGATTTACAGCAAAATAAACAACCAAATTAACTTCCATCGGTACCGAGTTCTGGAAAGGAAATTCCTTAACCCTTCAACTTTCCGTTCAAGATAAGTTTTAGGATATTGCACAAGATGTAGGTAAATAATAGTGTTAGTTGCGAAGGTTCAAACTTCACACTTTGCACTTTGTAAGCAAACTAAATATGAATGAATTATCAAATACAACTGTCAGATGTTCCTATCGAACGAAGAGAAATTCCTTTAATGTTAGTTACTAGTTTAACAACAATAATAATACGTTACACACTCTTGTAATAAATGCGGTAACGATACCGTAAAATTCCTAAAAGTCCCCCGGCCCCGCCCGAAAACAAGCCTCTTCAAAACTAAGCCCCCCTCCCCCAAACTTTGAATGAAAATTCCTTCATAAACTAAGCGGTTCCGAATATAAGCCCATAGATTTACTTTAAATCACGTAGATACAGCTTTTTCAGTAATTAACCCTGCGAACGCAGACGTATTGGTTCGCAGGCTAGCCGAAAATAGGTCCCTATTGTAGAACTTGATTAGTATTTGTCGTTGTTAAAGAATGCACAGAGCGACTGTAAAACTTGTTTTGGGTATCAAATCATTATGTTTATAGAGCTTTGCTTTGTGGTATTCCTCTTAAGGATTTCAAACAAATTTCCATCTGAAATAAATTAAGTCTCCTCCCCACCCCTCCTGTACATAAGCCCTCCCAGTAAATAAGCCCATCTGAAAGGGAAATTGAGCAAACAAAAACCCACTGCCCAGGGCTTATTTACCGAATTTTACGGTAGCTTAACTATAAATCAAATGTAATACGAATTGCTTTTAGTTTGAAATCAACAAAAGCCGGCTGTTAAAACAACAGGGCACATATAGCAATTCCCATATCCTGAAAGATAACCTTAAGTTTACAACTCTTTGAGAGGAACTGGAGGACACCTAAATACCGAGTCAGGACTGGAGCTGGTACGCTTTCAACCCCAACTTGCTCGCGGTTAGCTTTTACCCCAACTAGCTTGCTCGGGTTAGCTTTCTCTCTGGATTCATTTTCTTCTGAAGTAGTACACTATGTAAGGAAGAAGCTTAAAAAATGAAACAAATAGGACTAAGGATCGTAAGATTTCTGGCAATAAAGCCCCCCTCCCCGTAAAATAACATCCCTAAATCTGCTTTAGCTATGAAACAACAAGGCCAACCATTTTGAAACGAAAACTTTCTTCCGAATAGAAGCTCACCATAAATCATTTTGAACAGACAAGACTTATTATAGACATTTAAACGCACTTAAAAGGTGTTCTTGGAAATCACATCTGTAACTTCCAAATTGACACTGCCTTCTACTCTAAGGCGGATTTAAAACGTCGACATTACTTATCGCGATCAAGGAAGTGATGAACTACGAGGTCTGGCCTTTACTCCAGGAGAAGTTCCTTAATTAGTTCCTTTTCTTCCTGCTGCGTTCATCGATTTGCTTCTATCTCTTATTAAGCCAGAAGACTTGGCACTTTCGTCTTGTACTATCTCGCCATCCCGTTTGGCCTGCCTAGTATCAGAAACTTGATCGACCAACCTGCCACTCTCCTCACCTTCATGTTCGACCCATGCTTTTTTTATTGCGAGGTTGTGTGGCTGCTCAATCTGTCGTTTGGATGTTGTTGGTCGTCTTGTATCGTGTCCAGGGTTCGTGTCGGGTCTTGCGGATCTTCCTGCGTCTGTGCATTTCCTAATCTTTTCTCCTTCAGTCTGCGATTTCTTCTCTCCTTGCTTCGCTTTATTTTCTTTATTGACAGGATTTTCTTGATATGCGCTTGTTCCACAAGGATCTTTGAGAAGTTGTCTCAAGGCGGACCTATTTCTTCTGCTTCGTAATACATAGATGATTGGGTTTAAGGCGCTTGAGAGAAACAAGGAAAGAGCAGACATAAAACGAAACCACATGGAATCTTTTTTCTCCTCGTTGTGACGCCAAATGGAGTAAGCAACTGTTGGAATGTAACAGATGAAATACACTGCAACTGCCATGGCAACGGTTTTAGTTGCTTTGATATCCATCTTGAGCCTAGCCTCTTCGCGAAGAGGAGGCAAATTGAGCAGCTTTCTCTAAGAAGAAAAAAACACGAATCACTAGCTGTAATCAATGCATGGAGACAAATATAGAATATCGTTTATACGTTGAATTTCGGAACGAGTGGTTCAGGTTCGAGGCCTGGCCTGGCCGGTATGACTACGTTGTGTTCTTTGGCAAGACACTGAAAACTCATATAAGGTGACTCTCTTTAATTTGGTGTATAAATTGGTACCGCCGAATTTAATGCGGCGGGTTACCCGGTGATGGACTAGTATCCCATCCAGGGGGGAGTAGAAATACTTTTAGTCGCTTCATCCTACGGAGATCGGGATGAGCTCCGGTCTGACTGTTCACTAGGCTCGAACGCAGACTTAACCTTATCCTTTCTTACCTATTTTTCACACAAGACAATATTAAACTAACTGACTAACTGAACTAAAGAATCGAAAAGAAACAGCTCATCAAAAGACAAAAGAAAATCAACTCACTGTAAAAGAAAGTAACCAAAAAGAAAAAAAAGAATCAACCGACGGCTTTATAGGACTTCATTTTTACCCAGGCAGTGGCAGTGCCTGGTTGAAATTTCGGCCCCGTATTCTGTGGTCTAACATATAATACGAGCGGACATTTTGCTCATTGCTCGCATTTTTCCTCGCTCTCGGAAAAATACTATACGCAACTCGCAAAATATCCGCGCGTATTATATGTTGAAACCATCGAATAAGGTGTATTTATTAGACGAAAAACAAGACGCCTAGAGGCCGATTACGTGGGATGAGAATGGCTTTCCATGGTCACATTCTGTTTCATATGTGCAAATAACTAAAAATGGAAATGCAAACACTCAATGAAGTATTACAAACGATCCCAAGCTCACTACACGAAACGTCCGCGAACGTGGCTCTTGCCTTCGAGCGGTGTTGTGCGAGAAGGATACGATTTACAAAGGGTTTGTATAAGAACTAAAGACCAGTAAACAATTTTGTTTCAAAAGGTATAGACAGGCTACAATCCATGTGAAAATTGGGCTCATTTCATAAATGCAATTTGAAGTTTTCTCACCTCTTTCTTCTTCTGGTGAATCGAGTAGCTCGTCAAGATTCCAAGCACGGTTGAAGCAATCGTGAATAAAACCATGAATGTTGTGATGATCAGTTTTCGTTCTTCGAATATCATACTTGTGGACGAACGTAATGACATACCATCAATGTCCATGTTAGACACAGGAATAGCAGCTAACACTACCACTATGGTACATACCAGCCATATAAGAAACACAGTTATTTTGGCTTTCTTGGTCGTCTTCCATGTAAAGTACTTCAAACTAAGGTGCACTGCAAAGAACCTGTCTAGCATCAGTGTCGTCATGGATACCAGGCCGAGAAGAGTAAACTCTATGTGTAGTGAAATCGATATTATGGTCCAAGTTTTTCCTTTCAGCCAATTGGGTCTCATAACGAAGAGTACGACAAACTGCGGAACGCTGATAAGTGTGGTGAGGCAATCGACCACGGCAAGGTTGGCAAATAAAATGTTTGTAAAATTACTCCGAAACACTTTGAAGCGGGCAAAGATGGCGAGAAAGGATCCATTACCAATAACTGATACGAATATTAAAGGGACACTGTCACGGACATTTTTTGGCTTTTTCATTAAAACGGCACCAAAATTACGACTAAGCAGTTTCAACCATGCAGAAAACGCTCCTAGAACATAAAGGGAAGGATATCTAGTAAATTGTTTAAAGAAGAGGATGGCTGTAAATAGTTTTCATCAATTTTTCAAAACCACAAGGACAGAACTTGAAAAAGTCAGGCTGACTTTTTCAAGTTGAGATCTAAAGCTCCCGATGGTATCCCAGTGATATCACTCTATATTTAGCTTCAGTACACTGGTATGGTAATTTTAAGAAAAGTTGACCACTGTTAATAGGTTTTCAATGGTGTAAACATGTTTTTGGGCTGTTGAATTTTTGAAGTTATGCTCGTGACAGTGCCCCTTTAACGTCACTGCGAGAAATGCTGTTACAGCTTGTGCTGCAAACAATTTTTCTTCGTTGCTCATTTTGCCGTGTAAGTCGAAGAAAAAAGCGCTGCAGCAATCGGAATTGAGTGCGAACGTCTGCTTGTTCTTTTAAAAGAAAGTTCGAATTATACATTCGAGCCAGGCTCATTTCAGTAATTTCCTGAAAAGTTGAAGTAGAGAAAAGAAAGAAGGAAATAACCTCATTTGGTAACAATGCAAGGGCTTTAGAAGATGGACTGTCTTTTATGAGAAAAACCTTTCGCTTTCTTTACTATTATAATAAACGAAATTTGCGCAATTGGAAAAGGAAATTGCTATGATGTGGAAGCCTAATAGTGGGTTGTTGTGAATTTCTCAAACTGAGATTTAGAAGAGAAACAATGCTTGCAAAATATATATATTTTTTCGATTTCGAACTCAAAACGGTCGTTTTTGCTCGCTGCAATGATTACCAGATTACGTTGTGGTTCAAATGTACCCGTTGGCCTGGCAGAATTTGGTATTTTCCTTTTCTACTCGTCTATGGTAGTACAACACACACATTAAACAATGAATGATACCAGATTGTACCAAGGGTAAAATAAAACCACACCAGATACCTCGGTTAACAGGCTGTTTTAAGTTTTAGGTGTCTGTTCATGTAATTTGTCTTCTTACCATGTTTTCTTACTCAGAATTTCGTACAGTGTGTATCGTGAGTGTGGGAGTAGTTCTGAAAAGTAGTGTTGCTGGTGACGTAAGTTTCGACAACCTGAGCGGAAGTCATCTTCAAGGTCAAGCTGGAAAAGTTATTGTCAATCGATGCATGATGTTATAAGTCTGGTACGCTGAAGCTGATTGGTCAGTTTAGCTGTGATCTATGATGTTATTGGCTGTACTACCATTTTCGAGCTACCGTGAACGGCTAACTTTTTCCGCGTTTTGTCGTGTGTAAACACAGGCAGCCCAAGCTCACGTTTCGAGCGGTTGGTAGGTATAAATTGGTGTTGCGTAACACTAGACCGTTGAGAATATTACAAGGCTTTGTATGGGATTTGGGTCGATTTTGGCCGTATTTATGCTTAAAATACAGTAAATATACAAAATAAACTTACTTTTGCCATTTGCTGTGTCCTTTTGCCTGTTTTGCGTCTTGAAGTGGTGTTTTAGTCGATTTTTCTCTTCCCTGTTCCTTCCTTCCTAAGACGGAGTCAAGGCGAAACACTGCCATGGCGATCGATCCGCCATCGAGCGGCGATTTTTAGCCCGAAAATCGGTCCCAACGGCGTCTTTTCCTTTCTCACGTAAAGGTCGTTAGCTCTCCTCCTCCCACGAATCCACAGCTTTGGAAAATCTCGATGCATACCCTTTGAAATAAACCGATTTCCACGACTAATCCATAGGTTTCGGAGGTCTGCAATTCCTGTGTAATTCGAAGTTGACACGACCGTTACAAACTAGGCTTAGCGGCCTGGCCTGGTGTCAAATCCACATACGTCCATGGGAGGGAAGGTAAAAATTACTTAGTCGCAACTTTCTAAGTAATTTTTACCTTCCCTCCCATGGACGTATGTGGATTTGACACCAGGCCAGGCCGCTAAGCCTAGTTTGTAACGGTCGTGTCAACTTCGAATTACACAGGAATTGCAGACCTCCGAAACCTATGGATTAGTCGTGGAAATCGGTTTATTTCAAAGGGTATGCATTGAGATTTTCCAAAGCTGTGGATTCGTGGGAGGAGGAGAGCTAACGACCTTAACGTGAGAAAGGAAAAGACGCCGTTGGGACCGATTTTCGGGCTAAAAATCGCCGCTCGATGGCGGATCGATCGCCATGGCAGTGTTTCGCCTTGACTCCGTCTTAGGAAGGAAGGAACAGGGAAGAGAAAAATCGACTAAAACACCACTTCAAGACGCAAAACAGGCAAAAGGACACAGCAAATGGCAAAAGTAAGTTTATTTTGTATATTTACTGTATTTTAAGCATAAATACGGCCAAAATCGACCCAAATCCCATACAAAGCCTTGTAATATTCTCAACGGTCTAGTGTTACGCAACACCAATTTATACCTACCAACCGCTCGAAACGTGAGCTTGGGCTGCCTGTGGTGTAAAACATTCAAGTTTGTGTAGACAAACTGTCGCGTTTTGCAAGTAAACCGATAATAAAACGTAAAAAAAAATAAATAAATAATAAATAAGCCATCGAAGATCGCTGTCGTAGCATTTGACAGAAATGTAAAGCCGCCCTTTGCTGTCGACCTTCAACGCAGAAATATAAAAAAAATCGACGCAAAAGCTTTGATTCAAAACCCGTGTTTCATGTTCAGAAGCTGAGCTGTCAAAACTTGACATATTTACGTTCCAAATGTTAATTGGTTCAGTTGAAAATGCAACGGTTTGTCTAGGCAAACTTGAATGTTTTACGCGTGAAAAAAACTCAGAAAAAAGTAGTGGTACCTCGAAAATGGTAGTTGGTTTTTACGCGACGTCATCAAAATTCTAAAATCCAGAATCGCGAGACCCCTGAGTTTTTATCCTTCTTGGCTACTAGATTTCCTTAATATACATCTTGTTGATTGTTGAAGGTTTTTAGCTCGATAGCATCCGCCGTCTTTAAGATGGAGTATTTTGAATTTCGGAGTTTAACGACAGCCGACATCAAGATGGCCGCCAGAAGGCTGTCACGTAGCTTCAAAATATGCCTCATCCTGTTATTTTGTAACAATCTGAACAGTTGAGGTTTTGCAAGAAGTGTTTATGTGAATGTTAATGAGGGTAAACAGACAGATTTTTTAGCAGAAGTGAATTCCAGATGATTTCGCTGATTTCTGGCCGCCATGTTGGTGTCCCTCTGCATCAGGGCACTTCGGTATTAATACATGGCGTTTCCATACGGTGGTCTCTAAATTTGTATGGAACATTTTGACGGATAACTCGAGTACGGAATACCGTACAAACCCCGAGACATGGACAAGCAGAATACTAAGTAATTTTCTACAACCTGTTACATTCTGGATTTTTCTGACTCCATAGTTTTGGATTTACTTTAGTTTAAAAAGCTTTCACGGCCAACTGAACTCTTCTGTCACCTGGCAACGTCTACTGTTTACACAGTTAAGGTTGGATTAATGTGTCGCGTTTCTGTATCTTCGTTTAAGTCACAGAGCACACTTCTATGGGTTTACCGGTGCAATAATCCCAAGCTGGATGCTGGGAGAACACGAAAAAAGCTCGTTTCGAGTGTTCTCCTAACACCCCAAATGAGTTTACTGTGCCGGTAAACGCATAGAAAGTGTGACTCATTGCTTTTATGAAATAACTACAGAAAACGGTTGTCAAGATGTTTTAAATTTCGTGTTTAAGATGCTTATTCTCAACACCATTCATCGAATAACGCAGTGAGCTAATCACGGCGGCCGAAGTCAACGCCACATGTCCAGTGCACGAAAACTTTTGAAAGTTATGAGTTATGAGCTTGGCCTGCTTCGGCTCGGAATCCAGCATATTCAGCTGCATATTTTCTACAACAGTAAGCGATTAAAATGTGTTTCATTTTTGTTAAGAATATTTTGTTAGCAACTTATATCATTTTTGTCAATGTTATTTTATTTATGAGATTTTGAGCATGTTCAGTAAGAGTTTAAAGCATGTTCAGCAATGTTCAGCTCGCGGATGACGCTTTCAAGACTCCATAATGTGCCATGACTGCAAAAGTACAAATTTGCATTTCGTGCCCGAAAGAAGTGAAGTGGGACGTACCATCATCCCTTTTATAGCACAACTTTATTTTCGATTTCTTTTCCCAAATCACTGAAAATTGTATTCCTGTCTTTACATACCGTTTTAAACATGGTGTTGCATGTCTGTCCATTAACTTTGCCAAGTACTCGTTTTTATTGACTATTAAATGTTCCCAAAATGAAACCATAAGCTAGTTTTAACTTAAAACAAATCTATCAACTAAGGCATATTTTTTGTCTTGATGTTTCACCAAACTCTCACAAGTACAATAAAGGAGATGTATCGTTTCATAACGGGGAGCTATTTTTACTGAGCTTCCAGGTTACCATGACACCGATTGAGCCGATTCAGATAAATAAACTTCGTTCTTTCTTCTCGGAACATTAATAAGAGTTGTATATAGCTCATCATGAATGCGTTGAAAGGTTCTTTTTTTTATGACAATAACTGAAAGTTGCACATGGGAATTGAAGGCCAAACGATGAACAAAGCTTTCTTTTCTTTAAAGCTCTTAAAGTGAAAACTCACATGACTAGTGAGTCATTTCAAAAAGGTTCTTCATTGCTCGAAAACGTTCGTTAACTTCAATTGCAATTTTTGGGTCGTCTTCTACCGCCCCGGAATTGCGCATCTTTGAATAGCGTGGATTGGCTTAAGTTTACAAAGAGATCATATAGTTCAGTGCAGATAATTCTTATACGAGCTTAAGAATCACAAGAAGGTAACTGAAGTTTTGAACATAGTAAGAGCTAGAATTAATTTATGTTTCATCCTCGATTAAGATTGTCAAAACTGGATTCAACGAGTAAACAATTTTTCTCACTTGGGGCTATATTATATCTCTTCAGTAAAACAGGTTGAATTATTCCGAGAGTCTTCGTTACGTTCAGAGTGAGACAGAAATAAGAGTGCAAGGGTTCTCAAAGGAACACCAACGAATTGAGACCTGTTTCAAACACTTCTTCATGGAGCAGCCATTCTTAAACCCAGCTACATTGGCACCATTATCTGCTCCGTCTGAAGGGGGTAGTATGTCCATCAAAGCTATTACGAACGCAAAGCTCTGGGCACGCCGACGCCGAAGATCACTTTTCGTCCCTCATCGATGCGAAGAGGATTATGGAAACGCGTTTTTGTCACACGCAGACTTTCCAAAAGCCAGGGCGAAGTCGTTGTCGGCGTTAAATCACAAGAGAAAGGCAGCATTTGATAAACAAACTGCACACAAAATTATGGAACAAGTTTTAAACATGGAGTTATCGTTCAAGTCATACGACGCCAAAGAATGCGCTAATGCATCAAACAACATTGTCAAGATATTGAAAGAAAAACTTTACAGCACTTTTGATTTGTCGGGTTGTAAATTCATTTGCTTGTGTTATATCACAAAGCGAGCAAAACCTTCACTGGCGATCGATAGTGGAAGCGCTTGGGATGAAATACGAAGCACAGTCGACAAAGACGAGTTCGTGGATTACGTGTACAAAAACCAGGACATTGTGGCTGTAGCTTCTGTGTTTGTGATTTGCTGCCAAAGGTTGGACTGCAAGCAAAGTGCCATGGATTCCCTACAACTTCCAAGCACATCTTTACCTAAAGCAAAAAGCGCTTCTTTTTCTGAGCCGATTCGAAGAGGGCAGGAATTGTATAGCGACATTTTTATGAAAGTCTCACCGCCGAAGAAAAACGAATGGATGGACTAAGACGTTTATCAGATCAATTTTCTTCACCCGTGAATACGATCATAACATCCTCCTGTATTATAGTAATCAATTCGAGGTATGTCTGATGATGTAAAATCTTTTAATGAGGCAGTGTACAACTTTGTTCAAATAGAAAATCACTAATGCAAAGTGTAAACGGACCCAAAATAGGAGAACATTTTGGCAACAATAGAGCCCAGTAATATGACGAAGGTAAATTTTGCTTCGTCAGCACAACGTCCATAGGTGAATATTTAGATCTATTTTCAGTTAGGAGAGAGAAAAACGGACTTAACTTTCAATTTCTCAATTGAGTGAAACTAACGTTGTTTACTCCGAGTGAAAACGTGTACGTGCACTGCTTATCATTAACTGTGTTTTATTCTCCGAACAATGAAAAGAGGTTTTGTTTTCGAGTGCCACTTAAGGCTCAATTAGCCATCCCGATGGGACAAAGTGGAACCATCTTTTTCAAAAGTGTTTTCATGTTTGAATAACTTAATCTATTTTCAGCCACGAGCAGCACTAATTTATATTCACGTAATTGAGTTATTACTTTTGTCTTCAGTTTTCCAAAACAGGTCCTTTCTTGTTTACGGTGCTCATGCACTTAGCTTCGAGACAGCTAGTTTACAGGGCATGCCATTGAAACTGAGGAAACAAATAATTTTTAAATGAACATAACATGGTTGAAAATCCCAACAGGCAGGAGGCAAACCAGTTGGCTCCTTTATAAGCCTCTAAAAGCAAACAGAATAGAATTTTCTTCAAGTCGAGCTCACACGATCGGAGAGCGCGTAGTGCGAACGAGCGTCCTCTGCCAAACCGGAAAGGAGAAGAGAACGTTCGACTCTGGAAAAGTCTAAAGAGAGAGGTTTTTGTAGATATGCGCTTTTAAACCCGTCATGGTAGAATAACACTTTGAACAGAATAGTCACTTTCTTTGTTAAGGTATTACTTCATTTGCGTTCAATCGAGCGAAGTTTTTCTATGAAACGTGTACATCATTTATTAGACGTACAGGATTTTTGCGTTGTACCGTTTTGATACACCTTTATAAGCTTAAATGTGTGTAAATACAGGCCGGTATTGACCGCTTGCATTTCAGGTGGCATTTTGACCGCTTTCTGACATGTGTCCTCTTTGACTTATATGCTGTTATCGAATTTGAACCTGCTGAAACTGTTTATAAGAGTTGACGAGAACTATATGTATATATATATATATTAATAGAATAGTATCGTGGAATGGTTTGTCATATCATATCAGCATCGTATCATATCATCATATTACCACTGCAAATACAGTGAAGTATCCCAATTTCTCGATTCTCAAAATAGAAGTCGACGGTTCCCTTCCCTTTCCTTTCCTTGACTCAATTTTTGCAAATTTTTCCCCGATTTCTCGAACCAATTCTCTTTTTCTTAGAGGTTCGCAATATTGGGAGTTTACTGTATTCGCATTGAACATTCGAAAAGGCGATCTGCATTTCGCATACATTTGTATATACGCCCGGCAGAAACTGGATTAAAACAAACTTTCACATAAACTTTAAAATATTACCACTATATTTTTATACATAGAAGTACAACACATACTGTTTTGCTTAATTGTAATTATTTACTTTGCTATAGAAAATAATAGCGTAAATGCACAGACTTGCTTTGGGAAGAGTCATTCCCGGATGTCACAGTTAAGACTGAGTGAGTTTGTCTGAGTTTACCCTCAGCAACATTGTAAATTAGTGTGAACGCATTAAAGAAGATAGTGAAAGCAAAACCAAGTGGTCTATTTTAATGTACATTTTTATAGTTATTTTGGCAGAAAAAAAATTACTTTATTTAAGTGTCAGAGTATTTAGCACTGTTGTACTAATTGTGGACACTGTAAATCAGCAAACAAATATTACAAATAGAACAGAAATTTGTTAAAAATCCCGACTGGTAGGAGGCTGACCAGCTGGCTATTTTATTTACAAAGCACGGAGGAGTTGAATTCGGGAAAACCGAAGACAAATCCGTCTAGTGAACGTCTAGTGAACCCGGGACCTCCGGATTACAAGTCCAGCGCCCTAACCACTAGACCACGCTGCCTCCGCTAAAGAATTTGCATGCTTTTAACCAATAACCACGTCCTTAAGATGAAACGCCAGGTTCTTCATGGAGTTTGTTATAAAAAGATAGAGAGATCACTGCAAGAGTCAACAACGGGCCATAACTAAAATAAGTGAACATAGTTTTCATCGATGAGGTGGTCACTCCAGAGCTTGGCTCTGAGCCCACACCACCTAGCTCAGTACATACTTAAGTTATCTGAAGACCCATGATCGATTCACGATAATATGTTAGCTGGAAGAAACCTGCCCCACAGAATGGTACTGATGTTTATGAAAGTAGAACATCCGGGAGAAAGCCGGGAGGTGCATGTGGGTAGGATTATTGCTCTAAGAAGGGTTGTGGCGAAGAAGAGGGGGGGAGGCTGCACAATAATTTCCCGCCTTTTGGGCCTCGTATTTCTCTCGCTTTCACCAACCTTCCTCTTACTCTAACTGAGACTAAAGTGCTTAAAAACCACACTCTTCACAGAGGCACATGCCGATATAACTTATATCTATGGATGTGCCTTTAGCTGAACAGCTGTTGTCGATCTGATCATTCGGGTACGGTTTGCTATTCTTTCGATACCATTCTATCTAGTACCCTTTTACGACTTTTTTCTTGCCTGCACCGCTCGACGAATTTTTCGACGAACACATCTAGTAAGCTCTTGCTTCTTCCTTACTTGCGCCATTTTGGTGGCTGGATCGCTGGGTTTTGTAAGGAAAAGCGCGGGAACTAGTAGTGATGAAATATGCCGGGCACTGTGCCCAGACTGAGTTTGGCTCGTGTTGAATACTAATACGAAAACTGATTCCCGTGCAAAACAGTAATGAGAGAACCATGGCACGTGTTGCGTATTAAAGAACGTGCTAAATGTAAACAAGAGAACTGTTACCCGTGTTGAATATTGAGACACGTGCTGAATACTAATGAGAGAAACGATGCAAGTGTTGAGCACTAAAGAGAGAACCAATGCACGCGCTAAATGCTATTAAGATAATTGTTACCCGTGTTGAATACTTAGGTACGTGCTGAAATACTTATGATCGGACGGATACACGTGCTTCAATAAAACGTAACTTTTTATTAGAATTTTTCAAAATCTCAAAGTCATGCGAACGGCAAAATGAAACCTGATGAGGTGCTGAAACAAAATACTTCAAAGATTTCAAAGATTTCTCTTCCACTAATGGGCAAAATTACAAATTAATGGGAGGAATACCTTATTTATTATATAGCCTCTGGGATAGCCTCGAAGCGCAAAACTAAATGCTTCTACTCTACAACATTTCTTGAAATACCAGTGTTCTATCGCTGCCATTGACGATTGTGATTGGCTCAGCCGTCACGGATAAATTTATGGGGTTTTACTGTTTTACTGGTTTTTGGCCGTCACGGATTGTAGCAGGTTCGACGCACGTAATAAGACGGCCATCACGGATGGCAGGCTCAGCCGTCAGAGATAATTTAACCTGTTTTTACCTGTTTTTGACACTTGTTTTGCAAATTTGACCGTCACGGGTTTTTACCAACGTCCGAATTCAGACACTTTATTCAGAAGATAGGAAACTGGAAAGAAACACCCAAAAGAACGATAATTTGAGCCATTTTCCAAAGTACAAAATAGTGAAATCTGAAAATAACATTCTACTAACGTAAAAAAAACACCAAAGAAATAGAAAAAAACCCAAAACAAACAAGAATTGGTACAACAGAGGAATATAAACAAAGAATTCGAACGAGAAATTTGAAAACAAAATTGGCCAATTTTTTCAAGATTCGAGACGTAGCTACTTTGAAAAAGAAAAACTTAAGATAGAAATAATTTGTTGAATTTGTGGTAGACGCCTTCTCTACTCCACTCATCTCAGTCACATATTTCGTGACTAACAGTGTCATCTTTCATAACGCCACTCACGCAATGTCTTTGAAAACCATGGCTTTCTTTGTTTCTTTAATTTTAATTTCATTTTTCCGCGCGCATTAAAGCGAAAACGGAAGCCTTTGACGATGATCCGACGAGCTTTAAATTATCACTGAGCATACTGGTCAAAATTTTTCAATCAAAATGAGTCAATAAACTCAATAGTTTTCTTTTTCTCACATCTTAACGCAACTAATAAAATGCAACTTCTTGTTCAGGTCGGTTGCGTTTTGACTCCAGGATTCACTTTCTAAGCCGAACAAAAGATTCCACTTCTATTTTTATCACTGTATAAGTCCACTCGCAGCTTAGAAGATAAACTTGCTAATAAATTAGTGCCACACTTAATATCATGTTTAAAAATGTTCTTTATTTCAGTTGGTTTGGTATTTTCCGATGAAAAAGAAAACCAAATGTCAACGTTTTTTGTAAAAAGATCATCAGTTGAAAGAGAGATTTTAGAGCTTGGTATCATTGGAATTGTTTTCATTGCAACAGTTGAAGTATTTCATGTCCTGTAATTACAGTGTTATCTGTCATAACGGTAATGCAATGGCCGGCTTTGATAACCATTGTTTTCTTTCATTCTTTGTGAACCAATAGCCTTCCGGCGGACACGAATGCTATTAACAATGACGCCCACGAACTTTCAAACGTTACTGTGTATACCTTAATTTTTGCTGCAAACGGAACGAGGAAAGGGAAAAAATCATTCTTTCTCACACCAGAACAAGACGAACGGCACGTTCTGATGTTCGTATTTGTTCCGTATTGTTCCAGGAACGCATCTTCCCGACCGTAGAGAAGGTGCCACTTATAATTTCTTTTTAATTACTGTTTCAATTCGCCCGCAGTTAATGAACTGAACTATTTAAGCACTTGAAGCGCATTTTACACTCGATTAAAAAATGCGGGGTATGCTGTTTCTTAGGCTTATTTCAGTATTTTCTGGCGAAAACGAAACGAACTAGTGAATAAACTATTTTTTTTGTGTGTGTGAAAACAAGCGTACGGCAGGATTCGGCCGGTCGTGTATTTTTAGCGCCCTGGGGCCAAAAGTTTCATTAGGACTGGCTTATCTTGAAGGAATTTTGTTTACATTTGAAAGATCATAAACAAGAGAATAAAAGCTAATTGTTGCCACTGATGCAAGTCAAAGGAAAGTTTGCGTGTTTCAGCTCACGACGTGTCGTGATTTGTGCAACAAAGTCGCTTACGTGAGCAAGTTTTTCAAAGGGATCAACAGTCACGAACGGGAGCAAGCGCTGAACTTTTAAAACTATAAAAAGGCACACATCGTTAGCAGACGAACGAAGATCCACAGAGAATTCGAAGGCGTGAAGGAGGTGTGTCTCTTCTCTGTGAGCAACTTTTGAAATGGAGCCAGAGATTTCTGCAAAGAAGTTAATTCATGACCTCGAGGGAATAACTCTTGCAAAGAATACTGCTGTTAGGAAAAGAAAGACGTCATTGTTCGACGCGAAAGAGCAACCCAAATTACGGGACGAAGACCGTGGCATCGCCGTAATGACGCACGCTGATTATCCGCTGAGAAGTCGATCGCGCTCGCTTCCGGTCGACCCCGAGAAAGTGAAGATCCCGAGTGGATTCGTCAAGGAAGATATAAGCAAAGTCATTCAAGAAGTGTTAGAGAGCAAGCTCACGGGGAGAAGATATGTGGCTAGCGAATGCGCCAAGGTAACACGTGAACTTGTCAACATTCTCCGCGACAAAGTTATCGAGCTCGACATGAAGAAGTACAAGTTTATTTGTACGTGTTACATCACGCAGAAGCTCAAACCAGCTCCTTCCGTACAGAGTGGCTGTGCCTGGGACGAAGATACGATTGGTATCGATAGAGACGGATTCGCGGAATACATTTACAAGAACGACGACATCATCGCGGTTGCTACGGTATACGGAGTTTACGTACAGAAGATGTCGGAGAGGGAGAAGTGTATCAAGAGTATCAAGGAATTTATTCACTCGCCTATCCCTGAGTAAGAAGTAAAAACATAACTCCTGAGGAACTGTTGCCTGCGGGCGAAAAAGTGATGTAGTTTCAAAGAAGCGCAACTGATAAATATGTTGGTACGATTATGTGCTGCAGAAGTAAACAACCCTGTTAATTATTAACTCAACAGTGCTTGCCAAACAAAACAAGGCGGTGAGTATTTAGTTACAGAAGAACTCAAAATAACTTTCTTAAATAAGAAACATGGCCAACGTATCGTTTTACAGCTTAAAAAGATGGACAATGAGGGCGTTTTTGCGCCAATATCGTTGACGATGCAGATAATGAATCGTATCTTAACAGTCAATATCTTCATATGTTTTTTATGTACATCAAACACATCTAAAATAGAACAAACCAATTGACTCCAAATAGATAAGAACAAGAGACGGAGAAAGTAAGGACAGCGTTCAGCTAAGGAAGCTTTGGTCGTCATAGAGTCTGTACAATGTGTAATTAACTGCATGCTTCTGGCTCAGTAAGCAGATAAGTTGATATCATAACAGAAGATCAATTGTTCAAGTGGTGACGAATATTAAATTGTTACAAAGCATGCCGTGACATGTCGGTCATGTCAAGTGTCACGCATGGGTAGTCAACTGTCGCGCGCTGTACGGCCTACTTTGTTCGTCATACAAAAAAGAAACCTTTCATACATTGTTAACAAGCTTTGGGAGTTTCGTCAGCCAACTTCAATTAGCTTTTTGCCAGTATGTTCCAGTATGGCTTCCCTTGACTTTGCCGACGAAAATTCGAAAGTTTGCTGCCAATAATTGAAACACGTTTTAAGCCAAGTACCTTTAGCATTTCGCTTTTTACGTACTTCACACGATTTGTACTTATAAAACCCACAGCGGACTAACTGACTGACTGACTGACTGACTGACTGACTGACTGACTGACTGACTGACTGACTAACTGACTAATTAACTAACTAACCAACCTAACTGACTGACTGGCTGGCTATCTGGCTATCTGGCTATCTGGCTATCTGGCTGGCTGGCTGGCTGGCTGGCTGGCTGGCTGACTGACTGACTGACTGGCTGACTTACCGACTGGCTTTCCAACTGACTGGCTGGCTGACTGACTGACTGGCTGACTGACTGACTGACTTCCTAACTGACTGACAGATTTACTGACTTACTGACTGACCAACCAGCTGGCTAGCTGACATATGCTAACTAACTTACTAATAAACACGCTGTGACTTGTAGCTTTAACATTTGCTTTGTATTTGTACTTAAGGCCACAGCTGAGGAAAACAACGTTAGACACACCAGATGGTCTAGAATATATGACCAAATTTTGTTCGTATTTCATGAAAACGGTTATTAGTTTGATATATGAAAACAGATACGAGTTAAAGAGCTAACATAATATTATTGAATAGCAGATAATTATAGAAAAAAACCGCAATATTTAATTGTTTGCATTGAACACCAGATTTAAAGGAAATGTAAAAATTAAAGAAGAAATTAAAACGAGCTAGAGTAAATCTAAATTCATTTTCTTTAAAAAACGATCGTACTTTTGTATTTCTAAGACAATCATTGGTAATATTATACATATGTTTATATAAAAAGCCTTTATATATATTATATTGTTGGCAATAAATACATAATGACTGTTATCGTGTTTGTGAGCATTAGTCTCCCAGCCTCCCCCCCCCCCCCCACCCCCCGGGGGATCTCGGTTGGAAGGTGCGGCCTGGCCGCCCAAACCCTAACCCTGTTTTTATCTGACGTCATCAAAATTCTAAATCATTCAGGTTTTTAGGTTTTCCGTATGAACTCTCTATTGTTCTCACACAACACTAGATTGAGTTCTTACAACATGTACAATTTATTGCCTATCAGAGCCTTTAAGTCGCTTTTTGTCAACTCAGTTTTTTATGCCACTTATAAACCCCCCGGTTATAAGCAATCCCAGTTATAATCCCGTAGAAGATCAGCGCAAGTCTATACGTTACGCATTTCAGACATACCTTACCAGCTTTCAGACACAAATACCGAAACACTTAAATTTGTCATCCCTTATGAAAACAGGGAGTTAAACTTTTTAAAATTATCCTCATTACGGATGTCTACAGGTATTTTATTCCAGAGGTTAGGTGCCGCAGACGAACACGCCCGGTCCCCCATAGTCTTTTTAGGTTTAGAAAGCAGATTCCATGTCATTACATATTGCTCACGGGATCACGTGTGCTCCATACCACTTAGGGGAAATTTAAAAATTTCTGGAGCTGGAATCATTTGCGCAATTGGAGGGTCTCAATGGGGTGGTTGCTTTTTGGCCATGTTTGGCGGTTGATGGTTAAATTTTACCGACATGTTTTGAAATTTCTTCCATGAGTTGTGTGTTATTTAATATTTACCTATGTGTTCTGGAAGTTGCTTTTGTCTTTCAGTGAAGAAATCAAGTGAAATTTTGAAAATGTACTTTAAGACTTCTAATAATTATTTTTAGCAGTGTAGTTAATCATTTATTAAAATATTAACATTTTGCTACCGGAAAAGGTTTCGGATGGAAAAACCATAAAGTGAGTATATTTGGGAGGATTGTAACTGGAAAAGTCCAAGATGAGCAGCTGAAATCACGAGATTTGAAAGGCGCCTTGAAACCGTTTTGACGGCTAATAATAACTGCTTTTTTGACGATGGACGGTAAAAACATACCCTTTTTGGCGGTTGACTGTTAAATTTAAGGTCGTTTGACGGCAGACGGTAAACCCCGTTGAGACTCCCTTAATAAGGTTCATTTGCGATCAGAAGCCGTCACTCAAAGTGGATTTACGCTTTGATCCAACAGTGTAAAGTCCTTGCCCTGTAGATTGGTTAGCAAAATCACAATAAAGCTCTTTTTAGTTATATTATGACGGCCTGGGTTTGTTCTAAATCTTGAAAAGATTAATCTATATTTTGGTACACTGCATGAAAGTTTGCCAAGCTTTTGAGAGTTATCATTTTCAACTCTTATTTTCTTTACTGAAAAAAGAGTTTGACAAGCTCTATATTTCATTGAGATCAATACACTTACGCACCTTAAAGAGACAATATTTTGAGTCTTTTGTCACTTTGAAGATGAACGTTTTCTCAAATGACGAAACAAGGGTTGAAACAGTTATCGTTATTACCGGTCCAGTAGAAATATGATGACATGCACATCTTTCAACGTAAATTACCAAATAGTCGTCTTACGATTTTTCTCACGAAATTTTGTGAATATCTTAGTTATTGGACAGCTGGAGTAACTTACGAGAGACCCACAACTCCATGCTAGAGGCGAACTGTAGAACCTGCAGTCATAAGCGTCTGGTGTATGAGCCATTATTGACATATTTTTAAAAATTATTTTGATTGAACGTAAATGAGAAAAAGTAGCTTCATACTTAAGTACATTACTCCATGTGACTAAGTTTACAGCAGGTGGCCTGGACAGGCTAGCGAACCACCCCGGTGCCGTCCATTATCGTAATTCTTCTTGAGAACAAAACCGACATCGCATCACGAGTGACCCGGCTAACGCTTCGATTGAGTGAATTACATACAAAGGAACGATCGAGGGGAAATGGAGCGAGGCTATGTTTGGACTCGTGCCAGTTACCCTCATTCTTGTCCGTGTGATGGTTCAGATCAGATACGATGAGCGCTTATGTCATAACAGATATGCAGTCATGGATATAAACAAGAGAGTATACCGTCTTGATACAAGAGAGGATGAAGTAAGAGACTTAATCCCCCATATGGGCAATGGCAGGAAATGTGGTGTGAAAGTGGCTGTATTCATTTTGTCGACGAACTTAAAAACAAAAACATTCCCATAAAATGATCTGAGGGCTAGAGGGATACAAGTGTCAAACAACCATTGCAGTAGCTTACTTGCAGACATCTTCATTTCCTTTATGTGTAGAGAAAGGGAAGGGAAATCAATATCATATGATGAAAATTGTGCATGTAGATCCCACCATCTTAATTAAAAAAAATTATAGTACATAAAACATAGAGGTTGTGCAACAAAGAGGTTGTGCACAAAAAAGAAAGTTTGTCTACTAGCAAAAAATTGGTAAAGTTCATATAATTCTTTTTGCAGAGTTTTCAATAAAACACTAGGAAAACTTGCAAGAACATGCACGAAAACAACTAGCTTTTCTTGTTCCTTCCGACTGGCTTAACATCCTATGTTACCATGGCAACACTACAAACCGGTTTTCTATTCTTGAATTTTAATAACCTCAAATGACGGGATTATTGACTAACCTCCAAGGGGAGATTAAAGGTTCATTTTATTTACTTTTTATTTCACGACGAGCTTATTCAACTTCATGTCCTTAATCTTGAAAGAGCGACACTTGTTATCGTTTTTCGATAGCGCGATGGTAAAATTAGCTGACGTTATCATTGTCACATATCTTCTTGTTTCAAGATCAGAGTGTTAAGTGCTAAGTGTCTTTGTCTATAATCAGTGAACCGACCAAAGCCAACTTCAATTCTACTCACGCACACAAAAATCAAGTAATCTTACTTAAAAAAAATAAAATTTATGATGGAAACTGTAAAACAGATTTGAAGCTCTTCGATTCTCGACTTGAATTACCAAGTTCAGAGCGAGAGGTTTGCTGAATTGAAGACCATTTAAAGTTGATAAGTTGTGTCTATAATAATAGTTTGTCTACAATTTGCACGCTCATTGGCTAATTTTCGACATCAATGAGATGACAGAAAGATAGTAATAGTTAATTAGTCGCTGTGGGTGGTAATGACTATCTAGACAGCTTAAGGGGGCCAATGCCATGACACAATTTGCCATTAAAATATAAGAGTGGTCACTGAAATAATAGCTTTTTTTTGCCTCACATACTCAACATCAGAAATATTACAAAACAGATTTTTTATTTTCACTGCCACTTCGCACACACTGTATTTGCAAATAAAGTAAAAGTCTGCAAATAAAGTTATTTTAAAACTCATAATACCAGGACTGTCCCGCAGTCTACTCCCAAAAATTGCAAACGTTAACAAATCTCATAAACTACAAGAAAATTTGTTTTAAAACAATCCTCAAGACCATGGAGTAGATGGTAATCCACGAACTTTTATAAACTATAAATAGTATTTCTGATTTCGTTGGGTTAAGCGAGTCTTAAGGACACTCACGTGTTAATGGCATGAAGCACAACGTGTGTGACCTTTTCAGTTTTCTGTCGCCGTCCTAAGATAATCCAGGGAGTCTTCGAGGCATCGTTTGTGTAGAAATTTATATACATAATTTTTCAGTTGTGAAGTCGGAATTTGCTCAGCAAATTGGACAAACGGGCCTCGCTTTTTAGACCGTTTTTCGACGGTTGCCTGTCTGGTCTCTTTCTACAGTCCTCTCGTGTTCAGCCAAGGTTCCGCGTCAGTGAATTAAATAAAGAAAGACGACTATTTGCTTCATTTCCTTCATATTAAAAGCATGCATTGAACTCTTAAATAACCCCTAAAATAGCTTATCCGATAACTTAACTATTAGATCTTCCTGTAAGGTAGCACATTTATAATACATGTATACACGCCAGCATGTATTAAAAGAAACACACCTATCTCGGTTGCTCTAACACTGTTGAAACGTCGCTGAGCACAACGAACTATTCAGAAAACACATTTTTTTACGCGCGTGAATCATACGTGGTATTTTTATAGTAGTGTAAAGTCCATTTTGTTTCCATGGAGACGGCACGTGTATGGCGTGTTGCCCTCAAACGCTTTCCTGCGCAAAACCAACATTCAATTAACATCCTACCGTGATATTGAATAAACAAAATATGATAGAGATTTGAACTAAACAAACTTGAGAGCACAAGATGAAAAAGCTACCGCTAAGATCACTACAAACACGGGAGGCCAGGCAAACACGGATATTAATACATTTAACCCTTTCAAACTAAAGTCAAACCCGGCAGTCAATTAATGGAGTTCTAGGTAATAAGTCTGCAGATAAAACTCTAGTACGTGACTATATTTTGGTTCTGTTTCCTTTGTTTGCAAAATAACATTTTTAAACAATACTGCTTATAAAAGCATCAACTTTTTGAGTGAAGGGCCTTTGGCTTAAACCAAACATGGCGAATACAAATTTTCACCGGCACATGTCGAAGCTCACGCTCATTAACATATTTAGGTGATTCTGTCACATACAACCACAACTGATGCTAAAATAAAATGAAGCCTCAGAAAGCGAAAGAGAAAGACAACCAAAAAACTAGGAACAACCGGTGAACCTTACGATACTGCTTTGAATATCGTTTGGCCAACGGCGTACAAACAGGAAATCAAGCCAGTTTTGATAGTCTATTCGTGGTCTATATATTTACTTAAAAATTTCTTGTGTTCGCCATGCTATCCTCTTCTTGTCTTAAGAGTCCAACGATGTGTCAAAATTGTCCGTTTCTCCCTAGTCAGGTTTGCCTTTTTCTTGAAAACAGAAGGGTAAGAGCCGAGACTTGACAGTCTTTACACTCATTAGTCAATGCTTACGTAATCCCCATACATCCAAAATTTGTAGCAATTACGCCCTCACACTTACGCTAAACTGAAAAAGTCTATTCTCGATACACTCCAAACACGGCTGCTGTAGCAAAGAGATCATTGCCACAATACGAAGATGTTGCCATGCGGTCGTTTTCGTTGTCCCACAAACACCGACTGGCCACTCGTATGCCTTGGTTGTTGAGCTGTCCAATTGTCACAATACAGACAAGTTTGAATCTCTCGAAACCAAGTACCTTGACTTTGTCCTTGATTTCATCGGCGATAGCTGGCAACATGCTTTTACACTTATCGGCATCGTACGTGAGTCCTTTGAGCTGGCTTTCCAGAACGCTGTCGATGGCGTCCTTCACGTCCTTACAGCGGAAGCGCTTGTCTTGGTCGGGTCCCAGCTTGTACGTATTGGCAATTTTTGGTGCCATTGGATTTGGAATTTCACTCTGGTGGGACCTTGCATACATACTCATGGATTTCTTTCTGGTGGCAATCGCTGCTTTTGAAGAAGCGGACAGCGTTCGGACTTGTCTAGGGCCAGGCTCGAGTATATTCACTGTTGGCTTGCCCTGTACATCAGCTGCCATCGAGCTGCGCCGGCTAGATGCTTCACTCGCTGGCATTTCAGAGGTCAATTACCGTTTTAAGGGGCCGTCTTTGGCTTTTCCCGGCTAGAGTTTCGATTCTGTTACACGGTTTCGATCACGTTTCCCTTAGTGACCAGTCAATTGAAACCATTTTTTGTTTGAGTCAGTGATCCGCGTATTATAAAAGACATCATTTCCGCCCGGTGAGAAAGCTTTTGTCTAGAACAATAGCAAGTGTTTCCTTACTCATCCTTATATCGCAATTACTTGTCACCAACACCAATAGAATTCGTTTGATAAATGAGATGTTAATTTGGTATACAGGTGTAAACAAAGCGTCACTTTAGGGGCACATTTAATACAAGCGAGATGCTAATTTAACTCAGACAAGTTAATTTGTAAAAGTGAATCACGCTGTTAAGGGACTACTCACTGAATCATTTGAAAAAAGAAACGATCACGTGGCGTGATTCTAATATTACTTGAAATCATTTTGTACCATTATGCAGATGTAACTAATCTCGTTTTCTCGCAAATGACTGTCTATTTAATGACCTTATCGAAATGTCTTGATGCGATTTAATCTATCGAGTCTATCAAGGACTTCATAGAGATACCGAACCGATCACCTAATCTTGAAAATACGTCATATATACTTGCATGCATGTATAGGAGGCATATGGGGTCATCGTGTTCTCAAACAAATCCAAATTGCTTGGTTTCCCTCGGAGGATCCAGGTCACAACTAAACCAGTGCGTAGACTGACCGACGACAATGCACAGCTTGAACAAAAGTATGGTTGACAGAAAGGCTTTCTTTACTGCCTTTATTTTTTTTCACACTTGTTAATTCGAAGGGGATTAAGCTAGCTATGTCACGACAACTTTAATCATCTTTGCGATGCTCAAAGTTGCTTTTCAAATTGAATTGAAGAAAACATTGAAAGTAATCGTTTATTGATTAAGATCATTATGGCTCCTGTTAAGATAGAAAAACACTAAAGATGTAATATCAAGTAAAAAAAGAAAACGAGAGCAAGGATGATTAAGGGTGGACAATTAAGCCAGATTAAAAATATTAGCCTAATTTTTTCAACATGCAGAAACAGTGACATTTTTAACTTTTTTAACTTTTATCTAGCACTGAAAAGGTGATCGAAACCGGGCTTCAAGTAGAATCACCAAAGAAAATTAAAAACAAAGTGGAAAAACAAAGTGGAAGAAGAGACAAAAATTGGGAAAAAGCAATGCCTAAAATTAGGAATAACTTGAGTTGATCTTGAACAGACTGATTCGTACAGGAAGCTAACCGTACTGTGCTTCATTAAGGCGGGACTTAACCTGAATTTGAGTGAAATTTTAAAACGTTTAAAGAAGAGAGAAAGAAAATTATTTTTGAAACACCAACAGACTGTTAAACCCACGCAAGAATTATTTTTGAAACACGAACAGACAGTTGAACCAACGCGAGGGCATCCCAGGTTAACGGGGGGACTGTTTTGGTGTCCATCTACTAATTTTTACCTTCAAATTCTAATTTTAAAATCACATTAAATTTTTAATATTTCTTATTCATCCAAATTTAACTAATCGTTTCAGAAAACCTATATCTCTTCCCAAACATCCCTTAAAATCACCCAAAAAGTTACAAAATAAGTAACCATTAAGCTCCTGAATTTTCTCTGACTGCAGCGCATGCGCATAAGGCAAGTGTTTATATCTTTTTGCCATTCTCGTCCCCAGAGGCCGCGATCCTTCTGGTCTGCGCCTGGAATCGAGACCTCTGGCCGCCTCCACTGAAACCGGAAGCCCGCGATTCACGGACTCATTGTCAAATATGACAAATCTGATTGGCTGAAAAACACAGAACGAGTACTCTGAGCATGCTCAGAAATTGGGAGCGGCCAGAGGCCTCGATTCCTGGCGCAGACCAGAAGGATCGCGGTCACTGGGGACGAGAATGATCTTTTTGCCTGTTCTGCATTGTTTTTTGTCGTAACTTATTCTCGGCCTTCTTAGACCCTCTTCTTATTCTCGTTTCTTTCTACTCTTTACATCCTTTGTACTGGCTGTACAAGTTTTGGTCTTAATCATTGATTTATCCTGGAAATGAAGTCTTGATCAATTATAGGTGTATTGACCTGTTTTGCCATGATGTTTTTCACCAAAACTTTTACGATTAGCTCTGTCAGAATTGCAATCGATATTCAAAATGGACACTATCGGTTGCTTATCTCATAAACTGTTGACATGCATATGATGACGTCACATGTGATTCACTGACTGCTCCTCCAAATGTGGAAAAGGTCTCACTGAAAAAAGCCAGGTTTAGCACCAAAGAAGTTAATTTCACCGGATTTACAGCATTAATTAAAGCCGACTGAGTGTTGACATTTTACGAAGAGTAATGGAAGAACATTGGTGCCTTGCCAAGCAGAAGGCAATCCGACCATTTACCAGAAACACTGTTTGTTGTCCCTCTCGACCTTAATTGCTAAACCACCTTTAATTGAATAGTTTGTACTTGGATACAAACGTTAAATACTTACTTACCCGCATATACCTTTTTGGCGTATTTCTTTTTGGCAAAAGGTGAGTGTATGTACGGGATGAAATAATTCAACTCAGTTTTGGATTAGAGCCTCTTTACATTGCATTCAGTAGAAAGCAGATGGCATTCCATCGTTGTCCAACATAAACAAGTACTCTTAATGATCTTTCTAATGGATTTTTGTTTTTTTTTTTAGACAATTTTGGCTTAAGCCATGTTTTGTGGCGATTACCGGAAGACATTGAGAAGATTGCGGGAAGATATGCTAAGGTGTGGTGGCAAAGAAAAAGGAATTTGTTTCTTATGGCACCTCTTTATAAAAATTGTTTTTAGATGTTTAGTACTGTGTCTGATTTCTTTTTGATTCGTGTTCATTAGGTTCGCCTTACTTTAAGACTAACATATTCTTAACGGAACAAAATCATATCATGCAGGGTCATGATGCCTTGAGTCCCCCAAATTCCTGCTTCGGTCGAGAAACCCAATACGGTCAATACGGGACATAATATCGCATACATCTCTCCAAGGCTTACTTACGTGTAAATCAAGCTTTTTGCCACAGAGTGATAAATCCCAGTAAGAGCGTGTGGACAGCTTAAAACAACAACTGTCCGATATATAATCCAAGGGCTTGCACCAAAGCCATCGAGGTTCATAACAGGCTTTCAGGACACCTGGTTTTCTTAATAAGTTTGGATCATAATTTTTGACGGCCAGGACATCATTTCGGACGGCTTTTAATTAAGTCGTTTGTAATCGAATTTTTGGTTTTCAAGATGCGACCTTTAACTTGACTTTGGAAATCTTGTGGAGAGTTTGACCGTCGACGATTTAGAGATTATATTGAGATGCAGCCGAGCGAGGACATTGCGTGAAGAGAACTCCAAATCTTGGAACAACTGTGAAGCTCAAGGACCATAAGTATCTAACACCTGGGTTTAATTCTGCCGGAATAACTCAAATATTCTAGCACATAACTACAAAATATAACCGCAAATTTTATTATAAGAGAAACTGGGCGTCTGAACCTCTACGTCTGTGTTGCAAATGTTCTTGCATTTATCATTCTCAAGAGCATGGCATGGGGATCAGGAACAAGAATCATGAATATTTAGCAATATATCAAGGTGGATTATTGTAATCCTCTTATAAGCAATGCCGAGAACTTTTCATTTCAATTCGGAAAAGCTGTAAAAATACCTCGGTTGTTGACGTCTTTGTACCGGATAGCGGCCGGGTAATTAAAAGGCATGTTCTCACCAGGCCGATTTATTGTGCATCGTTTGTGTGACACCGCACTCAAGGCGCCAAACAAAGCCACTGCTAACACAACAAGGGTTCATCTGTAAGCTCGTGAGAGGCAAGAGGTTTGATTTTAAATCTGTTATTTCCTGCAGAGTTATTAGTTTTGAGGTCAAGCTTGAATCATGAGCGCGTCTACAGCGGTAAGGAAAAGATCTGTAACGCTTAACTCCTTGGAGCCATTCTTAAGGAAGCAGAAGAGGGAACGGCTTCGCACAACCAGCATCAATTCCATCGCATCAGGAATTGCAAGCTTTGTGGAGCGACAGCGGTCTTCGACATGGCACGGCGCAGAAGATGAATCGAGCGGACTTAACTTCAGCTGCTCACCGAAGTTCACCCTTCCACTGAACACACCTCATGACATCGCTGATTTAAAGGATTTCCAGGACGAACTGGAATCACAAGAAGTCATCAAGCACATCATAACAGAAGAGCTTGACAATTCTCTGATGGACAGTGATTACGACAGCCAGCGATGTGTTGCGCAGTGCGCGACAATCAGCCAAGCTGTGGAATCACGAGTCAAGGAAATAACTCCACCGGAGACTAAAGTGGTTTCTGTGGTATACATCGGCGAAATTCGGGATCAAGGCCTTGAGATAACTAGCCAGTGTTTATGGGATCCCGAGACGGACAACTTCGTAACTGCAAGTTTCAGGAGCAAATCATTGTTTGCTGTTTGTACTGTTTTCACGGTTCGGTACTGAATACGAAAAGAGTAATTTATTCAGCTTTTTACTTACTTTTCGATATAGCACAGCATACAAGGTATCAGGTATGGTACTTTACAAAGGTCAACAAGTAAGTCATACTTTCATCAAAATAAGATATCTCTTTACAATCAATCTTCGAGAACTTTGAGGTATTGACTGTGACCTCCTTGCATTTAGAGAGCAGAATAATTATTTGTTGGCTTTTGCGGAAAACAATTATCATCGTTGAAAATAATTAGGTTACCTTTCGCTTTTCGGATTAATTGATAAGAAGTTTAAACCTGAAAATAATGGATTGTTGAAGTATTTAGAGCCTATCATAGCCTTTTCCGGATATCGTTTACAAACGTATGATAGCTCGACTCGACATTCAAGAGAGTCAGTTTGTATAAATATTCATTTCCCACTTCAAGTTGTTTTGATATTGAAACTGTGAATAAGTGGTGAATATATAAAACATAAGTTTAACACATGTGGCTGCCTGAAAACCTGATCGTTTGTTAGTCTGCCAGCCTGTAAAAAGCTAAAGCCCCAAAAACCATATTATCAGATTTTGTTACTGTTTTTTTCGAGATAAAAATCAATTAAATTCAATCAAGCCGACACAGAAGAAAGATATTAAACTAGAGTAAACAAACTCTATACTGTTCAAATATGGTGGACTACTCTAGACCTCAATAGTTTGGCAATATTTTCTTTGTACAGTCCAATAAAGATTCCTTTGTTGACCAATAATCGCGAATGTAGCTCCTCTACGTTTAGATAAAAAGTCGTCGGGGACGGTTAAATCACGTAATGGGAAATTGTTTCGGGGGTCAATTCATTTTTCTGTGGCAATTATTCATTACCCCTGGATTACAAACTATTACTATTTTAATTAAGTTAATATTTAATATCACCAAGCGATTTTTGGCCGGTAGTATAATATTCGGCATTATGAATACTCTTCAACACACAAAACAAATGAAAACAATTACGTTAGTCGTCCAGTTCTTTTATTGTGCTTGCAAACAAATCTAACTTATACCCAATGGAAAGGAACGCTAACCGGTAATGATATCTCTCGATAATTGTTGATCTTCTTGCAGGATAGGCTATTTTGGGAAAGGTCAGTCCAACCAGTCAACATCGATGAAATTTATTAGATTTTTAATTTAACGACAAATCTAATTTGTAGTTTATGTGATCTCATTCATTCCTTTGTAATCAATTCGATCCCCCTGTAGTTTTCCCTTTGTTCCAATGTAAACAATACGGTATATTCACGGAATGAAACCAAATCAAGCTGTTTCACTATAAACATGTTCACACCAAGGAAGAAATTTAGACATGGAAGATTCTGGAAGGTATGAAACGAATGAAGGATGTAATTGGTGGAATCCCGCCCTTCGACCACCCAGTAATGGACAACCTCTTTGCACCCATTTTTTTTTACCGAAACAAAGGCTCAGTCATTTTGAGGACCCCGCCAACCCAACAACCATTTCTCAAATGCTTTTCCTTTTTAAATGCAATGTCACTGTAAACCTGACCACTGAAATGTCTGATGAAATAAATGCAGAATTAAATAATAAAGAAAAGTAACGAACAAAGATTTTGTCTTTGCACCTGGAGTGTTGACATTCTCGTCCCAAGAGCCCACGATCCTTGCGGTCTGCGCCAGAGATCGAGATTCCGGCAGTACCTACCGAGATTCCTGGTGCAGACCAGAAGGATCGCGGCCTCTGGGAACGAAAATGGAGTGTTCACCTCAAGTACTGCAAATAGGAATCACGTCGCAAAGAAAACGAATAAAATTCAAAGTTTTTGTAGCATCATTAGAAAAGTTACACTTGTATCGTAATTTATTCTTTTCCCTTAATACGGCCATTAGCCAGTCTGCCTCGTTTATTTACAGCTTTTAAAGAAAATTTTCTCGTCGGGTCAATCGAACTAGACAGGATGAAATTATCTGCTTGCACGTATTGTATTGTATTGGGTCTCCGGAAGTACGACCATATCTCACAAGGCATCAAATCCTTGAATTGGCTGCAGGTCAGCGATAGACTCTATATAAATGACGCTGTGATGACTTTCAAATGTATTCATAATCTTGTTCCAGACTACTTGATTGATAAATTCATTTTCCGATCTCAAATTGCTACAAGAAACACCAGACAGAGTAATGACTTAAACATTCCACGTTGCCGGCTGGCTACCGGACAAAGATCATTTGCATATCGCGGAGCAAAAATCTGGAATGAGCTGAGTGATGATTTGAGAAGTTTAACTTCTGTGAAAGCTTTTAAGGGACACTTGATCAAACATATTTTAAATGTTAATAATGTAAATTCTTAATATTCAATTTTAAACTTTGTAATTTTTAAATTTTTAATACTGTAATTCATTTTAGACTTCTTTCCCATTTTGTTTACCCATTTTAATTGATGCATTTTTATCCTTTTTATTCCTTTTGTAACTGAAAAGCCCCTTTGGGGAGTTGCAAATAAAGTATGTATGTATGTATGTATGTATGTACGTAAATAGCGCCAAATTTGTATAACAATGCTCAATGCTTAAGAAGACCTCAGCCTCGCTCTTATGTTTCCAAAAAATGGATTTTTCTCATCAATGCGAGGCTAAGGCTTTCTATAGTATTGTTTAGCAATCCGACGCCATGTATGCAAACATTCTATAGGTATTGTCAACTTACCAAATACGGTCGTCTGCTTGCCATTAGCAGATAACAAATCAGTAGGAAACTAGTAAGAACGCGTTTGAAATTAACAACAGAGAATTTGTGTTCAGTTGTTACTTTTTATTGTGTATACCGCGATTCCCTTTCTTTTCAGTTTTTTAGCTGTGAAAAGTCACAGGTGCAGAAACAACACTTGTTATGCTTCCACCCTGTCGTGTCAATAATCATTTATAAGTTCAACTAAAGCTTTGCAAACGTTAGTTTCGTTAAAAGGTTCAAGGCGTGTTCCCTGCACGGACGAGCAATCTACAAGATAAGGTAAAGAGGGTATTTAATACTGAGTATAAGCACGAATGAAATTGATAATCGTCATAACTTTAGCCACGTGCATGTTTCAGTACTCTTTAATTTGGCAAATACCGAAATGAATTTTGCTCAGACACAAGTAGTGATGCAAATAACAAAACTCTTTAACACAGAGTATTCTGTTTAATTTTACCGTTGCGAGGAGGAGCAAAAGGGGAAAGGGAAAAAACATGTAAAATTGCATGAGTTGGTATGGCCAGAAGAATGGCTCGTTTAATGTCATTACGAAAAAAATGTTTATTTTCTGACAACTTGCAAAAAAAAAAAATAACAAAACAAAACTAGCGAAGCGATAGAGTCCATGATCCGTTAGGTGATTTCACTGAATCTAACCAAAGAATGGTTCTTTTTTTTAACGTTTCACTTAATGTGCTGCCTCTCAGCCAGAAATATATATTTCCTTATAAAATTATTAAGTACAATTCAGCCAAATTGATGATTTATCATTGCACTTAGATTTTGATAAAACCTGCGAGAATTACGATATGAAATTGCAAACGTTACCGTATATTTTGCTCCTTGTTTTCCTGAGCCTGGTGGAGTTATTCACACCATTCATTGGTTTTAGTTTCAAGTTTGACCTGATGTACTTTTTGCCTTCTTTTAAAGCTCAAAATCGGATTCCTTTAACGGGTTCACATGGTAATACAAACAATTTTAATGCAAAGGCTACAGAAACATATATCTTCGACTGAAAAGAGCGTATGAAGTCTGAGTTTTCTACCGGTTAAATCAGTCAGATTTTCGTGGTCCGTCAGAGTTGCGTATCAACAGCGAAAATCAAGTGTCTATGACTAGGGTGTGTTATGTATTTATTTTTTTCTACTGAGAAAGTAAGAGTACATGAAAAAATTGATTCGAATTCATTTCAGCCCAGTTTGTACATAGATACCAAGTTCTAAACGTCTCAAACAAACGAACAAGATATCCGAGTAGGTAGTTTCTGCGACACTTGCTAGTTAATTTTTGTCAGGATCTGATAGTCCAACATCGGTCTTTTGAAAAAGAAAAATGAATGGAAATAAGCCTATTTAGCAAAGTTGTTACTTAGTTTACAAGCTGCTCTTACAAGCAAATTTGCACGTAAACGTGAGCTCTCGACGAATAATAATATCTGCGAAAACTAAACTGAATCTGAAATATCTTTGATTATTCCTTGTTAAGGTAAACCAGAACCAAGAAATTTGCCACTAATATATCTTGGTAAAAAGATAATTTTACAAAGAACACAAAAACTAGGTGCATCTAATTTGTATGGCATTTTGCGGGAAAGCAAGAAGTTGCGTTTCTTTTTCAACTATTTGATGTCGAGTTTACCACCAAAAAACAGCTGCTCCAAAACTGCCAACTAATTATGAACTAATTCTCGTAGCAGTTCAACAAAATGTTGCTTAATCCCTCTAAACAGACATAACCGTTTAGTTTATATTATGCAAGATTAGTTACACCGGTTTCTTGCATTTTTTATTTCGTGTTATGCTGTTAACAAATATAATTTAAACAACCAGAAAACTGCCTTAAAGCAAGTAAGAAAATTTCTTAATTCCTTTTTCAAGAAAAAAATCTTTATTTAAACTAGCATATGTGCATTTTGTTTTTTTTTCCACGGCCAAGGAAGATTTCTTTTTCTCTCATTAAAAACGGCTCTTTTTTATCGAACTTATCCACTCATTTTTATTGTTTCCCTGTGAGAAGTAACATGTGCGCTTTTACAGTGGAAATGCGGAAACCGTGAACGTTTTTGTTAGACTTGCAAAAAGAAAGTTGAAAAAAATAGTTGACAAATTATTCACAAAAATCTACTAATTAGCTCCATTGCTGACCATTTGTTTATATTTCCTTCAGTTTGAGCTGTATTTTGATGGTTTTCTGCAGAAATTTGCACGACTGACTGGAAAGAATAGAAAAAAATTTGGTAAAATGACGTGATATATATAAAAAAAATCTGATATGATTATTATGTAAGTTAGAGAAAGTTTCGATCGACTGTCGCCAAGCCAAAACCAAAGTAATCACTCTGGCCAGTCACAAACTTCAACAAAAATATAGAAAATCATTAAAAACTCGAACAAAATTCACGTAGCCGGCGTAGCGCGGGAAAACGTGCGTGAACGAGTCGCGACTGGTTTCGGTTTCACTTCTGATTGGTTGAGAAAGTGGTGTGATTTTTTAAACCAATCGCAAAGCGTAGTAATGCAAAAGCAGCGCGAATGCTTATCACCTTCGACACTTAGTAAAACGTTCTAAAGAGCACTTGTAAACAATTCTCTCTTTTTCATCTCGCAAAGTATTCAATGATTTCAATATCTTTCTGAGGTTCAGAATCTCTACTTATTAACTTACTGAAGTTTAAAAGAGAATCTCTCGTTGGAGTTGCAAGATTTAAATTTCAGAACTATAAAGGTAGACCAGGAAAAAATACACACAATACTTCTTGGTTTTCACGTGACGTCATCAAAATTCTAAAATCCAGAATCGCAAGACCCCTGAGTTTTTATCCTTCACTGGCTATTAGACATCCTTAATATATATCTTGTTGAAGGTTTTTAGCTCGATAGCAGCCGCCGTCTTTAAGACAGACCATTTTGAATTTCGAAATTTCACGCCACACAACATCAAGATGGCCGCCAGAAGGCTGTCACGTATGCTTCAACAGTTGAGGTTTTGTGAGAAGTGTTTATGTGAATGCTTACTTGTTCATGAGAGTGATGTAACTGCCTTTTATAGCAGAAGTGAATTCCAGATGTTTTCATTGATTTCCGGCCGCCATGTTGGTGCCCAACTCCATGGGCACCAACATGGCGTTTCCATACAGTGCTCTGTAAATTTGTGTGGAACATTTTGACGGATAACTCGAGTACGGAATACCGTACAAACCCGAGACTTGGACCAACAGAATATCTCGTAATTTTCTACAAACTATAATATTCTTGAGTTTTTTCACTCAATAGTTTTGGATTTACTTTTTTGTGGCGTGACAGTGAAAACCAGCAGTAGCCTCCTTCGCAGACGTTTTTTTGGCTCGTCACGCAATCTTTTCTCCCCGGGGAGGAATGCGTGACGAGCCAAAAGAACGTCTGCGAAGGAGGCTAGCAGTGCTGTGGCCATGGTAGAAGTCACTGATTAACGAAAACCAGGAGCTATAATAGGGGTCGGAGACAGTAAGCGCGTGCCATTTCTAGTCCTAAGGTTGTCCCCATGAAATGGGACAATGTTTCTATTTTAAGAACAAGTTGCACAATCGCGTGTAGCGCACGCGCGTACTGCCGAGAGAATTTCGCGAGGAAGTCGTGCAGCGAAAAATTACCTTTGCGAGTGAAGCAAATATTGGATTTCTTTCATCAGTTTCTATTCCTAATTCTCAAGCCCGCCTTGAGCGCTTCTCTGAAAGTGACCATAAAAGTGAGAATGATTCAAGTGATTTGGATGTTTGCAGCAGCATATTTTCGGACAAATCCAATCGCGAAGATGCGTGCTTAAGTCGATTAATTTACGAAACGTCTCATAGCGCAGCGATATGGAGGTATAAAGAATAAAGATTAACAGCAACAAAATCAGAAACCATATTTTTGCCGAAATACGACTGTTCACACTATGCCGATCTTTCTTTGATGCTTTGTAGTTAAGTCTCGCAAGTTACATGGGACTTTCAGATCATTGGCTTATATATACTGAAATCTGATACTATTATGTGCAATTAAATATTAATCTTTTGAACACATGTATATAGCTACTTCAAAAGAGGAATAACATCCCCAAATAGGGCCGGGTCCAAGATTTTTCAAAGTGGGCAAGCAAATATTTTGTTCGCTATTTCATTTTAGTCTGAGGTTTGTTTTATGGGTGAGGTGAGGTTAATGTTTACTTTATTTTAGCTAAAATGTTCAACAATTGTTTTACAGCGTGCCCAGTTTCATTTGCCCTTATTTTATTTCTGGAGGTTTAAGGGGGTGGTTAGCCAATTAACCCAGCCCTCTGGGTCCGCCCCTGCCGGATGCATTGAACTTCTTGTTCCTATTCTTCTTTAGCTTGTTCCAGGCACTCGGTAGTTGGGGGCGAGCGAGCAGAATACCGAGGGAAGGCTACAGGCTTATTCTTCTTATTCAAACAATTAAAAAATAAATCAGTCTTAAAATTAAAATGTCTTGTGAGGGGAGCGGGGGGGGGGGGAGGGGGGGGGGGATTTCTGGTGCAGGAAAAGCTCAACCGCTTGCAGGAATTTTTTAAGACAAGTTTCCCTAGCAGGAATTGTTTTTGGGAAAAGCCACGCCCCTCCTATTATTTCTAATGGTTCGCTCCTTACATATTTTTTTGTGACGGTTACTGAATTTCTTGCAAATGAATCAAATGGCTATGTCACTTTCACACTGACGTAAACAACAAAAACGACCGAGGAAAATCCATGTAAAAAGCTACCATGGTATATATTTATAAATAAATCCATACAGAGTGTTTAGTATACGAAGAAGAAATTATGCTCTTTCAACTGGATCCGCGCTAAAGCTCTCTCCCAGCAAATATGTACAGAATACGACACAGCCAAGTTGCTTCTGTGTCTGTTAACAGTGTAACAGCCATGATAAGTTTAAGTTTTGGCGCTGCTGTGGAGTATCAGACAGATGGAGTACTGGTAAGGGTTTTGTAAGCCCAAAAGTCTTCGTGGATAACATTTCAGAAAACGTCTACCAGGTAGTTTAGTCTTGTGCTTTGCCGACAAAATAAAACAGGAAAAGAATTTAGTTCGACACGGAAATGCATAGCTTACTGCACTATATCGTCCATACACAATTTGTGGTTCAAAACTTTTCCTGTAGAGACTCGTTCTCGGCCGTTCACGCAACTCCGGCAACATCCACGCAAGAGATCATGGAAATTTTCCTATATCCGCGTGTCTTTATGACGTCGAGCATGGCCCAATTTGTTCTAAAAAATAGAAATTTTGTCCCGTTTCATAGGGTTGCTTGGATCTCGCGCTTACGACCTCGGTCCCCGATTATGGCTTATGACGAAACATGTGGGTCGTGAAGACCAACCCTAGAATGACAAACTCTTTCTGGTTGGTGTCGTTGTCAGTTGATGTTGCTGATGCTGCTTTTTAATCTGCCACTTAATCTCTTCTCGTTCCCCACTTTTATCCATTATCCAGCTATTCCATTGCTTCTGTGTTGATCAACAGCTCTGGCGATTACTAGCAAAGTGCTCCAATTTTCAAATTGTGGCTAAAGTAGAAAGCAGTGAAGTTTGTACAGCTGTCAAAAGCGCTGTTTAATACTTCCTTGAAGATCATGCCATTCAAAAAGGGCTTGCATGGCCAAGCCATCTCAACCGCTGCAGGCTTAGTAGGGCATACGCGCTGTTCACGATGGCCTCCCTCAGGACGATTCCTTTGGGGATGTTCACCAGCCATCTGATGACATGCATTCGCAGAAGGCAACGCGATGGATTGCATGAGTTAGACTTAGATTTAGGCTTGATAACCTCAAACTTCTGTTTTCTTTGATACTTCGCTATTTTTCACACACTTTCGGTTGCCCTGCCGATGCGCTTGTGGATCTCTTCCTCGATAGACGCCTTGCTAGCAACGCTCGAGCCCAGGCAGGTGAACTCTTAGACCCCTTTCGCTATAAAGTGACCAAGGTTGCTAAATGGGGCATTGGTAAACATCTTACGTCATGATATTCATCATTTGAGATTGATGGTCAGGCCGAATTCATTGCAGCCGGTTATCAGACTGTCAACGAGCCTTTGCAAACACACTTCTGTGTGTGATGTTGGCTCAACATTGTAAGCAAAGAGTTCTGTCCGCTGAGGACTTTGCGTACTTTGCTCCAATTGCTCTGGCCAGGTTGCCTCCAAATTTGGAAAAAGAATCGGTTTTTGTTCTGAATAACAGCATCAGTTTTTATTATCAGTTTTATCACCTTGTTCTGACTACCCGAATGCATAACATACGTATAAAACTTTCGGTTGGGATTTTGGCTGGACAATAAGTCTAACTTTTCGCTCCTTTTATGGTCTTAACTATTGTTTGATGGAAAGGGGCTCTATTGTTTGTAAGACAATAGTTAGGAATCACCGACGCGTAGCCAGATCGCCGAGCGCGAAATACAAAATTCTTCGGAAGCAATAAATGTTACAAACCTAGGCTTTGTGGTGGAGGGTGTGGGAATGATTGTTGTAGCTTGGACACATCTAAAAGGGAGTGGGGTGGGGGAAGTTTGAGACAAAGCGTTATAGAATTCAAACACTCCTAAATTGAATACAAGTCAGCTGGTCTTTTTCCGCACAGTTATATCCTTGTACAGGGGTTGTAGCGCGTTATCAAACTATACTTTGGCTTCCCTCGCCCCCATCAAAGTGAACAAACTCTGGCCATGATAGCGCTTTCGCAATTGAACTTGAAAGTTCGCAATAGAACCACTGAATGTAGTAGGTCAGCCGGTGATGTACAATGGGTCGCCAGAGCCTGCGTTAGCCATATCTAGGGAAACGGGAATGCAAAAGGGAACTGTGAATACTATAAGCTTGAAATGTGCAAATGTGTAGCGTCAAACGAAATGCAGGTGTGACTTTGACAGCTATCTTTTGTCTCCCGGGATGAGGGTAATTAACATATTTTGGAGTCAAAATATAATTTTGCAAAAGAAGAAAAGCTAGACATTATTAGTAATTAAACAACTTATTAGCAAAGCATTCGCTTAAATTTTAGCGGTTGTTAAAACTAATTTGGATAAAACGAGTAAGAAGTCATTGAAAATTGTTTCCGTAACTCTCTAATTACCTTAATTTTAGATTATATCAAGAACTGTTGAAAATGCTTATAATGGAAAATGAGTTTTTTCTTGCAAACAGGAGCTGCTGACAGAATGTCAATATTATTCCAATATTATTCCTTTCAAGAAATTCCTTGTTATTTGTCACCTTAGTTATTAATTGTGTTAGTGAAAGACTGAACTTCCTTTATGATAGAATTCTTGGTTCAGTGGGGCGCTTTACACCGAAAGAACGGTACAAAAAAAAACTGAGCCACGTTTGCATCTGTAAGGTAAGATAATTCTTGGAAAATTCGAAGTGAGGAATTTTCATTTTACTAATTCCGCGCGGAAATGTCACTTTAATTCGGCTTGCAAACACATTTATTAAGTCTAAGCCTGCAGAGTCTACAGACTCAGTCGGTTAAAACAACTTTGTCGTTATAACAGTTTAATTTGCACATCTTTTTTTATCTGAGAAGCGCTTGGTTAAATTTTTAATTTGGATAAAATTAAACCTGTAATAAAAACGTACACGTAAAGGCAAAGGCTCTCGAATACAACAATATACATATATAGCTAAAATAATTTCCGCCAAAGTTATCTATTTTGGGAGTGATATACCGCAGAGCAATAGCTTCGCGTTCAGTTGGAGAGTTGAGAGATATTTTGAGGTAAAAGTCTCAGGCAAGATTAGGATCGGTGCTTTTTTCTGTCTTAAATATATAAGATATTTCTTGAAAGTTATTTGTGAAATGAGAGTCAAACTTTTGAAGATGCGAACGGACGCTTTGAAAATGAGAACTCGTCTGACTGTTTATTCCATCTTGTGAACATTCGAACCGCACGATGTTTAGTTTATCAGTTGCTTACTATTTCATAGCTTCCGTTCCAGTGTGATTCAAGGGCCCGAAAGCCCGCACAAAGAGTTTTGTAACCTCAAGCGCTTAGTTCTATTTTAAGAGGCTTATTTCTGAACAGTAACTTCCATCAGTGGTCATGATTGGGTTTGTCTATTAACCTTGGTTTCGATTTCCACAAAAGATCTCTATAGATTGTTCTAAGTACTTTGTTAATTGTTTTCTTTTGAAAGTCACTGAAGACGTTATGGATTCGTTTTTCCAAAAGTTAGAGTTAGCTGCACCTAGAGTTAGCGTTTACCCTATAGGCTTGCGTTTTCGAAGCTGTAAGGCAATCACAGGGTAATTCCTTTGCAATCCACTTTTGATATAGAAGAGATGCAGGCTATGCAAAGAGACTCGGGATTACTGAAAATCGGTTTTCCAAAATAAAAAGTTAGTGTAAGCACGAAGTGTTAGGGTTACATTAGGGTTATCCGGCAAGGGCAGCGTTATTTAGAATTGAGAGGCGACCGCAGGGAAATTCCTTTTGCGAAGGATTATGCCATAACATTGCGGATTGGAATAATTTTTTTATATGGTGTATCGTTATATCGGGGTTCCACTGTATACTAAAGAGAACAAATTTTGTATCGCCATACAGCTACGATTTTAATAAACAACATAGCTCCGCTGCAAAAATGTAAAGACGTCTCGAGTCTGCGAAAGAAGTGAAATATGGTTCAACTTTTTCCGCAGACGCAAGCCGTCCATACTTTTTTCTCTATTTTATTTTACGCATCTATCACGAAGTAAACCCGGCAAAGTCGGAGGGGCAAAAGTTTTCAAGAAGCCTTCTTGAAAACGATTTTTGCCGGATTTACTTCGTTTCGCCCCATTAACTGCCCCTGGCCAAGGATAGGCCGGGAAACTCATAACGACTCTGCATGAGAGGAAAAAAATTAGCTTGTAATTCTACCTTCATTTTCTCTTGGTCGAGACGAATTTTCATTTTAATTCCACTTTCAAACACAGCTGCATTATTATTTTGCTATTACGCACGTAAATGTCATCAATTTTAATGGCTGCATTAACTTTTTATTCCAACTTGTAAACATTTGAACTGACGCGCTTTCCCAGGCGCGCTTTGAACATAAAGCAGATAGAGCCTCGCTTAACCTTTTATTCAAACTTGTGAACATTCCAACCGACGCTTAGAACATGAAACCTCGCTTATCCTGCGCGCTTTCCAACCGATGCTTCGAACATGGAACCTTGCTTAACTTTTTATTTATGCTTTTGAACAACGAACCGACCTTGAACATGAAACCTCACCTTACTTATGCGAACCGACGCTTTAAACATCAAACCTCGCTTTACTTTTTATTCAAACTTGTTAGTCTGTCTGTGCTTTTCCAAGTAGGCCCCCGTTAGGAACAAAATAGCTTCATTGTGCCAGAAAAATTCTAACCATAACAATAGGCTAAGTTTGATATGATAGCAGCAGTGACAAGATTAAGATGCTAGAACTCCAGCCTTGTTCCATGCCACTCGTTATGTAAAAATGCTTCTGATGTGAGCAAAGCCTTTTGATGTTGCCAACAAGAAAGGAATGCAATGATGACGTTTCCTTTTGGTGTTTTCTTGAAGAAGGCGTAGAGAAGCATCCGTTGTTTGGGCATGTTTGTATTTGGCATACCTCTGTCCTATGCTTCAGGAAAGCTCACTCGGCTAGCTTGGTAGCAGCTCGAACAAAGGTTTCCCATACTATGCTGGGTATAGCCATTAGCGTTCGCATTCGTTAGCAGAGCGCTGAGCTGTCCTTTGTGTGGTGCTTAAGGTAGCTAAGTGGTACTTGACAAGGTTTTTACGCAGGGGCCTACTTTTAGCTCAACACTGCAGTATCCTTTAAAGGCTCTTAATTGTCCAGCACATTCAAGGTGGACCTCAAACCAGTCTGCTTTCTCGGCTCCTCCTGTCTACCGAAGGACATCACTACTGGGTTGTAGATGACGCTATAGTGATGTGGACCCGCTTGTCCCCTGCTTTTTTGTAATAGATTTTAAAGGCATATTCGGCCCAAATCGGCACAATATTAAGTTAACCAACATGATAAACAACTACACAATCATGGTAAAACGTGTTACTGGTTAATGGAATAGCAGTAGACACATGGTTACTTCACTTGCATATAAAAATTGTTGAAATACCAATTTGCGAATTTGTTTATTACAACATCAATTTATTAAGCGAGGTATGGCTAGAGTACGTGAGCGGAAAGTAGAGTAAGTGAGTGAATAATTTGAGTTAATACGCTAAAACACTGTTTGTTTTTTATTTTCCCACATTTAAGGTGAGACTGGATCTTTGACTGTCTCTAAACAGCCAGGTCGTCGAGAGGAAAAGAAGACAAAACGATCCAAATCAGTACGCCTAGCCTGTGGCCTGCATAAACAGTTATCAGTTGAGCTTACAAAATGAACAACTCCAAAACTACTAGCAGGCTTTTTAGCCAATGTCATGCCCTTTCTCTAAACCCAAGCAAGGTGTCCACGATTACTACAACTGCAGTAACATGCATTGCTTGCCCTTTCACTATTCTATTTAACGCCCTTATTGTTATAGCGGTAGCGCAGAGAAAAGAGCTACGAACTATACAGATGATCCTGTTGACCAGCTTGGCTGTAACGGATCTGCTTGTTGGTGCTGTAGCTGAACCTCTGTTTATTGCAGCAGGGATACTTCATCTGCAGAACGATTACGAAACGATGTGTATTTTGATCGTGACGGGCCTCTTTGTGATGCACCTTATATGCACTTCCATCTACCACTTGACAGCCATGGCGTGGGAGAGATACGAAGCAATTAAGAACGCTATCAAGTACAAAGTCATTGTCACCAGAGGTCGCGTCATGATGTGTGCCGTCGCCTCGTGGGTGTTAACAGCTATTTCCATTCTTCCTTCTGCTCTATATTTAGCTGGCTTTATTGACAGGAGCCAAAGTAACATATTGAAGGCGTGCTTCTTTTCACTGCCCATCACGATATGTTTGGTGGCTATACCTGTCTTCTACTTCATGATTTATCTCGAAGCTCGTAAACGCCAGCAGATTGTCGGAGATCAGTTGGTTTCACAGAGAGCAGTCCACGCTGCAACTCAAATGAAAGTTGCCAAGACCACGTTTTTGCTGACAGTCGCTCTGTTTCTGTCCTTCGTTCCAACCGTTGCTATTTTATTGCTCGCGCATCTGCTCGATGTTTCCACTAAAGACCTCTTCCAGTGGACAGTTACCTTAAATCAGTTGAACTCTCTTGTCAACCCTATCCTGTATTTCTACAGGAACCACAGCCTCAGGAACAAAGTCCTTGAGATGCTTAACATGAGAAAGCCTTCTAAAAATCCGATACCGCGTACCAGACTGCCACAAGATTCTAACAACACCATTCAACAAAGCCACTCTCCAGCAAATCCAAGCTCAAGGGAACCAAACATATCCATGGAAAGGCATGTAATATCCAAAGTACCAAGGCCGAAAACAACTCAAATGTACTTAGACGATGACGCCATGCCTCCGAGGAAAGAAAACAGCTCTCTAAACCAAACCAGTGGGTTTTCAGCGGAATGCAGTGCAGAATATTCAAAACTCCGGGCCGCAAGCATTGGGCTGGTTGGAGTGCAGGAGGATCTTGTTACACTTAGGAAGAAAGAAGGAGGACCTCAAGTATATAGTTATGCGAAGAAAACAAGGTCAGGCCCGGTTACCCGAAAGCACCTCTTCAGGAACACAGGGCGTGGTATGCTCAAGTTTAAAAAACCACGTGGAAATCAGATTTCACCTCATGAACTGCCACAAGATTCTACGGATGCCATGCAGTGCAATCGCACTCGAGCAAAGACAAACGCGTGGGAAACAAACTTGTTCGATGAAAAGCAGGATCACTTCGAATGCAACGCGACCAATGACAGCTCCGGTGTCCTCAAGTAATAACGACATATCTAAGACAGAGGTCAGTCCTCCAAACCGGAACAGCAGATTTTTCAGACTCCGGGCCACAATTATCGAAGTGCAAAATGATATCAACACTTAGCTGCAGATTTGGCAACGAGAGCTTAAAAGAGAGAAACACAATTATACGAAGAATTCAAGATCACTCTCAGTTACCAGAACCACAAAACAATTGAACAAAGCAGCTGTCAAGAACGTTATGACCTTGAACTTTAACGACCTCAAATGACTAGTTATCAACTACCTTACAAATAATCCTCCATAAGTAGATTACTTAAGCCTTGAAAAAGTCTTGGCTTATTTTGTTTAGTTTAGTTTATTTTCTTTGTCGCACAAATTTACATTTACAAGAAAAAACAAGAAATTTAATAGAGAGAAAAAAGAAACAAAATCAAAACAAAACAAAAAAAACCGTTCACAGGAGGCAGAAACAGGGCAAAGCCCCAACTGACATCGACCTCCTGAGACAAGTTTTAAAAATTAAGATAAAAAATATTTCACACTATAAAAAAATACAAAGAAAAAAAAAACGTTGAAAAATTATGGCGGCTGATATAGACTAAGCTTATCAAGATAATACTTATTAATAAGATTCTTAAATTGAGTGATAGTAGAGCTATTCTTAATTTGACTGGGGATTTTTAATAGTCCTAGGAAAGTATGAGTTCGAAAAATATGGTTCGAAAAATATTTCCCTTGGCTATAGAAACCAAGGGAAATTGCTGAGATATATTTAGAAGTCACTGTCAGCACAAATTTGACGGTGGTCTGCAGTCTCGACGCATGGTGAGTACATTCTCTTAAGTCAAGTTATATAGAAAATACCATATTAGTGAGGAGAATTTTGATCTTTATCAACGGTAAAGAACAAAACGGCAAAGTGAAAACTTGTACATAGTGTATATATTGTATTTATCCCGTCCTTGAGTTTCAGAAAAGCATCAGATTTCTGTAATGTATTTAACTGGATTGTGAATCCCTTGTGGGGGTACTGTTTGCGTGTCTTGCAGGCCACGGGATCGGGAATCCAGTTATCTAGGGATCGCGGGAAGGGGATGGGGTACCACAGTATGTGGGCTATATGGGTATGTGTCGCGGGATATATAGGTATGGCTTTTCGAGGCTCTAAGTCCTTAAAAAGGGTATAATTTTTCTCCCTTTTGACACTCTGCTCACGGTGTGATCCTTAGATGGGGTCCCTTTAATTAAATTGCATTACCTAGCTATTAAAAACTTCGAGATAAACGAAAAAGAAGGGTGCGGCTAAAACTGAACTACCCGTTCAACTTCCCATTCTTCAGAGACGAAATATGAACGACCTGTTCCAAAAATTCTTATTTATCATTCTACCCTTGAATACGGTATCATTTTTGTGGTTTGGGCCCTATGTCGTGATTTTAGGTCTCAAATTAGGAAGCCTTCGCCAGCTCTTTTCGGGCAGTGTAATGCTGTGGGGGAAATTATCAATTACATAGATCAGTGTGTCTCTGATTTCTGCACATCAAGCGGGCTCTTATTCCGAGAGTATATCTACTTCACCCTTGATGGGATCCTAGTCCATCCCAGGGTCAACCAACCGCGCCACCCAAGGTGTCAGTAGTTGCGTAGGCCCTTTCAGTACTACTCGAAGAAATCTATACATGGTCCTAGGAGTGGGGGAGGGGGGGGGGAGGGGGGGTGGTCCCCCACATTTTGGGTAAAAAAAAGACGACTAGCCTTGTGGTGATGTCCGTATATGTCTCGGCTACTCTCGTTAATTCAGAAATAAAATTGTCATTTTTTTGCCCATCTATACGGCAGTTAATCGAGGGCGCGCTTATTCGAGGGCGGCGGCTAAGCGAGTAAATACGGTATAAATTTACAGTAAACGTTTTTCATCGTCGTGTTAGTGTGTTTGGTTGGTATAGATACGTGAATGATATTTTCAAGATTTTTTACTGAGAAGCCGATGACGTCACACTTGTACCATAGCCTGGTTTACACTGGCGACATAACGACATAAGAACAGCGTTTGCGTAGTCTTATCGTTATGACGCTGGTGTGAACAAGGTTTAAACACTACTTCACTCATGTCAACCGTTAACTTACGCTGTACACATGTAATGATTAGCTGAGTGACTTGAACCGTGTGTATGGATTGAAAATAATAAACGTGCGTTTAAGATTCTGTTTTATATCCCATTTGTTTTTAAAGGTTGTGACTGTGTTGTGCTCTGGTGGGGGGGGGGGGGGGGGGGGCGGGGGAGTGCCCGTCGTGTCACTCATAGGTGTGATTTTAGTCTCGCTTAGGGTATTCAGGATTCGTTTATGGCTGCACGTGAAGAAATGAGCTGAGAAATGCCATATAGTCCAGTAGTAAAATGGGTGGATAACGCTATCCACTGGATAAATCACTATCCAGTGGATACGTGTTGACAAAACAAATTACGCTATCCACTCGATAGTGATTTATCCGGTGGATAGTGTTATCCAGCCTTTGAACAACTGAGGCCAATCCCCGAACTCTCACTTCAGCGCCCTATACAGGCGTTGAACACACTACAGGCGCGCCTGGGTTCATCCTCTATATAGGGCGCGCGACAGAGAGAGATCAGGGACTGGAATAGGGTTTAAAGAGCATCCCTGCCCCTTTCATACGGGAGATCCCTGGGGGTTGTGATTGTGTGCCGCCAGCGACTTTCAAACAGTGAATTTAAAATGAGCATGGCTAACTAATAAACTTTACCTTTCATCCCTAAAATATTATGCAACGTTCGGGTATTGGTGTCAGAAAGAAAAGAAAATTGGTTGATAAATCTTGTGAATTTTAAGTGCCTTACATCTGCATAGTAATACCACTACACATTAAACCCCGATTCGTTTGATTCAGTCCACTGATAATTCTTTATGCGATTCCCCCCTAGCCTACTTTTTCCCTTCCCCGATCCAAAAATGATACCCTATTTCAGACCAGACCCTATTCAGCAACTGCTTCGGCTTGCGTAAATATTTGAGATGGGCTTCAAATTCTCGATACACTCCACTGCTACACCGCCCCGATAGACGAAATTCCGCAAGATTGAGCGGGCTGGGTATCCTGTTTGTGGATCTGATTTGTTCCTGTGGCGTTAAACAGCTGGTCACCAGTTCCCAAGCAACACATATGCCCTCGAAAGCATCTTCAAAGGGCGCGAACATGGCGGTGGTTTTCTCGGTGTCTGTTCATTCATTCTTGTTGCTCCTTTATACGAGTTTATTTTGCCTTTTTGCTGCGAATGGATTGCCTGGAAGAGGTAAGTGAAAATTGAATAGTAATTTAGTTGCGTATTTCGCCGAATGTGGGTCATAATGTACTCGAGACAAACTCGAACAATTACTTTATGGGCAATATTTTGTATAATATCTGAGAAGCCATGTGTTTTGTCATGTAATTCGACATTATTTTACTAGTTTTCTGCTTATAAAGAGCATAAAATAGGTTCTGTTTATTCAGCTTAATGCTATGAAAGGTCCTACTCTTCGGAGTCTGAAATTAAAAAGTTAAAACATCAAGATAATTTACTGCACAGGTGTTTTATTGTTGAAAACTGGTACACATTAAAAATTTCTGCAAATGTAAACGTCATATCCCGCTAGATAAGCTAGTTAAATTTTTTCTGCGTTCTCAGAAATAAGTGAGTCCCTTAAAGTTAAAAACAATTTTAAAGATGCGAGGACTTTTATTATATATATTATAGTGGAATCCAAGTTTTGGGATTCAAAATTTAAATTCGAGTAAATGCCTTCAATTTTAAACGGTAAACGCCTTCAATTTTCTATCACAAACCTTTTTTTTTTGCTCTGCATGTATTTGCATCGAGCACTCCAGCGGCAATGTGAAGCAACATCGAGTCAAGGTGAATCCAATCCAAAAGAAATGACTTCAAGTTTTCCAGAAGCTCGAGAAATAAGGATAAAAAATTGCCAGTTTCATTGTAGCTTTAGAAATAGTTTTAATTATTTTGCTTTAATTATTTTGTCTTAGGAAGTACCTGTTGACATGGTGGGGGTCATGTAGCAGCTCTCGTAAGGTCTCACATGAGTGGCTGAGAGAACAATAGAACAAACAACAAGAACAATGCCCCTAGCCCCCAAAACAATAGCAGCTGCTACACTAGGGGACCAGTAGAATTACCAGCTTACGAGAGCTGCTACACAACTGTGGTGGAGGAGCCTGACTGCCCGGTTTCTGTACCTTTTTATTCCTGGTCCTTCCTTATTCTCCTTCTGTGCTATTAATCTATTACAAAATATTTGCCCCCCATTTTGCTAAACATTTTCTCAATATTTCCTGGTTTCCCACAACTTGGGAATCCTTGCAGCTTCCCACTCTTTCTTCTCTCACCTCCCCATAGAGTTCTTTCCAATTTGCTCCCAAAACATAATGGACAAAACAAAAAGCTATAGACCCAGCCCGAGCAAGCTTTCTCGGGGGTGGTGGATCGGAGGGTAGAGGGTGGGGTCCCTTTCTTCTTTCCTTCCCTGTCAGTGGAGAGCCAACAATAGACCCTGGTGAGGCACCAGTTCCTTCATACAAACAGTCCCTGGAAAAGTTTTCAATTTATGTACAAATTATGTGCCTTTTCCTTTGCATTAGGTTTTGGAGATCACATTGACTGGAAAACATATTCTGAAGGACTGAAAGAAGCAGAATCAAGGTAAAGTTTGAATTTGCTGGCTTTCGTAAACCAAAATAATAATGCATGGCTTATGACCGTTTCTATGGAAATGGTCTGTATGGCAAAGTCCTTACCAAGAAGGAACCAATCACAATGCTCGGATTTACCTCAAGACTGCCTAATGCCATATAATAATTACATTTGTTTGTTGTCAGTTACTCTTTTTGTGAAAATGAGCACCTACATGTAAAACAGCTCTGAAAACACTGATAAGGCCACTGTTTCTTTACAGTTATATATGTAATGAGTATCCTGATTGATGCACTGTATTATGGTAAATGAAATAAAATGAGTCTGAGGCTCACTTTATTTCATTTACCATAATACAATAATAAGTCTCACCCCCCTCAAAAGGCCCTGAAAATGAATAACCTCCTCCCCCGTCCAGCCTGGGAGGGGGGTAGCTAGGTTATTGCTTTTCAAAGGGGGCTTACATTTACACTGTAGTAGAGTTTTACTGCCTATTTAGAAAAGTTGAAAAGAATTTAAACTTTTTAGTTAGCCTTGGTTGTTGGTTTTTTTTTTATTGTTATTGTAGTTAAAATTAACTTACATCAGCCGACAAGACAGTAGAAACCGTCCATTAACATATACAGGTGTATGCAAATTTGAGTGCAGTGAAATTAAAGTGAATGCAAGCTAGTGCAATTATAAGCAATCTCTGAACTGGACAATGGAGATATAGTATATGATTGAGATATATGATGCCACACTATAAACATGCACTATTAGTTTGCTTGGTAGAATAATTATTTTAATATTTCATATTTCAGCCGCAAACCTGTGATGCTGATTATTCACAAATCTTGGTGCGGTGCATGCAAAGGTGTGTATCATGTTTTATCCACTACCTGTTAGTGTTCCATGTGCATATTGTACATTTTGCCCAGTTATAATGAAGTCATTGTGGACCTCCATTGCAGAGGTTCAGTGCAGCTCTAATTATTATCGTAAGTTTGTGTACATGTTGTTGATAATATTGATCACACTGCCTCTCGTGCCACTCACCCAGGATTATTTGAAATTTAATGAGTACCAGTGAACTGACTGTTTCACTACGCAATCTGGCAAAGTCTAACCTATTCATGAGAATCCCAAATTTTTTCCTTTAAGTGTACACAGCAATACATTTACAGTGGAACTTTGATTTAATGTCTAATAACCACATAGATACATGTATGGACCTGTCTTTGAAGTTGTTCTCTTGCTCATCCTTGTTGGTCTTTTCTGCATTCATATTTTGTTGGGTGTTGACATTTATTCATTATATTGGGGCTACGTTTTATGTTTGGGCTTCTGGATTGTGTTTGCTATAACAAAGATTTCATAAAATCGAGGTTCATGATGTTGAGGTTCTGTTCCATACATTTTTATTACTGTTAACTTTGGCCGGGCTGAAGAATATCGTTTGTTGTTCTGAGGACTTCATTATAAAGAGGTTCGTTTAATCAACATTCCATTCTGTGACTGTAGTAACCTTCCTGTACCTTTGAGGAAGTTTATTTCAAAAGGGTCAGGGTTAAATTTTGTGGATGCAAAAGTTTGACAAATACACATACAGTGAAATCTGCCTTGTGGCCACCACCATTTTATTTCGACCACTTTTTTTCTTGTCTTGGCAAAATGCCGATTTTATTTTATTTTCTTATTTATAAGAAAACCCCTTATAATTAATTTGGTCGCCCTGTTAAAGCAGCCATTTATACTTGCACATTGTAAAGTTGCACTAAAAGGCAAAACTCTCACCTTTTGTTACATACATGTAAATAATCAATTCTGTCATCACAGTTAAAAACTAAATGGAAATGTTTTCTTCACCAAAGGACAAAATATGCATGTCATGATTTAGGGCTGCAACGATACACCGGTGCACCGGTGAACCGCGATATTTTTTGTCATGGTATGAATATCGATATTTGAATGGGATATCGCTGTATCGCAAAACAACAAAATATTTCTCATCAAAAATGAACAATTACTTTACCAACATTCAGAAATTACTGTTTTAATCAGTTTTATGACTCCTTACCCAAGTAAAGGCCTTTTTTTAGCCACAGGGCTTCGTCGTTGTTTAGTATCGCTTCGTATGCTTCCAGTCACGTATTTTTCAAGATGGCGGCATGGCGTAGTTTCAATAAGTTGTCAGCTGACACAGTCTTATGCGCCCGCAACAAAATCACGCGGTTCGTTCGTCATGTTGGTTCATCAACTGGCACCGTCCTCTTATAAGTCAAAGGTATGGAAAGACTTTGGATTCAAAGTGTTTTACGATGGCCAAGGAGTAAGACACTTCTCGTTATATTCTTGTGTTATTTTTTACCATTTGTTAATTGTTATCAATGGAAATTAAAGATTCCAAAGCAGTTTAGTATCATTACGTCACTTGTCAGTTGTATGTTATGATGTATCGTATCGTGTATCATATCGTGGCACTTGTACCGAAATATGTATCGGTTGCTAAGAAAATGTATCGTTGCAGCCCTATCATGATTTCACTTGAATGAGACCAGCCATGAAATTTGAGCCTTCTCCATTTACATGGCCAAATTTGTTTGGCCCACTGGTGGGCGATCTAGCAGGGTTTTGCTTTACTTGTACAGGTGCATGCACCATTAATTATTATTTGTGTTCTGTTTCTGATGAAGAATAACATTAACTTAATATGTATGTTGAAAAAGAAACCATTTCTGTTTTCAGCATTGAAGCCTAAATTTGCTCAATCAAAGGAAATAGAGGAATTAAGCAAGAAGTTTGTGATGATCAATGTTGAGGTTAGTTACGTGATGTGAGATTAGTTACGTGATGCTAAGGTTAGTTACGTGATGTGAGGTTAGTTACGTGACAGGTAACTATAGCAGAGAAGGGCAAGCAGGTGGGCAGGCGACCTGGTGGGGCAGACAAATCAGAGTTTTGTATGTTCCTTCACAATAAAAGCACTCGCTGCTAGCAATTATAAAAATGAATTTTGAAATAATTTATTGTGCTTTTCAGTTATTTATTCAATATGTTGCCAAACTGTAGGCTGCACAAGTGATTTAATAGTCATGTGTTTACATCTTTGCAGGATGATGAGGAACCACAGGATACCAAGTTTCAGATTGATGGATCATACATTCCTAGGATTTTCATTTTAGGTACAAAATTCTAATTGTCGCTAAGAACTGGCTGCTGGCTAAAGAAAGCTCATCATCGGCTGAATTTTCACTAGCAAACGAAGACTTTGGATAATTTTGAAGGTGCTCCACAGTCTGAAAAAGCCGGATGGGATTGTTTTTGAGCCTGCTTAGTTTTTTCTTAACTGCATGTACATTCCTGCAGTTGTACAGTAGATCCTGGCCATTCAAAGAATGACCTGAAGTTACAGAAACAGTAGCTACAGTTATAGCTGATGACACTGATCCTCAAGCCTATATTCCTGTCTTTCCATATTGGGAACTAAGCTATGTGGCTAGCAGTTGGGCATGATCGGGCCTTGTAATCAAAGTCTGCATTGAGGCAAGTGGCCCATATACTGCTGTCCAGAGCTTATCCCGCTTACATAGCATTAAGTGACTGGGAGTATTTCTCCTCCCCCCTGGATGGGATGCTAGTCCATCGCAGGCTTACCCTCCAGCATTATTTTGCTGGTACCCATTTATACACCTGGGTGGAGAGAAGCACTATGAGAGTAAAGTGCCTTACCCAAGAACATAACACAATGACCCCAGCCAGGGCTCGAACCCGGACCACTGGATCCAGAGTCCAGCGCACTAACCATTAGGCTACCGTACTTCCCAGATCCAGATCCAGATGATCCCATGTAGCGTTTTCCAAATTTGCTAATTTATTGAATCCTTTTTAGACTCATCTGGTAGGATACAGAAGGACATTTACAACAAAAAGGGCAATCCTTCATATAAATACTATTATGGGAGCACGCCAGGAAGTAAGTAAAAAATAATCTTGAAGCCATCTCTTGAACATGTATCAGATTTTGCTTTCTTCACAATCTTGTAAAGGGTCCTGGAACACTTCACTGGCATGTCTCCAATCTGGAGTGGATTCCTCTGCTCGCATGGGAAAAAAAAAATACCTGAGCTTGACACTAACTTGTCTTTTGTGTTTTCAATCCTAGTTGTAGATAGCATGAAAGAAGCACTTGAGAACATGATAGATGGCGTTCGCATTGGGGATGAACTATGATGTTCTGCTGCCTCCTGATTTATATTTTAATTGTTCTGTCAATAGACCACAATGCAAGCAAATCAATATCTGGTAACCCTATCTCCCTAGACTCGTCTCACTTTCTGCTGCCTTTCCTCAGTCCTCTCTTTTTACCGGATGCTCTCTTTTGAACAAGAGCTTTTGGGATTTTGGTGTTGATTCTGGGGTTTGGTTTTCCTAGATTGTTGGTTGTCTCTGATATTTTTCTTTAAAACTGAGTGGAGTGAACAGGACAGGATCAGTTTTGGGAGAAACTGAAAGTAGACTGTTATTTTTTGTAGTTTACAAATTACAGTAACCAATGAAATTCCCATCTTTGCGTGTGTCAGTTGTGCTCTAGGTCCACGCTTGCCCTCGTTTAGTTTCGTCCACCTCTTCGTCTGAGTTTTTTGTGTTTTCATGTTTTAGTTTGGTGCTTTATCAAGCACATTTTTATTCCAAGCAGTTTAAAAGTAGCTAAAAATCTTGTGTGTCACCGTTGCTAACGCAACATAGGAACTGCCTGTACTCTAACTGCCGAGTAATGTTTATTGCTCTCAACACGTCACGTTTAGTGTATTACAGTCAGACCGATATTTTTTTATTTATTGTTATTATTATTATTATAATTATTATTATTTATTATCATTATTATTATTGTTATTACTATTATTATTATTTTTTTTTTCAGTCTGTCCGATATCAAACTTTAGTAGTTTGTCAGCTTCCTGTGTTATCTTCACCGTTAAAAACGAAAAAATGTTTAGAGGGTTACTGGAAGGAATAAAATCCGGAAAATTGTTCCATCACCTTCCTTGCTGGCAAAACAAATACGCGAGGAGGGATTTGTATTGGTATTTTGTCATTGTACCAGAAAACGGCCATCTCGATCTGCGGGTGGTTGGCGGGGGTGGGAAGGAGTGGTGGGGGGTGGTTGGCATGGGGTGGGGGGGGGGGGGCATGCATTTGGTGTCTTGTACAATACACTCTCGCTTTTACTTTTAGGGGTTTTTACTCAGGTGTTTGAAATTACCAATATTTAATGATAAATACGTTTTAGGAAATATGACTTTTTCTAGCTTTAAAACAATACATTTTAATGTTCACTATTAATGTGGTTACACAGTAACGTAACTTATGAAATAAATTGTGTTAAACATGTCGCCAACCAAACAAAACTATTGTATTTCCTGTACCCTTACGGACTTGCCAAATATCTTAATCTTGGTAATTAAAAGGGTAAATCTGTATTCCAGCTAGACTTGCCACAAGTCGACTTTATTATGAGCGACGAAAGTCGATTTTGAGAACGTCTACATTACAGTCACCCTGCGAGCAGAGCCCTTTCTTTTTCGCTAATAAACTAAACTGGACAAGAAAGGGCTCTGCGCGAATCGTGTCAAATCTTTGTTGAGCATGCGCAAAGCTTACGTGAGACTTGCGCGAGGCTTTGCCTGGATCCAAAAAATGTAGCGGATTTATAAGCTATCAAAATGCTTTCTTCTTTTGTACATTCATAGAGTAAATTAGCAACAGAAATAGTTTGTTTTTCAAGCCTGTTAGTACAGGGGTTTGTCAATAACCAAATGTCTGTGAGCAAAAAGATGTGTAAAAAAACTTCGTAAATCTGACGCGTACATTCACTAGCTTGCACGCGTCAAACACAGCGCGCGCTATTCAGTACCGTTGACAGCCGAGTTTATTTAGTTGAGGATTTGAACATTAGTTGTGACTTTTTTCTCCCCCAATTCTATCTCAAGATTGTGTCACTGGTCTTTCCTTGTGTAGGAAAGTAGTTCATGACCTATTTAAAATGACCAAGTATGAGATTATGCAAAGGTTGCTTCAGTCTTCGTGCTGTGGGCTCGGTTTTGACCGTCGGTTTTTTCCTAAAAAAATAATGCTCGCGCTGCAAAAAACCGGTTTTATCCGGACTGACCAGCCCAAACTTTGGGGCTGGGGTGACTTCAGAGAATTGACGCGATTTATGCAGAGCCTCTTTTTCTTCCCAATTCACAGCCGCAGGGAAGTTAAAAGAGGCTCTGCTCGCAGGGTGCATTACAGTACAGTCTACTGGCCTATCGACTGGCGTTTATCTCTGGTTTCCGTTGCATTACGCGACTAGGAGGATACCTCCTATTTAGGCTTTTGAATGCAGGGAACCACATCACGCAGAATAAAACCCAGTACTTCTTGTTCAGTTTTGCAGAGATGCTCGTACCAGAGGTCACTGTAATGTGTAGACAAACTAACTAAAAATGCAAGGCTGGCACTACGGTAAAAGGGTACATGTGTGGGATACAACGTTGCAACTCATTTGCATAACTAATTTCTAAAACTCATTTGCATAACTAATTTGCATTAACGGACATACAATCCGATCGCATTAGTGCGATACCACAGGTATCGTACACAAAAAGGTACTTAATGGTTAGCTGGTGTTCATGACAAAAATATTTGTTGAAAAAATACATGAAAAATATTCAAAGAATAAGTAAAAAAGATAATACAATAATGAAGTAACGTAAAAAAATGGCTACAACAAGTTCGTGCACTATGTATACACAACTTGACTTGTCTAAAGAAACTTCGTCAGTGTTCGCTTCTCTTGCTTTTCGGCGGTCTGTGTTTTTAGATGGCTGTAATGCTAAGACTACTTCAGACGAATTGTAGCAACCTACGTATATCGCAGGATATCTGTTATGTACGGATAACAGATAACAAGGATATCCAGACCATATATGGGCATCGCGCGAACTTGATTAATGTTTATTTGTTTCTTGTAGTCTACTCTTGCCTTTTTTTCGCGAAGATAATAATAAGAAATCTTATTATATCTTCTAATATGTCAGCCGCGTATATGACAGGTTTATTTACTCAATACCGTCCAGTCGATAGTCCGTCAGTTTTCATAATTTGCTTTAACGCTGCCGGGTTCAATTTTTGCTCCACAAAAAATATGTTGCCTTTAATTGAGCTGAAAGTTTTGAACACAAGCAAGATTTTGAACGATCGCTTGGTCAAAATCTCCCAATCAGAGAAAAGTCATAGCTTTTGATGTCATTAGCTTAAAAGTTCGAGAAAACAACCATATTTGGATGCAAATTTACCAAAGTTTTTGACGCTACCAGCTTACGAGCCCAAGAAAAACATAACCATATATGGTTGTTTTTGGGACGGACCATAAGAAAAGTGATTGGGGGGAGGGGAGGGGAGGGGGAAGGGTGGGAGATAACAACAACAAAACAAATATTATGCAAGGGAAAATGCCAAGAAAAAAAAAATCATGCAAAAGGGAGGGAAAAGAAAAAACAAACTCCAGCTGAAGTAAATGCCCCCAAGAATGCAAAACTGCCCGTCATTTCACACTTGGTTGAGATCAATTTTTTGATGAAATACCTCGGGAAGAATGCTGTACGTAAACAGCATTTTCAAGCCTAGAAATTTCGAAATGTTCTGGAGGAACATGCCCCCAGACCCCCCTACTGGGTAGCGTCTCTGACGCTCACCCTCTAGTTTCATTTAAGCAAATTACATTCGGCCCGGCCTCCTAACCAGCAAAAACTTTCCCATACGCCAATGTTGTTTAAAAATTGCTTTCAAGACTTGCCTACTGGTTATTGACAACAATATTTGTACAATATTCAATGACTAATATGAATTGCTGTTGACAACTGTCACAGTATAGGGTGAAGGAACAATCAGTATAATGTGGTATAAAACAACAATACATGGCATTTGATTTGAGCCATTCATAAATATTTTATAGATATAATAGCCAAAAATGGTCGTTATGAACTACAACAATATTTTTTTGAAATAGTGGTAAATGATCAACAAATCGAAGCAACATTTGTCTAAAAAATTTCGAGCAGGTGGGTTCACCCACAAAAAAAATTCACAATCAATGGGCGAAAAAAAAATTCGTGTAAGCTGATACCACCCAACCCCACGCCCCCCCCCCCCCCCCCCCCCCACCGTCATTAGTCTGTAAGATCAAGCAAAACATGACCATATTTGGAGACGAATTTCTGGTAAACAACTAGGTTTTACACCATTGGCCTAATAAGTTTAGAAAAATAATATTTATAGGCAAAGACTTGAAAGCTTTTTACGTCATTAGCCTGTAAGATCAAGAAAAACATGACCATATTTGGAGACGAATTTCTGGTAAACAACTAGGTTTTACGTCATTGGCCTAATAGGCTAAGAAAGATCACTGTTTGGAGAAAAGGTCCTGAAAGCTTTTTACATCATAAACCTGTTGAAGACATGACCATATTTGGGGACAGGTTTTGTGTCAGCTTAATTGTTCGAGACAAACAGCCATATTTGGAGACAAATTATAAGTATTATATAAGTAGAAGTAAAACAACAAAATTTGGAGACAAAGTTCTCAAAGCTTTTGGCCTTTATGTTTAAGAAAAACATAACAATATAGATATTTGGAGACAAATTTCTGGTAAACAACTAAGTTTTACGTCATTAGCCTGAAAGATCAAGAAAAACATGATCATATTGGGAGACGAATTTCTGGCAAACAACTAGGTTTTACGACATTAGCCCGAAAGATCATGAAAAACATGACCATATTTGGAGACGAATTTCTGGCAAACAACTTGGTTTTACGTCATTAGCCCGAAAGATCATGAAAAACATGACCATATTTGGAGACCAATTTCTGGCAAACAACTTGGTTTTACGTCATTGGCCTAATAGGTTTAGAAAAATAACAATATTTGGAGACAAAGACTTGAAAGCTGTTTTACGTCATTAGCCTGTTAGATCAAGAAAAACATGACCATATTTGGAGACGAATTAATGGTAAACAACTAGGTTTTACGTCATTGGCCTAATAGGCTAAGAAAGATCACTTTTTGGAGAAAAGGTCCTGAAAGCTTTTTACGTCATAAGCCTGTTCAAGAAAAACATGACCATATTTGGGGACAAAGTTTTGGGTCAGCTTAACTGTTTCAGATAAACAGCCATATTTGGAGACAAATTATAAGTATTATATAAGTAGAAGTAAAACAACAAAATTTGGAGACAATTTCTGATAAACAAGTAATTAAATTACTCCATATGGAATTAAGATACTGAAGTGAAAATTTATTTTACGCCAAGCGAAACAAATTTTCGTTAATAGATCAATTAACACCACAAAAATCCAAGCAAAATTATTATTATATGATAATTTAACGAAATCAATGAAATCACCAACCGTATCTGTATAGTGTAAAGTGCATGGAGGGTGGGGGGTGGGGGGGAATTCCACTCCCTGTATCTTCTACTCCCACTTCCCGTACCTTTTAACCCGCTTCCGGCCCCTTTCCTTTGTGGTTCCATCCTCTTTGTCCCATTTCTATTGCGAAACATAACGAAATGCTGTGAAAGGTTTCTCAATTATTTCCAATTCCCGCTTCCTGTTCTCTCTTTTCCCGCCTCCCGCCCTTTTTTCTCCCGGGCTCCTGCTCTCCTGTCCTCACCCACTATTGCGCAACTGTTGTGCTACTGTTACGCAATGTATTACACAATCCTACACATCTCCTGGGTTTCTCCTGGGATCAATATCCCTAGTCGAATGTTCTTTTTTCTACTCCTCCTCATTAGAAAGTCTGTTGTTGTTGTTGTTGCAAGTTCCGAATGTCATAAATAGTAAACATGCTTGTGGGATGTAAGCAAAAGGGCGAGGAGGGAATTGAATGCCCGAAAGAAGTGATACCACAGATAACCATAACAAAAGAACTCTGATGCGCTAGTATATAAGGGACAAATTCGACCCTTGAGACAGTAAATAATATTCCAATACGTACCAGCAATCATTACCTCCCGGTTGAGTGTCTTGCCAATACTTGATCATGTTAAAGATACAGCGTCCAAGCCACACCACCCAACATGACGAAAACGCAGCAACGGAACAGTCAAAACAAAAGAGGCCGCAATATGAAAACGGAGTTTTAAAAGCTTATGGAATCGTTCCCGTGCGTGGATATTCTTCCAATTCCCAAGGGAAATCTGTTGATTTGAAACTAAGCCAGACGAGATGGAAGAGAAATGACCCTTCCTTCACCCTGAAGAGTGAACTAGCAAACCACAAAAGCAGAAAAAATGATTCCATGAGCAAACTGGCGAGACAACCTTGGAGTAGTGATCGAAGAGCGACCGAAGTCAGAACCACAAAATACGAAAAAGATGTGCTTAAAGCCTATGGATTTTTTCAATGGAGGGATATTTTTCAAGTTACCAAAGGAAATTTGTTGATGTTTCAACGAAAGTTCAAAGACTTACATAATTATTATTCCTAATGAATGCATCTTATAGACACAAAACTAAGAGAATTTCGATTCAAAATCATGCACAGAATTATGTGGTTTCTGTAACTATAATGACGAAGCCCTCTGACATCTGTTTGTTTACTGCCCTTTCTCAACAATATTCTGGGACTAAATTTGGAGTTCCATGTGTCTGGCAACTAGAAATGTACTACGAAAACAAATTTAGCGCGCGCTACGTTGTAACGAACATTGTTCACTCTGATGAAGGTCGGCCTCAACCTTACCGGGATTGGATGAATCTTAACTCAAATGATCAGTCTACCGATCGCTACAGACAAAGTATATTGTAATACGAATTTACTATTAATGTATCGTGAGGTAGTCCAAAGCAAAGTAATGTTAGCAGCGAAGTCTTTTGTAAGTTTTAATTGGTGTTAATCAGTTGTGAAGTTATCATGTAATTTCACGAAAACAGTGTATTAGTAACTATCCTAAACACCGACCTATAAACACTGTGTGATTAAATAAATTTAAAAATTGAAGAACAGTGAAAAACAAAGTCTCACAGTTAATCGAAGCACTTTCGCGCCATCCTCGGCCATCCCGAGGAATTCTTATTTCGACGTTAATTAATAATTAGGACATCTTAATTTGTGCGCTAATTAGCAATTAGGTCTGTTTATTTTCTTTTTTTACTAATTACTGAGTAATAAGACAAATTAATTTTGTTCTTTAGTCTCGACGCTTATTATAATTAGGACAAATTTGGATGCAAATTTACCAAAGTTTTTGACGTCATTGGTTTGCAAGTTCAAGAAAATCATAATCTTATTTGGAGATAATTTCCAAACCTTTCACTTTATTAGCCTAACAGTTCGAGTAAAACAACCATATTTGGAGACCAAGTTCCCAAAGCATATTGATCATATTGATATTTGGAGACAAATTTTTGGTAAACAACTAAGTTTTACGTCTTTAGCCTTATAATTCTAGAAAGACAACCATATTTGGAGACAACACTCTTTAGTTTTCAAGAAAAACAAAACCATATTTTGAGACATTTCTGGTAAACAACTATGTTTTGCGTCATTGGCTCAATTGTTCGAGTTAAACAGCCATACTTGGAGACAAATTTCTCACAACCTTTAACGTTATTGCCCCAGTATTAGTTCGTTAAAATAACTCACTCCGCTTCAGTGGTTTGATTTATGGCTATTTAGATGGTTTTCAGTTTCATTGCTTTGCCCGCCCCCTATATATCCCTCACTCTCTCCAGTCCCCTCTCCCTTTTCCTCCGAGCCCCTCCCCTTTCGCTCCTGCCACTCAGAAATAAACCGAGTGAGCAAATTCACCGCGTGACCTTATGGCGCGTTATCAGTGTCAAAAATATGTTTGTCTCAATATTTTGATATTCATACTGATATTAAATTGTCTGTCGTGACATTTATGCGTTGGCAATGGAACTTTACCGTGACATTACGTAAATCAGGGGGCAAGTGTCACCTTGTGAAAAGCACATTTTATATTTTTCTTAGCAAAGAAGAAAGTAGTTTAAGCGTTTCATTTGTTCCTGTATAAGCTAAAGATAGTCTGGTTAACGCTATTTTGATAAAAAAAAAACCGTTGTGAAATAAAATGTATAGTGTTGATCCCTAGAGTGTGTTTTGCACTGTGCCGGATAACCCGGGACAGATAACCAGAAATTTCTTAATGAAAGTGATATCTGGCGACATGAATTCACGATTACAACGTTCTTAGCATTGATGCAAGAGTTTCACTGCTTTTAATTTCTGCAGCACAGTATCTGCAGTTTTTTGCAGTGTGATAAACAGCTTCACTGTGTGTCAGTATTGACGCGGGGGTGTTTTTGGGAGTCCTGAAGGAGTCTTGTTATGAATAGCGTGACCAAGGTGACGTGGAATATTCTTGACCGCACATTGCGAACTAAAGGATTTCCCCAAACTGCTTGGTGAAATACATTTTTTGGGCGAAAAATCACTCTAACAATATAATGGCGTTCATCGACGTATTCAACATTGAAACGTATAACATGGTGCAATTATAGAATGTATCAGAATAACAGATGTTCTTTCCGTATCTAAAAAATCGAACAATGGCAGGTATTGAACAAACGTGTCACGACATGTACTGACCACAGCACGACATGATATAACGTACGTGTACGCTTCAAACCTCGTAGCATTCACGCAATAGAAGTTTCATAGTAAGCATGTAAAGCTGGCGGGATCGTTGACGCGAGAGCAAAAAAAATAGAGGCAAAAACGAGCCGTGGGACCGTGGAAACAATGTCATTGGGTGACTGAAAGTTGTACATTAAAATGTGTGATAAAATAGTCAAAATAAGGCTGTTTTCAGGTTGTTTCCGAATCGACCAGAAACGGCTAAAAATAGTCGGGAAAAAGTGAACGACGTTTTTATACCAACTGAATCGTCGACCAAAACACCAAGAATAAGCATCCCGCAGGTTTGGAGAATACCGCAATAACGCAATTCAAGATTAAAATTACCGAAATACCGCATGAAAAATTGGCCAATACCGCAAGCCCCAATGTAATCTTCCCTTTCAATGAAAAATACCAAACCAAATCAATGATTGCTTGTTTATCTGCACTTCTCAAACTCATTAATTATTCATGAGCTGATGACCCAATCAGCTCGCATCAATTGGGTCAGGTGCATGTATGTTGATACCCAATGAACATACCGATCAAGACACGGTAGATTAGTTCAAAAACTGATCAAGACACTGATCAAGAAACTTGAATTTTAATCAGTCTTAATTATAATTCTAAATACAGCATTTTTCCCGCTTAAATCATTGCTTACAACAACAATACAGCAACATATTATTCCTTCTTAGACATCGTTACATTAATTGTACAGTTTTTGAATTTTCCTTTCTGGAAAACAACATCCGTTAAAGATTCGTCCTGCTTCTCTGTGGTAGAACATGTAGTTGTACTAACAACACTTGGACCTAGGATCTTTGAAACTTTAGACACATTTTCTTCTGTAGGCTTTTCGTACTGCAACAATGCATTAGAACGATGCCCCGACCTTTCGCGAATCAATTTTTCTTCAACCCCAGAATTGAACAGGGAGGAAACACAAGTAACGCGCAAACTGTGAGCGGTTTTGCGTTTAAAGCCTGCCGCGTCGCACATGTCAGGCAAAATCTTGTTCAAGCTGTTGATGCCTACGGGCGCTTTATCGAATGCGAACCTAGTTTTTGATGGCTTAAAGTAAAATGCAGTAACTTCCTTTGCATGAGTCTCAACTAACCCTACATACAATCTGAATATCTCAACAAGGCACGGCTCGTGCTTTTCCTCAATAGAATGACAAACGTGCTTGACCACTCGCGGCACATACTTTAGATCACAAAGACCTCCATGATAAGTTTTAGAGGCATTTTCTTCAAACTTAATAAAATTTGGACCAATTTCAAAGTTGTTTAGAACAATATTTCTGTGATCTCCCCCCCCCGCAACCCAAAAACTTTTCCGTTGTAGAAATAGATCGTGTTCAATAACGACTTAGCTGATGTAGTTCCCAGCAATTTCTTTTGCCAGAATACTGCTTCTTCTTGCTCGCTCGCTCACAAACTCCTTTTCCTCTTTCTTACACTTAATGTGAAGCCCTTCTCGAACGCCATTCTTCATCTCGGCATCTAAGCAACGTCGGAAAAGGACAAACCTTCAAAAAATAGCACACAAAATTAAAGTCCTGAAACAGTGCATTTTAAATTACTAACCAATTCGGTCTAAAAGTTGTCAAGTACCTTTTGTCACTAGCGTCCAGAGGATTCAAAGCTTCTGATCCATTTTTCTCCTCCAAATAACGCTTGAGGGCACAAATGATACCATAAACAGACTTGGGAGGGTATCTTTCACCGGACTTTTTAGCTACCTCCATCACAAATTTTGACAACCAATAGTTCAGCGACAGAGCGTCCATTCCAGCAATATCTACACTCACAGCGGTAACCTTGTGTAAATCGTAGTCCTTGAAGAGACCGCCACAATCTAATACCGGAACTTTAACCTCTCTCAACCTCTGCCATTCGGCAAAAATGTTCACAGCCCACTTGTTTTTATACTTAGTTGAAGCTGGAACAGCATCATTCACCAAAACATTTTCTTGACAAGAGGTTTTTGGAACTCGAAAACGTTCTGATCTGGACTCGATCTCCATCACGCGGCATAATGTTAGTTTATTAAAAATTCAACCTTTAAAACTTGCCCACATGGCCGCATATAAAATATTCATTTCATTTACCATATGAATAAAAAACAGACAATAGCCTATTGAGCACGCCTACTAATTACCTATTCTTCGAAAAAAATTCTCATGCTAGTTTGAGAAGCCAGCTCAAAAACTCGTGCTTCGTTTTTCATCAGGGGTTCCAAACACCTCGAAACAATAAAAGCACTCCGCCTTCGGCGTCGTGCTTTCATCTGTTTCTCGGTGTTTGGAACCCCTGATGAAAAACTCGCACTCGTTTTTGATCTATTACTTCAGCATATACATATTTTTTAAATTGCGATACAACATAAATGTTTCGGCATTAGGCTTGTCAGACTTCTGCCATCTTTAATAATAGTCACAGACAAAAATAGAAACGTTGATCACACGCTAAGGTGATAAACAAAAATTGTTACAAAGTGTCACGTACTAGACTGTTTGTATTGTCAAGACAATTACGGTGCAGCCTGGCCGCCTAAACCCTGACCCTGTTTACGACACGAACCACTGATTTTCCTAACCTGTCTAAGACAGAATACCGATTTTTGATACCCCATCTAAGACATTTGTTCTAGTGTAATCAAACGGGAATTATTTAAGCTTGGCATCAATGTCAGAATGCAATAGAAGTCACTGGCCATTGCTCACGTGTTTGCGACGATTACATCAGAACTGTACACATGTTGAAGGTGGTACTAAATTAACATGTGTCAATCATCAGCAAGATGACCTGTTTGATCTTGCCGTTATAAAAATGTTCACTGCAAAGGAAAAGATCAGTTGGTTGGTCAGTGACAGAGTGAACTACAGCTGCTCCATTCCTACGCAAGTGTTCCAGTTTCGAGAAACATTTTGAAGCCATTCTTACACTCGCCATGGCAAAACAAGTAAGTGAATTATAGCTCTCTCTCTTGGTGGAATTCACGTTGGGGCTACTTCGCCGTTCGCTCGCTGTATTTACGTTCGCCCCAACGGACATTGTAGAGCGACAAGAGAAAAAAGGTTTTTCGTCACAAAGCAAAAACTCGCTGGACTCGCTTAGCTTTGAAACGCCAAAACGCCACGGAAACACAAATAATTTCAGAAAAGGAGAAGAAAATAGTTTTTCTTGAATTTCTTTTCCGTATTTCTAAGGGCCGATTCGCACTAGCGGACAAGTTTTAAATGTCATAACATTTTCGACAAAAACAAAATTGTCGCGACAAGTCAGAGCTAGACAAACATGTCTTGCCGCCTATTTTTAGTACAATCCAGACCAAAGACAATAGCCAATCAACAACGTATTGTTATCTGGCATTACGAGGGGCGATGGAATGCGACTTGTCATGAATTGTCCTGCCTTGAGGCAGGACATCGGCCCGGCCCTTTGAAGATTTGTCCGTTTTGACAAAATTTGCCCTTGTCCAACAACTCGTTCGCACTTGTTTTTGCGATTATTTGACAAAATGTATCGCGCGTGCAACGCGGGCCAATCATAGGACAACTGCTTCTTTGCTTTCCTGAATTGTTGGACAAGTTCTTGGTCTCAAAAAACGTATTCGCACTTGTTTTCTGTAACAAGTGACACATTAATGATGAAATCTACCAATTGTTACAAAATTTGTCCGCTAGTGAGAATTGGCCCTAACTCCTATGCATGTAGATCGTAACATTCCCACACAAACCCTTATAATATTATTCAGGCTGTTAGTAACTTTGCTTATGCCACTAAATTCAGCAGCTTGGCAACAATTTGGGCTCATTTTGGAACAACATGGTTTGCACATTCGGCTGCCACAAGATAACGTTCCTTTTTATCGTGACTTTTTATGACCAGGACATTTTATGTTAACCACATGCACAGTGAATTTCTAAACTAGAGACAAATAACTCGTACCTAATTACGAAATTCCAAATCTCCTTTAGGGAAACAGTTATCGCAAGCCAACGGAACTGCGAAAAGAATAAAAGATAGCGCAATTTGCATGCATTTAGGGCGGGACCATGAAAGATACCTGCAGTTGAGTCATTGTTCTTTTTCTCCGTAATATGTCTGATCGTCTTCTCTTTCGCCCTGAGTTTGCCTGTTGAAAACCCGTGACAGTCTGTCAAATGTCTAGCCTGTTTCACGAAAAGTCTAGGGGATCTTAGATTGGTAAACAGGTAAACAAGTCTGTCTCTTTCTCTAGCGGTTAACAACAACAAAAAAAACAAAACAAAACGGGATTAGCGCAAAGAACGGCGATTGGAAAAAATTCCCCAACTGGGACTGACTTTTATCAGATAATCAGATAATTAGGTTCCAGATCCCCCGTTTTATGTATAAATAGTTGTCAACATTTTTTTACCGTTGCTTTTGAAAATGTATGTGGTGTAGCATACTAAACGTCAAGTCGAATAAATGTGTTATTTTGGAATGTTTATCACCGCGGTTTGTTTACTATTATTAGCCAAATTTTCGGTACTGTTAGTTTCCAGATCTACTGAATGAGTAAACACAGCTTGCAATTATTCTTAGGCTATAGATCTTTTTCACGTGACGTCACAGGTACTAAAATCCAAATCTAAAGAGACACCAACGTTTGCATCTGCATCAGGCATAAGAAGTACTAAAATTATATCTGTTTGCAACTTTTCAGCTCAATAGGGTCTTTCGTTTGGAAACCAGCGCACTTTGAATTTTAGAGTTATGGCGGTGCGTGACATACAGTTACGATCGTGTTTGTCAAAAGATATACATTTCTCTTGCGAATATTTGCCATTTGGGAAGTAAAAGTAGCAGGAAATGTGTTCATGTAAATGTTTTTCTGTCCAGTACAGATAATCAGTGGCCTAGACGACCATAAGCTCCAGATGTTTACATTATTTTCCGGCCGGCGGATCCATACTGGGCTCTGTAAATTTGTGCAAAACATTTCGACGAATATCTGTGAAGTTTGGGATAACGCACAGACCTAAAACTTGGAGGGATTACTTTATTTTATTGACCTCATTCAATGAATGGCTCTTCAATGTATATTTTTATTGCGTGACAGTGAAAACGATCCATTGGCTGATCCTTCAAAAAATGCGAAATTCTCATAATATTTTATTAGGTTCAGGCAGTGCTGTTTTAAGGCTGGTTTTCACTAGCGACGCAAGCATAAGCGCAAGCAACATACGCAGACGCAGTAACGTGTTGTTCATTGGTGTCTTTTGTTGGGACAAAGAGTGCTAACGAACAACACGTTACTGCGTCTGCGTATGTTGCTTGCGCTTTTGCTTGCGTCGCTAGTGAAAACCAGCCTTTAATAATTATGCTCATTAGCTCCAACTACGCCAAAATTTATGCCAGCACAACGGGCCAAACTAGTTTGACTGGTTTTGTTCTTTTTATAGTACCCAGGCTCTGTATCCCTTAATGACGTCAAGCGTGAATGTCCAGTGTTCGCCGACAAGGTTTGTCCATTTTCCAAGCTACCCAAGGAAAAGGAAGGCATAGCAGCCAAGTGCCCTGCGTTTAAAGGTGGTTGTCCCTTTAAAGAATGTAAATCTGTCGGAGAGTTTGAAAACAAGCTAGGTGAGATGCGCGACCAGTGTAAGGGTGATGCTGCTTACGTGCAGTTTCTCCGAGATCTTCACCACACTGCCAAAGAGAAGGAGGTCGACGTTGGATCAGCTTGCCCTTTCTTCCAAACTAAGGGTGGCTGCCCATTTGCCAAAGACACCAGTGGAAAGCCTATCCTTTCACCTGACTATATCGTGGTATGTTAATTCTTTTGATGGGATTTATCCATGTATGAAGCGATTTTTACTTGAGTGTAGAAAGTAATTAGCGTATGCTTACATTTTGCATTACTACGCTTAGGGATTGGTTTGAAAAGCTCGCGCCACTATCTCGACCAATCAGAAGTGAAACCAAAACCAATCTTGACTTGCACACGTTTTCCCGCGCTTCGTGCCGGCTATATGTATTTGTTACGTGTTTTGATTGTTTGACTGGATTGTCTGCGCGCGTCCTTCAATGATTGGCCAGAGTGATTGCTTTGGTTTTGGTTTTACACACTCGATCTGCGTCGAGAGAAATTGGGGAAAACAGAGAACCGCCTATCACGCAGTTAATGATTTTAATTCTCTTAGCCAGATTATACGAGACTGTGACAATGCCGGTAAATATTTTTAAGCGGCAGGTTTTTAATTTCTTATCTAAGTGTTTATAAAGATCTTAGTTCCCCTGTGTCAAGAGAAATTGGGAAAAACAGAGAACCGCCTATCACGCAGTTAATAATTTTAATTCTCTTAGCCAGATTATACGAGACTCTGACAATGTTAATATTTTTAAGCGGCAGGTTTTTAATTTCTTGTCTAAGTCTTTATAAAATTCTTAGTTTAAGTCCTTAACTTTTTATTATATTTTTAACGCAATGTAGATAATGTCAGTTTTTAGTTTTAATCTTCGAGGTCCTTTTTGAAAACCACTTATGTGTGAAAAAGTCTCCTCATTAAAGATTATTATTATTAATCAAAAATCACTCTATCATCTTAAACGTCAGTCTTTTAAGCCTCACCTTCAGCATAGGAATTCTACTCACCAGACAGACAACAAATATTATCAATATTCCCACTTTGATATTTGGCGTCGGCAGGAATATAACGGACTCTTAGAAACAAGAAGGGCAGCTAAAAAATAATGCGTCGCTACAACATTTTTTAAGATGTGAGATGCACTTTTGTGAATTTGAGAGATTTTACATTTCTGAGCAAAATTTACCTTCTAGGACAGGCGATGTTAAAAAGTATAGCAAAAGGCGAAGTTGATCTTGCAGACGAAGCTCTAAGAAGAATTTCCTTAACAAGAAGGTTTGGATGGAGTTACTGAAATTTAAGTTATTATTCAAATTTCGGCGATTTCTTGGCCATCGGTTAAATGTTCAGAGCATCCGTCTGAGCTGTCGGTAAATTTTGAAGATTTCAGATCTCGGCTATCAATTAAAAAGCGCGTCGGTCATTTCTCAGTTGACACGGGTACAATTTTCCCAATTCTCAGCTATCGGTTAAACCACATCTAGCCCCTCTAACAAGTTGTACAAGTTTCGTGAGTTTTATTCAGTTAATTTTCATCGATTTGAAAAACCTGCTCTTTTCTCTTCTTTCTCAAGACCCCCATGGGCATCACTTTGAATGACGTGATGTTCACGTGCCCAGCTTTTGGCAAAGGAGTGTGCCCGTACGTCATCCTTGTCGAGAAATGCAAAGGCTTGGCTGCAAATTGCCCTGCTTTCAAGGGAGGCTGCCCGTTCAAGAACTGCAAAAGTGTTGGTGAATTCGTGGAGAAGATGACTCAGATGCGCGATGCATGCAAGGGAAAAGCTGCCTATGAAAAGTTTTTCAAGGAGCTTCACACCGTCAGCCAGACCAGGGAGAAGAAGCTCGGCGCTTGCCCATTCAACGCCCATATCTGTCCATTCAGCCATGATGCCCAAGGCAAGGCAATTATTCCCAAGTGAGCTCGACTGGACGGCAGCGGCGGCTCATGATTCATGAAGGGAATAACAATCACTAATTGAAATAACTGGGACTGGCTTTTGATAGTTTAAATGTTGTAATTCTTTCTTTATTTTGTGTGATTGCGGTTAAGAAGAAGCTTGACGAATAAACCTCATAAAACGTTAACAATCTTACGTTTTTTTAAATTTATTCATATGATAAAAAGAAATTCGTGTTTCTATCGAGTTCAATCTAGAAACACTATCGGCAGTTTGGGAGAAATTATAAGAAATACTGTGGGAACACGACCCACGGGGGTGGTGGTGGTGGCTTCGAAAAAAGTTTGAGGTGAGGGTGAGGTGCTCCACTGGGGTCTAGAAAAAAGCGTGGCAGCGCTCCCGGAGAGGGGGAGGGGAGGTACTTCCATATATGGGCTATACAGGTATGTGCCGCGGGATAGGGTATGATTTTTGAGGTTCTCGGTGCTTGGCAATCATTAGATAGGGTACCTAATTATATCAGCTAAAACTGCAGCACGTAAATGCCCAGCTAAACGGAAAAGAAATGGCCTGTTAAAAAGTTCTAAACTATCCATTGAAGTATTAGCAAAGCGATTTTATAAAGATTTGTAATAGCAGTAACTTGGGCCATCACGCAACGTTTCTCCTCCCCATGAATAGTGTGTCATTTTTCGGGTTGGACCTTAAAGAGGATATCAATTTCGGTTTAATTCTATATCCTTTAATAGGGTCACCGTTTATCAACCTTTGGGGCACAAACCTATCTGAAATTCATGGCAGTGCCCCCCCCCCCAGAGGGTGTGGCCAAACCATATAATTTTCCTCAAAATTATTTTCATTTGTCTAAAAAGCTATGATAATCGCTAAGTTTTCCAATGTTTTTCATGGAGGCAAAAAAAAAAAAACGGACAACAGTAGAACGAACTTGTAGCACTGTTTCAATTACAAAACATCGTTTTTCTTCAATGAACCCAACTTACCTTACCACAAAGTTTGCTTGTTTTTTTTTCATTTTATCATACTTGGCTTTAGTTGCCGATGATCGCACTTCTCAAAGGATTAATAATAACAATCATAGAAACTAGTTTCTTTCACAAATTTTACCCAATTCCTGACCAGATTGCATAAACCATACACTATTTTTTTGGGGGTCACAGGTTAAAGTTGTCCAAACCTACAAATGAAAGCTACTAACCGCAAGCAAACTGGAGTGAAAGCTTACCACAAACAAACAAGAGAGAGGAAAAAAAAACAAGCTGTGATAAGAACTAACTGCAAGCAAGTGACCTGTAAAAGAAACCTGCCTCCCTATTTGGACTAAAATAATCATTGCCAAAATCTATATCTTTTTTTCCGACCAAAACAGCTCAAAAACCAAGCCCTTTGGTACCATAGAGTACTCCCCCTTTCCAGGACTGAAAATTACCTAAATATAACAGCCTATGCTGGAAAGTAAGACAAATAATGGCCTTGTGTAGCATAGGTACAATAATACACACACGTCCACAACACATGCAAAGGGCTTTAGTAATAAATTCTCACCGGGAGCCCCCACTCCCAAACGCCCCAAGTTGAGATAAGATATGGGAAGAGGCAAGCCCAGAGGCGGAAAAGGGGCGAGAGCTAAGGTACGATGACTAGCCATCGCTGCGGGGAGGAGGGTGGGGCGACAATCTGATGTCTGGCGTCCGTTTTAACGAAGAGAGGAATAAACAGGATAAAACAGGACTATTTATACTTAACTCGCGTAAACAATATGCATAGCAGATTCCCTAGAGGATATACAGAAGTGCGGGAATGAGAAAGTGGGATCTCAACACAATTAGGTGCGTTTGTGCATGAGGACTCCCAGTGAGAATAGTTATCATATACATTGCCCTCTGCATGCATTGCGTGCATATAATAACAATGACAAAAATATCACGATGACAACAGAAATATTGATGATGATAATGATGATGATGATGATGACATGTTTAGGACAGAATGAACTCTCAGTACTGCGCACCGCATTGTTGCCATTATGACAAATTTTTGATTAACTTTTGGGATCTTTTTGACAACTTCTTGATGGGTTATGTTTCAATTCCTTGGCCACTTAAAAATACAATAAGTGAGGGAGGTGGAGTTGACAATTGACAAAGAGCAAACATGGAACACGGTATTCAACAACTCTTCCTCGCATAGTTCTTGCACTTTTAACTGGCCAGTTCAAAAGGAATCAATCAAAAAGGTGTCAAAATCAATTAGTCAAGTGCAACAGGATGCTTGTTACTGAATAAAACAGTAAAAAGCAGCTTACAGCTCTTCTATACCGCTAACCAGTAAATAAATAGTGTAGCCACAAGTGTAAATTAATTATTTCACCAAAAAAGTTGTCAAAACATTATACAGGTAACAAAGAAAACATTTTATCTTCTATGCTTTGCATACACTACCCTTTAAAAAATGATCTTAAACTTGACACTTAATGACAATCTCCTGTCCAGAAAATAATAAATTAAAACATCAGAAATATTTTACCTACAACACTTTTTAAAGTATTACAGACACATTTTCAATTTGTCACTTAAGTGTGAAAAAGCAGTTATTCACGTTTGGGTTGAAACCAAAACCAAATCAATCATTAATTGGCAAATTTCAGTTGATAAGACAGTGCAGTGTGAACTGATCAGAACTTTGCGTAAAAACAATTTTCAAATTTTACCAAGCACAAAGAAAAAAATTAACCACTGCTGGCAAGGCATGTGAAAATGTTCATAAGCCAAGTCACAATACTGTATCATTATTCTTAGTTAGCTTCCTGGGCTAGGGCTGTTCAAGAGCTGATCTTAAATAAAGCCAATAATTCAAAATTATTCAAAATAATTAAATCCAAATCATACTTATTCCAGATTATCATAAATTATCTTGCTTTGAAACAACTGGCCCCTGATTGGTTGAAAAACAGATGAAAAACGATATTGAATGAGTTTTTCTAACCAATAATGTAACTCGGCAAATTTAATGCCAAACCAAAAGCTCTGAAATACACTGTCAGTAACAATATTCTCCTAACCAGCTGAGATTAATTCCTTTATGTCTGTTTTGAGAAATTGGCCATACATCAAAGCAATATCCTGTATGTGACTGCTAGTTTCACTTATGTTACCCAACCAGTTGATAACATGCCATAAAATTCTGGTTGTATAAGCCCCCCAGTTTATAGGCTCATCTACCTGGAAACAACAACAAAAAAACCATCCGGTTCTAAGCCCCCCTCTGCTGGACAACAGTACTGAGCAGGGCTAAATATTGCTTAATAATGACTTTTAAACCTAAAATCCTATTTCGATTCGCCATGGCTCGTTTCGAAAAGTTTTTTGTTTGCTCCACTTATAAGCCCCCCAGATATAAGCCCCTCTGTTTATAAGCCCACCCAAAACCCCTTATGAAGTTGTATAAGCCCAGGGCTTATAACCAGAATTTTATGGTACATAATTTATTAAATAATATAATCAGAAAAAGAAAGAGCTCAATAATTTTAATAGAATAGTATAGGAATGTAACAGCTACTCCGGCAAACTCTCCATTACGTGAGATTAAGACCATTTGAACAGTTCCATTCAAAATCCTTGAATGCAGATTGATTTCCATTTGTTTAAGAAATTATACACATAGACCACACTTAAAGATTTTTTTTTTGCACATTTTATAAAGATGCCTTGTCTTCAAATTTTCAGCAGTCAATATTTAAACTCAGTTACCTCTTATGCTTTCATCTGACCAGTGCTGACAAATGAAGATAAACAAGACTAATGACCCTCTAGTCTCCTAAGCATTCAATATTTGGGTCATCACATAGTTTGCTCCTTCACATTCCAACTTGTTTGACTGAAGTAAAAGGAATTTGGTCACCATATTTTGTTCATTAATACAGTCACATGCTGAGGTAGAAACAAGGATGATAATTATTAAAGGTTTAGTCTAGAATGCTACCCCACTTAACTACAACCTACATTTTGTTGTTCTGTTACTGCATGTTTTATAAACTAAGAAGACATTCAGCTATTGTTTATTTCCTGTTCAAAACCATTTCACTCCAAGGATAAAACAACTTACAGTATGTGACCATTCATGATAAAGCTACCGAGCAGTACTGTGTACACTCTGTATGTCATGGTTCTTACTTTAAGTTTGTGGACAGAATCCTAGTGTGTGACAACTCAAATGAAAAATAGCGAGCAGTACCGTATTTAACTCAGTGCCGCGGTGCTTATTTGAGGGTGGCGCTTAAAAATTGGACATGACAGAGAAATCTTTCCTTTTAATTCAATCAACAGTATATTTTCTATCTGTATGAAAATTTTACAGTAACTTGGTTGTCACTGTGTGTCTTTCCCAGCATTTTCTGGATAGAGAACTTAATGGGCAAGTGGTGAAATTACTCACTTTGAACTGAAGAACATCGCTTTTGATAAAAAGAAATTTCCAATGCTGTTTTAGAGTTGCTCTGTAGTTGGTTTTTGGTAACACGGAATTCCTTGGATAAGCACCACATTGGTTCCGCTTTTTGTCCTGAATGCAGCGCTTATTCAAGCTGTAATTTTATGCTGTACATGTAGTACACTTACTGTACATGTAACTTAGTGTAAAAGGTGGTATTAATTTTTAAGTTTGTGAATGAAATGTTAACTAGTGTTAAGTAAAAAATTCAAATAAACTTGCTATTTAGTAGTAGTTTTATGGAGTTCAATTTGTTTGCCAATATTATTTTGAAAGCTAAAACTTTAGATCTCTTGCAATCTTAGAATTAAAAGTGTTTACAATAATTTAGTAAATAAAAGACAGTGGATCTTGTTATCTACATCTAGTAGTGTAATACAATCCAAAAGTCACTGCATTTCCTAGCACATTTCTAGCCAAAGCCATAGGCTGCTAATCATCTGCAAGGATTTCAGACTGAAATGCTTACAAATACAACATACACACTCCATAACTGTTAATATGAAACTAAACTTATCTCTTCAAAAGAGAACAGTACCATATCACCATAGTTAATAAAGGGGGAATGGTTATGTAGCTCGACAAACTTCAAAGGAACATTGAACAAAGATGCCAAGATGTACATTGGGTTAGGTCCATGACCATGCACAATCTCATTTTGTACTCGCACATGTACACTACGCATGGAACCATTTCTATCGTTTAGTTTGGGGACTTATTTAAATTCCAGGACTTTCCATGACTTCTTCAAGTTCTTCATAACCCAAATTTGATCATTTTCTTGGAAAATCATTTTGGATATGTTTTACCATTACTTTTCTTCATGAAAAAAAAACAACAACTTATTTTCGTACTTTTTAATCAACATCATTTACCATGAATTTCCAAGGCCCACATTTAAATTTCATGACTTTCCAGGCCTGGAAAATGAAATTCCCACATTCCATGACTTTCCAGATTTTCCATAACCCATATGAACCCTGTTGGTTGTTCAGAAGTCAACACGTATTGTGTTTGTGCAAGATCAAGAACCTAAAAGCTAACAAAAACATAGAACTTTGTCAAGCTTCATAACCATTTCCCTGTACTAACGATGGCACCATATCACCACAACTTTGTTAATATATGTTAAGAGGTTTTCTTCCATATTCCACCTTCCAAATTCCTGTATGCCCCAAGATTAAATATGTATTGTTTATGTTTTGTTTTCTCAGAGCACCAATCATTACGGCCTCTCTCGTAAGTGCATTTCACACAGATAAATTGTAGGGTATCCCCAAGACGTGAGTGCGCAAAGGTGCATCCTGCAGGTGCTTTACCCTCGACATGACGCCAGCACTCCTCAGATTTATCAGACCCCCTAACACGTATCCCATGGCGCATACGTCCTTCGTTATCCCAGAATATTGGTTTGAATGCAACTTTTTTGCCAGACGTTATATGCTTCCCATCGATGGGTTTCCATCCCTTTTTGGGGTTTCTGCTTTGCATTGCCTCCTTATATTCCCTTGATTCTGGTAAGCTATCTAGATAACCTTGCAGCGTCTGAGGGCCGACACTCTGTAAGCTTGACGACAACCTAGATGTACCACTCTCCAGAGTTATATCATCACATTTTGCAAAGTGACTGGTTTCTGCTTTTTCAGATGGTATTGGCCGTGACGCAGGTTGGGACTGCCAGGTGGGTGGCTGACTGATAGAACTTGATGGAGGTCTGTGACTGGACTGTGTATAATAAGAAGTGTGATCTGTACTTGAACCATAGCTATGTTGGCTCTCCTGGCTAAGGCCTGCTGTCTCTGTACGTGTACGCATAAAAAACAATATCTAATTATCAGGTAGTGTAGAAGGCTGACCGTAATGCAGACGACAAAATAAACAACAACAACAACAAAACTCTAGCAGTAATTTACATTAATTTGGTTCATATTTTATTCATTTTGAGATTCTGGCACTGTATCTAAATTTGAGGGCCAATGTTGTTTTCTTCACAGAATTTCCCTAATGTTGCAACACTCTTGCATGTGACTGGCCACTAACCCCTTTTCTTAGAATGGTGAATTCATCATTTCTACTTTAAAATTGGATACACTTATTTTTTCACCAGTAAGAAAAAAAAAATTCACAATTATATTTGTCGCATTAGAATAACTGTGCCAGTCTGTAAAACTGTACTTTTCCCATCCATCAACTTTGCAACCGAAAGTCAATATCTCCAAGGAGTTTCCAACATTAGTGTACATGTAGTTCTAATAAGAACAACATGACTGTTTACATCTCTACAAAACTCTCTTTGAAACTCTTTAAGCCTTTGGAGTCAATTTGTATAATAATTATAGCATGATACCTTCTCTATACATGTACATTGTACAAAGGCAATTACTGATGGTTCCAGAAAATATCCATACCCCCCATGGAAGAGATTTTTCCTAAGACCCCACACCCACATGGAAATTCCAATTACATGTAAGCCTCATACATTTCCTTTAAATGTTTGGCCTTTGAGACCCCCTCATCCCACCCCCAAGAATTTCCAATCCCTTCTGTCGGGGAGTATGGACATTTTCTGGAACCACACAATGTAAAATATGTTGTGGTTCAGTTTTACTCTCGGTGCAATCTGGTACACATTTGAAATTTTCCTTTTTATTTTCATTATCATTATAAAAATAACAATTATAATTATTACCAAACAAAAGAACAAAGGAGAATACCAAATTACATCAAGTGTAAAATAAATTGAACCACAAAGTAAACACCGACATTAAAGGGGCTTTGTCACAGATTTTAACAGATTTTTGAACAGCCAACATTTATATTTGTGTGAAAGGAAAAAAAAAAGTAGTCTTACTATTTTTATTAACAATTGCTATATTAGAGCACTGAAACTGTTAACAAGCAATGGCTATGATGGAAATGGGTACAACTTGAAAAGTTTAGCTAAACTGTTCAGGTTGTTCAGGACAGCACGTCTTCCAAAAATTTGATATTTACAGCTGCTGTAGTTTGACCCATGTATTAAGGTTATATCTTCCTTTAGATGTTCAAAGACAATGTTTTTCATGGATTAAGTTTCCTACCACTAATTTCAGAAGGGTCTGTCGATTTCATGAGTTTGAGTTAGAAATTTCGAGTTCGAGTCAACATATCAAGTTGCTTGCGGTTAGCTCCACTCTGGTTTGCTTGCGGTTAGTTTCGCTCCTATTTGCTTGCGGTTAGCTTTCATTTGTTGATAAGGGCGACACTATGCGTGACCAACTGCGAAAATGTCACGCCATGTTGTGGGCTTTTCATTTTCGTTTTCTTTCTTTTTTTTCTTTCTATCGTCTTCCCTCACGAAATCAGTAACTTTTCAGGCCCTTCCTTTCAACTACAACTCGAAATTTTAACTCAAAATCGAAATTCTAATTCTAACTCGAACTCGAAATTTCTAACTCGAACTCATAAATTTGATACACTCATTTCAGAACAGTTTAGACCAAAAATCTGCGAAATCCTCGTGACAGAGCTCCTTTAAAGATTTGCCAAATAATATTTGGTTACAGCGAAAAATGTGGCTTGACCACCACTTACCAGCTGTATTCAAAGCAGAAGCATACGAATGTTGAGACTCCAGCTCCATGTTTTCAAAGTCTTTCAATGACTGCTCGATAGCCAGATCCTCTCTCTCATCAACAATATCCTTATGTTCTGACATGCCGGCTGCCCCTCTTTGATGATGAGCTGCATTCTGAGCTGAGGTGTGGGAAGGTGCAGTTGTAATTACATGATTCATGCCACTGATGTCATGATTAAATGCACCTTGACTTCTAACACTATCTGAAACCACATTTCCTGGAACACTTACAACTGGGGCCTGCTGGAGGAAGGCTCCATATACATTGGCGGTGTTAAAATCTGGGTACTGACCAATATTGGGCCACATTTGTGCAGCAGCATAAGGGTCCACCTGCTGCGTACCATAAGAAGCCGTGACCTGAGCTGAGGATAGGGCCCCACTTTGTGGCTCATTTAGTTTTAAATTATAATCTCCACTGGCCAAGGCAGCATAGTGATTAAGCAATTCTTGTTGAGAGTTCATGTCTGCCATACCAGCAGACATATTATTGAGAATTCTGTTATAATCAGCAGCAGTAATGAAGATGTCATCAGTCTGTATACTAGCATCAATGGCCTCCAAAGCAGTTTGTGTGGATTTATCAGCTGTTGCAACTTTTGTTGTGTTCTTTAATTGATCTAACAAGGTCAAAGGAAAAGCACTTATTTGAATGTATGCAAAAATCAATTTATCAGCAGTTTTTTTCAACCTGTAAGCCTCACATTTCTCACAACAAAAGGAAACTTACACAATGTACTTGTAAGTGATATGGGCCTCTCCCCTACATCTCCCCCAGTGAAATGCAGTTGCCCTTAATGCTGCTATGTGGGAAACATGGCAGCTTAGCATAATGAACTTTGGATAGAGTGGTCCAGGCCTGCTCAAGCTGTCACTTTACGTGCTTCATGCAGATATAATTATGCGCTGACTTGATGTGAGTAGTTGCACATATTTTATGGTGGCTGCTAGAAAGTGTATGTTGAGCAATTCTTTCCGAGATTCAATTTAGCAATATTTTCAGTTCTTTTCAGAGACTTTTATTCTCAACTTCTAAAGGATTTCTAAACTAATTGAGCGAGAACTCATAAATAAATTTAAATGTTTTTCCTGAAAATGCTTATTAAAATGAACAAAATTAAATAGCCTTTTATAAACAGTGGCCTGTATAGTATTACAGTCTGTATATAAAATTCAGCATGCGTGTCATTTGCATTTGAGTTTTACTCACCTTGACTAGAATAACGTTTACTCCATGATTTCATTATAGGAATGCACCTTCCAAGAGGGATACCTATCTCCTGAAAATATACAGATGGCAAATATCAGCTTGCTGTTGATTCTGTTTAATATGTACATGTACATGTACATATAACTATGTAGATTCTTAAACTAATAACAAATGAAATACAGATTCATTAGAAAGAAAAATTGTTTCATTTTAATGTAACACAATCATGTTAACTAACTTTCATTGTCATAAAAACAGCAATTGTAACACAGCTAGCAGAGTTGCCCAATCAAATTCTGTATACTTAGCAAGAACAAATCACTTTGCCAGAAATATTTTTTCTTGCACAAGTTTTGGCATGGGTTTTGTTGTACATTTCCACCAGCAATGTTAGAAAACAATTGGTTCATGCTTTTAGCTGTGCACTATCGAGTTATGATGCAGGCAGGAAGTTTGGAGAGCACCCAAGAAGCTAGAGTTGCCACCATAAGTCAATGGCATATGCTAAAGCATGATATATTAAATAATGTTCAGATGACAAATTCAGGAATTTTTGTTGTTTGTGGAAAACACAATGTTGAATCTTTATTAATCTCCTTAATAGCACTGTCAGTTTATAACCTTACCCTGAGGATTTGTTTAAGTTCATCTTCTGTTTCAACATATCTGAGCGTCTGGTCCTTTGGAAAGAAATGGAACATAATTTAATTTTGAAACATTTGAAATGTTCTCCTACAAATCATCATAGTTCCAAACTGAACGGTGTGACCAGATCTACTCTCAGTACAGTTTTTAAGCTAGTGATAAATAACTTGTCCAAGATAGCTGTTGATGATTAATTCCAAGATGCGTTATCTAGCAAATTTTGTGAAAATACAGTACATTTAGGATGATTACATGATTTACTAATGGATTGTCTGGCTTTATCCACTGACATCCTTTAAGATGGATAAATAGACAAATCAAAATGTTGTTTTAGTTTGATTTTCATTTTACTTTGTTCCAGATTTATTACCATTGATGATCCTTTAACAAAGAAAACACAAATCAAACTACATGTAGTTTTAAATCATTTTGAGCCGAATTGAATTTATTTTAAACTATAAAATACAATATTTTCCATTTTTTTCGGCCAGACTTGTCTAGTACAGTGTATATTTAAGATAGGCAACTCAAGTCTGTCTCCAGTAAATGAAAATGAAAATTTGGGATTGGGATTAAACTTAATTTTGGTTAGAGTTATTGGGAAGTTTGAAATAATTTTAGTTGGCTAGAGAAATACCCCCGGTAATTATTGTTGGGATGCAACTGAATTTTCTTTTGTGTTCTTTCTAAAAGATTACAATCATTGTTCGTGATAATATTATTAATTTTTGTAAACACCTGAATACAATGTTCCTTAAATGTCCATTTTAAGTCTGCCATTCCAAGGTTGTCAAGAACTCTAAACACCTCCTGATATGACTCATCACTTGGACCAAGTGAGGGTCTGTTATGGTAGGAATTGGACTGCATCATCTGAAAAATTGTTAAAAAGAAGCAAGTCTAACATGATGTATTACCTTGGATAAAAGAAAGATAATTTTTCAAACAATTATATGTGGCTTAATGTTAATGTAATTTTGGCAAAGTTAAATAATCTTGAGCCAATGATTGTGTTCAGCAGTCTTCTCCTTTTGCATAGTGATCAATCTGCGGGGTGATCTCGGGAGCTTGCTGTTCACCTCCTGACCTGTGTATGTTTTGGGTCGCATTTCAAGCTGATTTTCACAGATGTTTTTTGTCTTGTAATTGGTGCAGGATCAAGTGGGTGTCCTATAATTTACAGGATTCTAGTTACAACCTTTTGTTTTGTAATTAGTACAAAATGAGATACCTGTAATTGGATACCTACATATGTGACCTCTCACATGGGTAAAATGAATGATTATCTAACTGGCTAGAAACAGCTTACCAAGCCATTTGAAACAGGTGAAACAGCTGAATGGCTTATGAATTTTTCGAAAGGATGGTCATAAACTGGTGAATAGCTTATTAATTATCCCGAATGGATAGCTTTGAAAGGCTGAACGGCTCATGAAACTTATATACACCACTTGCACACTAATTTCTTGTGTTTACATGCATATACAGTAGGTACTTTTTGCTCTTTCTCTGCTCTTGCAAAACTGATGAAATATGTCACTCACTTTTTCACTCAAAATACTTCCTATAACTTTGAAATATTTTGCTAATACATACATTGTATGATTAGTTAATAACTGGATTGTCTGCCATACGATGCGGAAAGTAATCATCTGTAATTTTAAAATTGCCCACCGAGGCTACACTTGTACACACTCACAGGCAGCCCAAGCTCACGTTTCGAGCGGTTGGTAGGTATAAATTGGTGTTGCGTAACACTAGACCGTTGAGAATATTATAAGGCTTTGTATGGGATTTGGGTCGATTTTGGCCGTATTTATGCTTAAAATACAGTAAATATACAAAATAAACTTACTTTTGCCATTTGCTGTGTCCTTTTGCCTGTTTTGCGTCTTGAAGTGGTGTTTTAGTCGATTTTTCTCTTCCCTGTTCCTTCCTTCCTAAGACGGAGTCAAGGCGAAACACTGCCATGGCGATCGATCCGCCATCGAGCGGCGATTTTTAGCCCGAAAATCGGTCCCAACTTAGAAAGTTGCGACTAAGTAATTTTTACCTTCCCTCCCATGGACGTATGTGGATTTGACACCAGGCCAGGCCGCTAAGCCTAGTTTGTAACGGTCGTGTCAACTTCGAATTACACAGGAATTGCAGACCTCCGAAACCTATGGATTAGTCGTGGAAATCGGTTTATTTCAAAGGGTATGCATTGAGATTTTCCAAAGCTGTGGATTCGTGGGAGGAGGAGAGCTAACGACCTTTACGTGAGAAAGGAAAAGACGCCATTGGGACCGATTTTCGGGCTAAAAATCGCCGCTCGATGGCGGATCGATCGCCATGGCAGTGTTTCGCCTTGACTCCGTCTTAGGAAGGAAGGAACAGGGAAGAGAAAAATCGACTAAAACACCACTTCAAGACGCAAAACAGGCAAAAGGACACAGCAAATGGCAAAAGTAAGTTTATTTTGTATATTTATTGTATTTTAAGCATAAATACGGCCAAAATCGACCCAAATCCCATACAAAGCCTTATAATATTCTCAACGGCCTAGTGTTACGCAACACCAATTTATACCTACCAACCGCTCGAAACGTGAGCTTGGGCTGCCTGTGTACACACTCAGCCCAGTTACCACTATTACTAATGTTATTACAGTTGGTAACGATGTTCTATAGAGCTAGTGTGCAATTGTATTTTACAATGATAATCGAAATCCCCTCAATAACAGACGATAAATACAACAAAGCGTACAAAGTATTAATAAAATGGCTTTTTTGAGAGCAAGTGAAGAGATGAAACAGACAAATCTTTGTCAAGAATTGATGACCCGTAATAATATTCATTACAAAGCCCCAGAGGTCTGATTATAAACCTGTCGATATATTAACTTTCTTCCATATAAATTATTTTTAAGATTTGTTAAATTCACTGGAACCTCTAAAGGCCAAAAAACAACTAGAACAAACTCTTTGATTTGGCTAGAGCTACTTCCTGTATATATGATCGTTTACCAAGCTATTGAAAATCGAAACGTTCAGATTTTGGTCGGGTTAAGCGGACGCAATTTTGACATTTCTTCGAGCAGTTACTAAAGCTATTTACTCACCGTTTGTACATAGAAGCTTTCTCCTTCTCGTTTAAGATTTCGATCGCCAAAATTCGGTCCTGCGACCAGAATTTTTTTCTGTTCGGCTAAAGGAACAACATTCTTTCACTATGTACTGCACGCCGCCATGTTCCAAAATTGTCTGCGAGGAGAATGGTAACCAACTGTACCGCTGAAAAGATTGACATGGGACGCGGGCGGGCATACGGGAGGGTCCAGGGCGGGACCTCCCGCCCTGTCTTCGGAGAGTCATTATCTCCAAGTCGCTTTATAGAGGGAATGCCCGCTTCGCTTATCACCAAGGTTGAAGAATGATTCTTATAGCAGAAATGACGAAGCGGAAGGGGTACTTCCGTAAATTTAGGTTACCGTAGCACTTACACATTAGAAAGTCCACTTTATTTCTTAAAATGGCTGATGGAAATAAAGTTATCGTTTTGTATCGTATCGTATATGTACCTCACTGATTTATGGTTTGAAATATCCCCACCCCCTCCCCCTTAAAAGTCCCCTTCCGAACAGATTTTCTAGAAAATCACTGTTCCATTTACCTTACAACCAAAAATTTTCGGGATTTTTGGCTCAATGGTAAGCACTCCCTAGTTGGAGGTTAGAAAATCAAAAATGGATACCTTTTAAAGCGCCAAACCTCAAAACGCGACACCCTATTCAAAGGTAAAACGCAAACTAAGAATTTTTTAATTTTTTTTTATAGCATGAAAAGTTTAACGGGTAATTCAGTTTTAGATCGCACTATATCTTTTCCGTTTCGCTGGACGTTTACGCACTGGCTAATCAATCTAAAGGCAAAATGATTCACTTTTTGTAATTATGTTTATTAGTGATATGGAATCACTACACTCGGTATGTGCATCTATCTCTTCGCCAGAATGAGATACAGTAAAAACCCGCAAGAAAGAACCTGGAAATTAAGAACCTGCTAGCTTCAAATTTGTCATTTATACCCCCTATAAACAAGAACCTATTTAGCCTAGAAAATGAAAAACAGGTTCTTATTTTCAAAAAGCATCATTTAGTGATGCAGAGCTGGGTAAGAATTCTGTTTGGAAAAATAGGAGCTTGCGATTGCTGTGCAGGGAAATCAAGTAATATTATAAAAACGTAAAGTGATATTAATTGTATTGTATTATGAAAAAAACAGGCTGATTACCATTTTATCTTGTAGCTGGATTTTATTTGTTGTTACACAGAAATAACAACCTATTTAAGAACCTAGCCTAAAATTATGTTAACTACCATTTAAACAAGAACCTGTTTAGGCTAACTCTAAAAAATGTAGGTTCTTACTTAAGGGTTTTTACTGTTCCCATAAGCCTAGCATGCAGTGGACAGCTGTTTCGTCCTCTTTGGGACTCGTCAGCACAGCGTAAGGCATGGTGGGTAATGGGAGACAGTTTTTATTTCTCCCACCTCAGTCATCCAACACTTGTGATACACAAGGTGGATCTCTGGAGACGAGCGCACCAGTAGTCTTAGATGCCCTTTTCATTGAGAACCTCAAAAAACCATACCCTATTCCGCGGCGCACACATATATAACTCATATAAAGGAATATCCTTTTTCACTTCCGTCATTTACTTTTCTGCTTTGTGGCATTGCTGCTTTCCGTTCTGCAGTTTATTGCGTTTGGAACCTTTCTCCCTTAACTCTTATTTTTTCAGTTTCCTTTCCGCCCTAAATTCCATGTATAAAGACTCTTTCCACGACCCATGAAATTCATCTCTAAATCTGCAACCCTTCGCAAAAAAACAAACGGGCAAATATTTGAGTTTAATTTTTACTTTCAGGATCCAGCTGGTAGGGATAAGAACAGTTTTGGACAAAAATATTTAGATGTTTTTGATCTGTGTTTTAAGTTCTTTTTTTCAAAAAGTCACAAAAAGAACAGCTGGTCTTTCAAGTTAATTAGAAATGCAATGTGGCGCGGCTATTCTCCATCTGCGGGGGAAAGTTTTCGTCTTTCAGGAACTAACCCGGTTTCTGTAGCATTAAGTGACTAGAAGTATTTCTACTCCTCCCTGGATGGGATGCTAATCCATCGAAGGGTTGCCCCCAGCATTAAATTCCCCGGTTCCCATGGGTGGAAGTATACACTGTGAGAGTCAAGTGTCTTGCCCAAGAACACAACACAATTACCCTGACTAGGGCTCGACCCCGGATCCCTCGATCTGGAGTCCAGCGCACTAACCATTAGGCCAGCATGCCTCCCGCCATGCAGCGCGTACATTCTGGAAAATGTGTCTTAGCAACATTTTTGACTTGACTTGCGCCGTGCAGTTCGATCGGTATAATAGTAGCCGCACAGTTAATATAATTTCTTGTCTCGACTGCTTGGTAGGTCCGTTACATGCTTATTACACCCACTGTTCCTCTTCCATTGGTTGCTGTGATACAAGATCCAATCTGCTCCTCTGTCGTTCCTGATAGGCTGCAAAAACAAATAAATGTTACTGGAGGCGTCGTGCTACCTTTTGTTTTTATAATAATCTTGATGATTCAAATAACGTTGAGACTGCGATACAACCTCATTCCGAGGTCTTTTCCTGAAGAAGGGAACACTGGAAACGTGGTTGGCTACGAAACATTGACTGTCCGGATTTAAGCTTTCTCAGCCGCTACAAGCTTTTTGTCGTAGTTCACCCCGTTTTACTGCGCGGCTGCCAACACCAGCAAAGTGCTAGCTAGGACTGAAGGGCGTGGTTGTAACTGCGGTTTCAATTTTCTCTACTGTAGAGAGTGTTTCAAAGAACTGGGTAGTCATAAACACCTTTTTATGGCGGCGTTTTGCCGGCTAAACTGGCGAAAAAAGGCCAGTTTACAAATTTGTGCGGATCATTGTCGGTAGACGGTGCCTTAGACAATTTTATCGGAATAAACATGATAAAATAGCATGCACGCGAAGCTTCGATCATACAAGCGCCTCGCCAGCCGGTCATAGTACCCATAGGATTTAAACTTCTATCGAAGAACGCATCGTTGGTGGTTTTTAAATCCCATAAGATTTAAAAGATAAGATATTCATACGTTCCATTTTATTTGCCCGATCAAACCGCAAAATATTTTATATTGAAAAATTTCTTCTGGGCCACGATGTTGTGTAGACCGGAGGTAAAATGACGTCATCACAGAAGAGTTCTCTTCAGTATACCCATTTATCTGTCGATAACCGTGAAAATATTTTTGATGAATAAAAACAGCTCTCAAACATATAAAAATGTTCCAACTAGGAATAAATTTCGTTCCAGATATGCAATCAGTAAAAGAGCCGAGCTTATTTGATATCGCATTTCTTGAAATTTCATATTTAAAATTTCATTTTTAAAAATTTCTGGATGTTTACTATTAAAGACACTAATAAAATTGTTAATTTTTTTTATATTTTGTTGTTTTTGACCAAGCATGTCTTGACTTACCTAATTTTCTCTTAAGCCAAAGAGTGACTCTTTCGTAATAAGCTATACTTTTTCTCAAATTTCCCATACAATGATACGCATTTGCAATGCTAGCGCTGGCCTTTGCTTCACTGTCACCATCTTTTAAAACCTCAGCAATTTTTCGCCGCTTTGAGTGATAGTAAATAGCACCTTCAAAATCTTTCTGCACTTCGCAAATGTTTCCAAGGTTATTGTACATTCTTCCTTGACACCTCGAGTCTTGCAAGTCTTCGGCAATTGCCAAACCACTCTCTAAATATTCTGAAGCTTTCTCGTATTCCCCTAACTTTCTGTAAACGCATCCAAGATTGCAATACGCTCTTTGCAAACGCGGCAATGAACGGTTTCTTTTCACAAGATTAAAATATTGTTCGTAATACTCCTTTGCGGTTTGAAACTTGCACAATTTATAGTAGGCATGGCCCAGATCCAAGCAAAGTTTTTCTCTCTTAGCCTTATTACAACGATTCTTTTGAAGCTGCTTTTCCAGATCAGATATCAATTCCTCTAAATCCCCCCTCGTATATGGAACCACTTTGATGTCTTCATCTTCCTCTTCGTGAATAATTTTTCGTAACTTTTCTGTCGCGAATTCGTCTTGATTAACACCCTCGTCGTTGACTTTCAAAGATGCAGTTTCTTCGTCAGCGCCTCCTTTTTTCGAAAAACGTTTTCTCCACTTTCGTAGTCTTGAGCAAATGCTGGAGCCCATGTTTTGATAAAAAATATCTTTTATTAATTATACCTTGTTCGCGTTTAACGTTTGCTTTGCATATATACTTGACAGGCCACCTGTTGTATAATAGATTTCTTACACTCACTGTATTTTTAATGAGGCGGCTTTTATCAATATACATACCGGACTTACATGAGCTATATATCTTTCGTCCGTACATATCAGATATCCTGCGATAGACATACTTCTCAAATTTGTGAAGATTCGCGCGAGATCTTACAAAGCGCTGCATAGCCACAGTTCGACTGACCCTGAGAAAAATTTTAAAATGGAATACATGAAAAGTATTCAAATTTAGTATAAATTAAACTCAGTTGTGTTCTACTGGAAAACTACGAATCAGATTGGTTTCCCACTGTTTTTCTATTCGCTAACAGAGCACAATCGCGCCCTCGTTGCTCTTAAAGGGAACATTTTTCGTATTTTCTTGGCTTAAAAACACATAAAATTGTAAGTTTTGGACTGCAATCCTTTAGAGTTTCTACTAAAATAATAAGACTTCTCACCTTCGTTTTCTATGAGGGAATAGTCAACTCGGCTGAGCCTCGTTGACTATTCGCTCATAGAAAACTCTGACACGTAGTGTGATTGTTAAAGGAGCACAGTCAGTTTTGGGATCGTGCTGACCTAATGCTGATGTTTATTACAATTGAAGAGTTTTTATCACGAAAAGTGTTTCGTTTTTAGTGCTTAGTGCACAGTTCACCTGCCTCGTATTTGTTTCTGTTTTCCTTCTGACACAACCAGCTCCCAATGTCTGGCTTCATAGCTCAGTTGATAGAGCATCACATCGGTATCGCGGATTTCACGGGTTCGAATCGCGTTGAAGCCCTGAATTTTTTTCAGGCTTCTTTATTCCAATTGCTGAAATTGAAAATTCACTGCTATGGTCACTTGTTACTTTCATGAGGGATTCATGATATGGCATAGAAACACTATAAGGGACAGATCGTCTATTATGTCACAGGGAAGGCCGGTGGTTTTGAAAAGGTGTGGTGTAGCGAAACTGTACCCGCCAAATAATTTCATATAGAAACTACCTCCCCCCACCCTTCGCAATTCTAATTTTAAAAGTATACCTCCCCTTGCGGACCAGGTTTTAAATATTCCGCTATTTTATAATTTTCTCCTTCTTTCCTGACACATACATATTTTTATCTCGTTTATTTTTTCTCTGGATATAATTTCTTCGCAGTTAATCAGACATCACTGGTATTACAGTTCAGCCAAATGTATAACTGATAGACTGTCTTCATAACCATTCTCGATGAGCTTCACCGAGTACTCTAGCAAGTTAATTTCTTTCAACCAAACACTTAAAACACAACGCAAACTATCGTTCCCATTTCTTCGCTCGATTTCTCTATTCATATTCATCATCTGAAGCTCTTCACAATCTCTCGCTCCAAAGGTTGCCCTGAAGAGAGACTGGGGCGTGATTACTGATCATCTGATACAGTGGGCTCAATCATTGGTATATAACTACCCGAATCCTTACTTCCGCTTTAAGAACGACCAGCGAGGAATTGTTTTGTTTTGTTTCTACTATATAAAGGTAAAAAGGATTCCTTTCAATTACAACACTTTTTATACTGCCATTGCCATGTCTTAAAATTTGACCCCTCAAGGTAAAATTAACCGCCAAAAGGGAGCTGGTTTTAAAATTGTACCCTCATCTGCTTCCAAACCACTTACCTCCCTGGGACGTAATAAACGACTGGTCCCTAAAAAACTGTATTTAAGATTGTGATATCAGTGTAAGCATATTTTCAATTAACAATGAATAAATGGTACGTGCTCGATCATCCTCAGAAGGTTTACTTCGACTACGCATATTAGGAAGTTTAAGCAAGCCACCACAGACACGGCTACGAAAGCGTCGATAAACAAAATATTTCATTATGATTACAATAGCGCCTCACGTACGTTATAAATCCTTGATTACTTTTGTGCCGTCGTCTGCAAAACAACAACCTGAAATGGCCAAATCCTTCGTTATAGCGAGAACGTGAGGCACAACTAAACAGCGATATCTTTTAGTTTCGATTTAAAGTTGAACGCTGTCTTGACATATTTAGCTAGGGATCGTTCTGACACGAAAAACAAATTAATCCAGATAACCGCGGGATTCTTAAGTAAAATATTGATAAGATCGACGGTGTCCTCGGCGCCGCCATCGTGTTAAACACATTACCCCCAACGTGGTGCAAGGACGAGGGGGGTGGTTGACGGACCCCCTCCAATGTTTTCGTTCTATTAATGCACAGCGAAATTATTTTGCATTGAGTAGAAAGCCCTTCGCTCACTCTGCAAACTGTTGGCTGTGACGTCATATGATGTCATCTGACGTCATTAGAGCCGCCATCTTGGATTTCACCATTTTCTGAGTCAGAAAATAACGTAAATTGACACAAAATAATGCCAAATATTATAGCGACAAAATTACGATTTGTAGCCACGCCTGAATGTAATGATGGACACATAGTTAAGATATCAAAATTTCCGCAGAGGAATGAATGAACAGCTTTTGAAAGTTTCAGATACGATTTTCAAAGTTACGAAAAAAACCTCTAGTATAGGGGGTGCACCCTCCCCCCTTGTACGTCCTTGGGTTTATATTCCTACAGATACAGTTTATACGGTACTTTTTAGCAGTCCAAACGTGAGCTGTCCACCATCAATACAAACACTTACAAGTTCGTTAACGTACATTTTTTAACCATCGCAGTTAATTGTACAACTTGCTTCCAATCCAGTGTTGAGTGGTCGAGTCTGGATTAGACGTACATCGAAATGCAGGGTTTGTAAACTCATATCGACCAAAATTCTGTTCCTTATTGACAGATCCTACCTTGCCGTCAAAATCACAGCCCTTTGTTGCACTATAGTAACTGTTTATATGCCACATGCGGTCCGCTTTTTGCCAAGTACCTGCAGTACAGTCGCGGTACTCAATTCCTCGGATGTTGAGCAACTCGTAAGTGCGACACTCACCTTCCCATGCGCCAAACAAATCATGCCCTTCCAATTTTGCTCGTGCGTAATCAGTATACACAAGACCATCACCAGGAAAGTTACACGTCGCCCTTAAATGGGTTGATACGCCAGCAATGGACTGCATCCGGGACAGAGATAATCGATAGATTTTCCATTTAATAGCTCCGTCATCTTCATTGACAGGAAAGTCCACACCAAATCTTTTTGTATCAAGCTGGTTGACATTTCCAAAAGAGAACGACTGAACAAGTGTCCAGACAAAACCGACCTCAGAATCAAAATCGCAATAGACTTGGAAAGGGTTATTTAGAGGGTCATACACGCTGTACATTCCAGATATTTTAGCGCCATTAGTTACCAAGTCCTTGCAGCTTCGAGGGTATTTTATTCTTTCGCACCGCTGACCAGTGTAAAAATCAGGGCAAGTGCAGTTAAATCTCACAGTGGTGGGGTCACAAATCTCCTCACAGGTCCCCCAATTCAAACAAGGTTCTGGGAGACAACATCTATTGATACAGCGATCTTGTCCGTGAACGAAGCTTCTTCCGTCCTAAATAAAGGTAAAACTAAATTAATTGTTAAGTTTGTTTATATTATATTGCAAATTTGTAGACTTGCATCAAAGGCATTTTGCAGCGTCAGCGTGATCGACATCATTGCCAAAAATAGGACTTTTACTTGTTAATGTTTTTACAGAACATTATCAGCACGAACGAACGCAATTGCTCTTTTTCATTCTTTTATCAGGGTATAAATTCTTTTTTTCGCTGCGCAGATATAAAAAATCCAAAAAGAAACAAGGATGGTTAGGTTTGCGAAAGATTAACCCCAGACCTGGCGTTTTTTCTTACTAGTAACTATGGTTACCTTGGTGTCATTATAACGTAAAATAACGTCATTATTGCGTCATTTGTTTCATTTTACTGGCTCAAATAGTATTTTTGGAAAAGCTTTGGTTTCCACTAGCGACAGCAATGACGTCAAGACAAGTTACACATCTTTAAAGCTGGGACAAGCGCTTTCTACGTATACCAACTGCGAACTCGTGCAAGAATTTATTTTTATGGCTAAATTTCGCAACAGAACTCATTTTACGTGCTTCTTTAAAAAAAGCGGAATGCAGGAACATCACTTACGCCAGTTGTGTATTCCCGAACAAGATCATAGTAGCTTGCTCCTGGTTTATATTTAAGGGCTGCTGGTTTCATCTCTTTATTAAAGCTGTTCAGTTCGCAGTTGTCTTCAACATTGTTGTATATGAAGTTCATTGAGATACAGCGGCAGTCATCTTTACACATCATGTGACATTGTGTAGCTCTGTTCACTGTTGACCTTTTAAACACGTGATGTTCGAGGGCGTGGTCAGGAACAACGTCCTTGTCTATAAAAAAGGCAAACTTCTGGCAGACTCCATGAGCGAAAAGAAAATTATGTCCCAACACCACGAATAATGGAACAAGCCCGCCGAGATTTTTTACCATGGCGTTTCTCGACCACATATTTCTCATTTCTTTCTGTGGAAAATGTGAAATGGAAAACAAAAATTAGTTGTTTGAAAGATGTGAATTTAATTATTTTTATTATTACCATTTTGAAGCCGGGATGGTTTTAACTTGGCTTAAGCACCAGCAAGCCATAGTTAACAGAGGGAAATGGTTATGAAGCCCGGCAGAAATCAAGGGAGCAAACAAAGAGGCCAAGATTTAGGTTGGAAGGCCCATGACCGTGCTCACCTTTTGTTTGCGCTCATACATTAGCCCCTCCCCACTCCCTAGCTAATACGCCCCTGACATCCTCAAAGAATCTTACACCATTCTAATTGCTTTACACCGTTTAAACCTTTGAGTTGAAGTGTGTTTTGCAAAAATCGTTGGATTCCTGGTTTGTATTGTTTAAAGGCTAATGCATGGTTGTAGTACTGATTTGGAGTAAATTATATTATATAACAGGATTTGATATAGACTGCGAGCAGTCGGTTTTTGTGCCTGAAAAATTCAGAGTTGTGGGCAGAATCACGAAATGTCTTGCTAGAAAATTGTAGCGATTAGAAAATTTTGTAGACCTCAACGAGTGTTAGTTGCAAATGGAATCTTCTTGTATGAACGGACAAAGCCAATCCCACATGAAAGAACTCTTAGTACCAAATGCAGGCATTTTATTTCATTAAAATGAAAGAAAAACAGAAAAACCTTTCATTTGAGGTACCTTTTGGTGGTGGTTCTCAAAGAACAAGAATTTCAAGGCGACACGGAAAGTGACGAAATTAAGCCATTATCAATAACATGCAATAGGGCAGGTGGAACATAATTTATTTGAAAAGGTTGTTTGTGTAAGAGTTGAAATTCTTCTATCTCAACGAGAATACAAACTAAAAAGACTATAATGTAAATTGAACACGAGGTAATTAAAACTTTGCCGTGGCATATTTATACACCGCCTCTCATAGCTCGACAAGAATTTAGATCTACCATATCAAGTCAAACTTCATTTGAACGAATAAAAGTTAGCAAAGCTTTCTATTAGTTCTGAAAACGCGTGAAGAAAACCAATGATCAATTGATTCTTATTCTCACACATCTACGTGTCCAGATAATTTATCTGCTGCCGTTTTTGAAACTCAGCGTTAATCGAAGGCATCACAATTTTTAAATATCCTACTTGAACAAAATTTCTGCTATGTAAAGAAACAACAAACACATGTTTATATAATGCCAAAATGGAAAAAAAAAATAATTATGTTGTGTACATATCGCGGCCACAACTTACAAAGTGATCATTCAAACGAAATGGCGCAGGTATGATTTAAACGCCTCTTGACAAGTACACAGCACCTAACCTCTTCGTGAAGAAATGTTGTAGTGAAGAATTCCAATGTTCTTGTGGTTTTTGTTGGGCCCGGTTGTGCTTTTCTTTTCTTGGTTTAATTTCTACTATGTAAAGAAACAGCAAGGACATGTTTATATAACGCCAAAATGAAAAAAAAGATAATTATTTTGTGTACGTACCGCGGCCACAACTTGCAATGTGATCGTTCAAACGAAATGGCGCAGGGATGATTTAAAACGCGAGTTGACAAGTACACAGCACCAGTAACCTCTTCGTGAAGAAATGATATAGTGAAGAATTCCAATGCCCTTGTTGTTTTTGTTGGGCCCGGCCGTGCTTCTCTTTCTTGGTTTAATTTTAAGTTTTGATATACACGGATTTCTACAATTTTTTTTGTTATACGCTTGCGGCTAACAAAAAGGCGTTCTTTGGATAATGTTAAGTTTCAGATTTATTTTACCCATCGGAGGTAGATTGCTTTATTTCTGTTTGAATTCACTGGAGTGCTATGAATAATTAATCTCGATGTTTTCATTTTCTATTTCCGAGAGTTTCTTTTTATAATTTCATTATCGTTAGGAAACCAATTTCTTAAAGAAGATTCCAAAACTTGGCCGACTATACTTTTTCTCTATGTTTTGATATTTTTTGTGTCCACTTTACTACCAAATTTCGATTTAAGGCCTTAACGAATTCCGAGATCGAAACACAATATATTAAAATAAAAGTAAACAGAAAACCTTCCATTTGACGAACGTTTTACAGGTGCTTCTCAAAGAATAAGAATTTTGAGGAAAAATGAGAAAACGAATGATACTCAGACACTTCCCTGGTAGCGATGGATGTTACGAAGTTGTAGCCGGCTATCTCGAAGCCTCTCGTATCTCTTGTAGTCTTTCAGTCTGCTTAAAATCGGTCTCTTCTCGTTGCTATAGAAGAGTCTCGATTCTGACGCAAACAAACTTAAGTTCCACCTGCCCCACTGCATGTTAAGTAAGTGGTCTTAGTTTTGACCCAAATCTTGTCGTGTTACATGTATGCACCGCCGTTAAGAGCTCGACAAGACTTTTCTTCTACCATGTCAAGTCAAACTTCAGTAGAATGGATAAAAGTTAGCAAAGATTTCAACTGCTAGTTCTGTAGAGGTCAAGAAAAAACCCGGATCAATTGATTCTTATTCTTACACATGTATGTGCCTAGATAATTTATTAACTGCTGCCGTTTTTGAAACTCAGCATTAATCGTAGCCATCACAATTTTAAAATATCTTACGTGAACAAAATTTCCACTAGGTCAAGAAACAGCAAACACATGTTTGTATAATGCCAAAATAGAAAAATTAACAATTATTTTGTGAACGTACCGTGACCAAAACTTTCAACGTGATCGTTCAAACGAATTGGCGGAGGAATTATTAAAACGCCAGTCGACAAGCGCACAGTACCTAACCTCTTCGTGAAGAAATCTTATAGTGAAGAATTCCAATGTCCTTGTTGTTGTTTTCCTGGGCACGGTCGTGCTTTCTCTTTCTTGGTTTAATTTCAAGGTTTTACGTGCAGGCTGATTAGCGAATTAAGACAGATTGATATTTTGACCCCCTACAGGGTTGGGAAAAATACTCCATTCCTGATTGATTAAGACGGCGCTCATCATGTGACATATACAAATTAAATTAAACTTTATGTGACTAGGTAAGAAGACTGCATTGCAGTCAAGTCATAAAGGAAGTTAATCTTGTACAAGAAAAATTGGTTTTATTTCTTTCTTTTAGTGAACATTTCCATAGATTTCATGCAATCTTTTTAAGCAATAAGTATTCTTTACAAAATCAAACAACAGACTTCATCTGAAAAAATAAAGTATTATTGATTTCTTTTTCTTAACCTTACCTGGCACTTCAAAATACGAAAATTCTAGATAATTTTAATTATTCGTGAACTTTATTTTGTTAATACAATCCAAAATCGAAAAATAGTTCAACAATGCGTACGTGCATGTTAGTCCCAAAAGGCTCTGCCTGGGCTGTAGTTTTCTTTGGGATAATATGGAAATTTAGCCACCCTAGCTACCCTAGGTCAACGAAAAACAGCGCGTGGTCAGTGACTTGAAAGCCAATGGGTATCCAGTAAAATTCATTGAGAAGGCATGCGAGGAGAGGGAGCTGAGGGAGACGCACGATCAGAAATATATATAAGGGAAGGCACAACAGCTTTTCCTCAATACCGTATACCAAAGGCATTCCCAAAAGAGTTCGAGAAAATGTGAGTTCGAGAAAATGTTAAAACCGCTTTCCGACCCGTCAAAATACTCGGTGATGTGTTCAGAAAAACTAATGAGCGGCCACACGAGAACCAAGTCACTGGCATCGTATAAAAAGTGGAATGCAAATCGTGTCCTTTTGTGTACATTGGTGTAAGTAAACGATCCAGGAACTCTCGAGGGGCGGAACACAAACCTGGCACTCGAGGCAATAATGAGTCTGCGCAATAAAACAACACGCGAAGACCACTGATGTGAAAATACTGGAACGTGGCGTGGGCAGCCGAAAGAAACGCTTATTTTTGGAATCTCTGCATTCCACTGTAAACACCGAAGCTGTTAATGAACGCCAGCCTTTCCCTAAAGCGTACTTGCCACGATCCCTCAGTTTTAAAACTTTTAAATTTATTCTTTAAGTCATTTTGTTCTGAGTAAGGAAATTTAATTTTAACACTTTAAAGGTCAGTTACAGCCGTATTTTAATTTTTACTAGCATTAATATTAGGTTTTTGCTTAAAATTTTTAGAAAATTCCCCGTCTTTGTAAAAAAGACATAGGACCTGAGGCATGCGCTGTGCAGTCAACATAGGCACTGAGATTTCTGGCAATTTAGCTATTTGTTTTCGAAAAGTCGCTGGTTTTGGGCAGAAAAGGACTGAAAGTTGTGCTACAAAACTTCGAGAATTATTTTGTTTTACAATACAATCAAACCTTAAATTAATCGACTGGGAAGCATTGGTTAAAGGCTTGCAAACCAAACCTGAACAATGGTATCATTAATTACGCTTAGTTACTGGAATTGTTTCGTTGACTTCCCTTGTGAGCATTTAATGTCGACAAATTAACTGAGACTGCAGCTATTGTTCACTAGACATAACATTTCTGCAGTAGATATTCTGTAGTCCTTGTTGTGCGAATTGTTTTGAAATAAGCATATTTCAGAAGGACCAAGGATCGGAAAGGCCACAACTGCATTCCATATCCTAAGACCAATTTGGAGGTCACGTGCAATCTCAGTGAAGACCAAGCTCAGAATCTTTAATACCAAAGTGAAGAGTGTTCTTCTGCATGCCTGTGAAACCTGGCGTGTCACCAAAGCTTCCAACAACAGGATATAGACCTTCGTTAACCGCTGTCTCCGGCATATCCTTCGAGTTCGATGGCAAGACAAAGTTAGAAACGAAGATCTGTGGAAGAGAGCAGAACAACAACCTCTCCACTAGCCTGCGAACGCAGACGTATTTCCGGCTGTCGTTTGTCTCCGACGAAAAATTCGCAGGCTACCTCTCCACTTGCAAGTCAGGAAAAGGAAATGGCGCTGGCTAGGCCATACACTGAGAAAGCCCTTTGCCAATGTCACCAGGCATGCCCTTCGATGGACACCTCAGGGTAAAAGGAACCGAGGATAGCCGAAAACAACATGGAGAAGATCAACTGAGGCTGAAGTAAAACAGACTTGGATGAGTTGGAACCAGCTGGAAAAAATGGCCAAGGACAGGGAAAGATGGAGAGTTCGAGTTAGAAATTTCGAGTTCGAGTTAGAAATTTCGAATTCGAGTTATGGGGTAACATTTTCCCAGTTGGTCACGCATAGTGTCCCCCTTATCAACAAATGAAAGCTAACCGCAAGCAAATAGGATTGGAACTAACCGCAAGCAAACCAGAGGAGCTAGCCGCGAGCAACTCAAACTCGATATTTTAACTCGAACTCGAAATTCTAACTCGAACTCGACTTCAACGCGAAATTCTAACTCGAACTCGAACTCATGAAATGGACAGACCCTTTCAGAAGACGTTCCTGGTATTAAAAGAGGGATCACTAATTGTGAGACGGCGAGGGAGTTTAGTGCTGTTGCTACCATTTCGTAAAACTGAATGTGATAAAATATTAAGAAGAAAAGAACGAACTTGATCAGATTTATGTCTCATGAGGCTCCACTGTTAGGAAAGTTAATAATTTGTACTACGACTAAACATATTTTTTGCGGTTTCTGTTGATTGATACACAGGTTTCAATTCCAGCAAAACTTGAGACAGCAGCACAAGTTTGGATAGTGTAATGTCCTTGCCAATAATTCAAAAAGTAAAAACAGATTTAACAAATTTCGTAAGTAAAACTTTTTTTTATTTTAATTCTTTATTGTACATGTAAACCGCTTCTACACATAAGTACTTGAATACAGCCTGGTAAACGTAACGAATGGTCAAGCAGTCGAGACTAGCAGTCGCAAGTACAGTAAAAACACACATGCAAGAAGCAGTTATGCTAAAATTTCCACCTATAACACCCTTTATACAAGAACCTGCTTAAGCCTAAAAATTAAAACAGGTTCTTTATTCATAACTCAAATAAAACAGTCAAGCTTTACTGGCTAAAAAATCAGAAAATAACGGAAATTGACACAAAATGAAGCCAAATATGCTTATGGAATATATAGAAACTTGAAGTAATACGTCAACAAAACTACGATTTGTGGCCACACCTGCACGTAGCTATGGAAATAGTTAGGTAAAGTCTGCATACGAGCCTAGTGGCCCATCAGGCCGGAGCTTATCCCGGTTTCCGTAGCATGAAGCGACTAGGAGTATATCTACTCCTCCCTGGAAGGGATGCGAGTCCACCGCAGGGCTACCCCCAGCAGTAAATTTGCCGGTACCCATTTATACACCTGGGTGGAGAGAGGCACTATGAGAGTAAAGTATCTTGCTCAAGAACACAACGCAGTGCCCCGGCAAGGGCTCAAACCCGGACCGCCCGATCCGGAGTCCAGCGCACTAACCGTTAGGCCACCACGCCTCCCATGGAAACAGTTAACTTATTAAAATTTCCGCAAAGGATGAATGAACAGCTACTGAAAGTTTTTGAATCATAGACTAAATGCTCTTTTCAAAATTTCGAAAAAAAAAAACCCTTGTACGTCCTTGGGTTAATATGTCTACAAATACAGTTTATACGGTACTTTTTAGCACACACGTTAGTCCAAACGTGATCAGTCCACAATCTCGTTCCCAGGGCTTTTCCCTTCTTTGTGGGGGCGGGCGGGAAAAGACGTTTGCATCGGCTGGTCACGTGTCCATCTGACACCCGAAAGATCTGAGTGTAATAAATTACAGTGAAATCGAAGATCGCATAATCAAAGAGGAAGATGGCGTAGTCTCGAGAGAAAATTGTGTTTGGTCGTTTTGGATCCGCTCTTAAAGCAAATTATAGTGTGGCATGTACCACACGCAAAAAGGTCAACAGACTTGCCTGTGGTAGATGTGCAGTTAATCAACATTGAATTAGTGAGCAAGAATGTCACACAACGAACGAGGGACGAGGGAGTTAAAAACCTAAACATCGAGTTGGGAAGCGAAAAATGTTGGACTACGAAATCCAATACAGAACGTCAAGTGTACAAATGTCACGATCGTCGGAGTCATAAGGAGTCCGTGTGGGATCGCTCGGTCGTCCTGGAACGCTCTTGAACACAACGCTTCACTAACACTCGGTTGTTGTAGTTTGATTTGCACAACTTGACTTTTTTGTTTGAAGTCGCTCACCTTTGACACGAATCACTTGCACTTCCTACAAGTCAGCTTTGAAAGCAAATCACCCTCAGAAATAATGAATTCCACGTGTATGTTGACCGGATTTTTCTCAAGGCCCGTTTTGTTGAAAACTCGAAGCAAATGACGGTTTTGTAAGCTCCGCCATAAAGCTGAGAAACTGAGCTGCGAGCATGGACCTTGCTCCATACATACGCTTAGTCGCTGAATTACTTGCTGTTTGACCTTTTACGAATAGTGTTTACAGGGTTATACGCGAGTAACGCGGCGATCTCGAGAAATTTATTTCAAATAAAAATGCCACTTTTGAGGAAATTCTATGCGTCAGCCAATAACAAATGCAGAATTAACCACAGAAATTCATACATTAGTACTGTAATGAATATTTAAGATCAACACGTGATCAGCCGATGCCAGGGTCTTTTCCCGCCAGCCCCCACGAAGAAAGGAAAAGCCCTACTAACAAAGTTGGTCAGTCCACCATTAATTGAAAGTCTTGCAAGTTCGTTAACGTACATTCTTTAACAATTGCAGTTAATTGTACAACTTGCTTCCAATCCAGTGTTGAGTGGTCGACTCTGGATTAGACGTACATCGAAATGCAGGGTTTGTATGCCCATATAGACCAAAATTATGTTCGTAAGTGACAGATCCTACCCTGCCGTCAAAATGACAGCCAATTTGTGCACTAAGATGACTGTTTATATGCCACATTCGATCCACTTTTTGCCAAGTACCTGCAGTACAGTCGCGGCACTCAATTCCTCGGATGTTAATCAACTCGTAAGCGCGGCACTCACCTCCCCATGCGCCAAACAAATCGTGCCCATTCAATTTTGCACGTGCGTAATCAGTATACACAAGACCATCATCAGGAAAGTTACACGTCGCCCTTAAATGGGTTGATACGCCAACAATGGACTGCATCCGGGACAGAGATAGTCGATAGATTTTCCAGTTAATAGCTCCGTCATCTTCATTGACAGGAAAGTCGACACCAAATCTCTTTCCACGAAACTGGTTGACGTTTCCAAAAGAGAACGACTGAACAAGTGTCCAGACAAAATCGTTCTCAGAATCAAAATCGCAATAGACCTGAAAAGGGTTATTTAGAGAGTCATACGCGCTGTAATTTCCAGATATTTTGGCGCCACTAGTTTTCAAGTCTTTGCAGCTTCGAGGGTGTATTGATATCTCGCACCGCTGTCCGGTGTAAAAATCAGGGCAAGTGCTGTTAAATCTCACAGTGGTGGGGTCACAAATCTCCTCACAGGTCCCCCCATTCAAACAAGGATCTGGGAGACAACATCTATTGATACAGCGATCTTGTCCGTGAACGAAGCTTCTTCCGTCCTAAGTAAAGGTAAAAGTAAATTAATTGTTAAGTTTGTTTATATTAATTTTTTAGCGTATGTGCTTTTTACGACTATTTTGCGTTATGCAAAATGGGAGTTAAGATGGGGCTTTTATCCATTCCTGTTAAGTTTCCTGTTAACATTTTTTGCCGAGAACAACAAGGAAAAGCAAAACTTGAAATGCTGTGTCCTAACAGTACATATTATACGGGTTTACCTGTGCAAACCTTAGGGCTTTAGAAGATCAAAAACACCCACGTCACCAAGCTGAAGTTGACTTGCCTCACCTGTAGCCGTATTAATTTCATTGTCACGCAATTCATGATACGCAAAAACATCACCACCGGAGTCAAAAAAGGGATTTCTTTTTGGAACAAAACCGAACTATTTTCATCTTAATTTTCTGCTTATACTGATTGCATGTACTTCAACATGCAAAATAGTCGTAGCCTCAAAGAGGCTTTGATTTTTCAAAAGTATAAAAGATAATGTGGACTTGCATTCTCGTCCCCAGAGCCCACGATCCTTCTGGTCTGCGCCAGGAATCGAGACCTTTGGCCGCCTCCAACACCGGAAGTCCGCGATTCACGGACTCATTATCAATTTAACAAATCTGATTGGCTGAAAGCTATAGCGCGAGTACTTTGCACATGCTCAGAAATTGGGAGCTGCCAGAGGTTAAGCCAGAGGTCTCGATTCCTGGCGCAGACCAGAAGGATCGCGGCCTCTGGGGACGAGACTGTTTTACTTGTTAACGATTTTACAGAACATTCTCAGCAAGAACGAACGCATTTTTATTGCTCTATTTCACTCTTTTATCAGGATATTCAACCTATTTAATTTTCATGAGCAGTCAGTTAATATTGTCAAGAGATACAATTTTTTCTTAATTTTTACGAACTGTCCAATTTTAAAATAAATTGGATACTTTTTGCTCAAAATGTTCAATTTAAAAAATCTGGATTCTTTCAATCAAACATTTGCCTTGTTCATCTATTTCTGGATGCCATATTATTAATAGGCAACAGGACTACATGCTTTCCCAATTTGGAAATAATTGGATTAAAAACAGTCCTCTCACAGCCAAATTGGACTCGGCATACGGCCTCGTCCAATTTTGGCTGTCCTCGGAGTTGTATTCATCCAATGATTTCAAAACTGGACAGCATATAGTCCCATAACGTATACTAAAATAACTATTAAACTGAAATTACTATTAAATAGACTTTACTAATAGGCTGTTACTAAATTAAGTGTAATACTAACCATAGAAATAATATGGATTGTAAACCATAAAATGTAAATTTTGTAAAACATAGCTGTCAACAATCGGTTACTATGGAAATGTCAAAGCTGCTGGTTACGCGTTACTAGTGCCAAAATATTGCCTATAAAATTTTAATGAAAGTCGCCAAGTTTTGTGGTTATAGCTTTAGTCCTTTTGAAGTTGCACATCTTCAAAGTTGGGGCAGGCCTCAAACCCCCTCCCCATCGTCTGAAAAGGGTTAAGACGGAGCTTTCTATGAACTGTGAACTCGTGCAAGAATTAAGGGTAAATTTCGCAACAGAACTCATTATAACGTGTTTCTTTAAACAAAGCGAAATTCAGGATCACCACTTACGCCAGTTGTGTATTCCCGAACTAGATCATAGTAGCTTGCTCCTGGTTTATATTTAAGGGCTGCTGGTTTCATCTCTTTATTAAAGCTGTTCAGTTCGCAGTTGTCTTCAACATTGTTGTGTATGAAGTTCATTGAAATACAGCGGCAGTCATCTTTACACATCATGTGACATTGTGTGGCTCTGTCCACTGTTGACCTTTTAAACACGTGATTTTCGAGGGCGTGGTCATGAACAACGTCCTTGTCTATAAAAAAGGCGAACTTCTGACAGACTCCATGAACGAAAAGGAAATTATGTCCCAACACCACGAATAATGGAACAAGCCAGCCGAGATTTTTTACCATGGCGTTTCTTGGCCACATCTTACGCTTGGCTTTTTGTGGAAAATTTAAAATGGAAAACAAACATTTTGTGTTAAAAACATGTGAATATAATTTTATTATTACCATTTTGAAGCGGGGCTGGTTTTCACTATAAGCCAAGATTAACAGAAGGAAATGGTAAGGAAGCCCGGCAAACATCAAAGGAGCAAACAAAGAGGCCAAGATTTAGGTTGGAAGGCCCATGACCGTGTTTGCGATCATATGCTACCCCCCTCCTCCCCCCCCCCCCGCCCCCAAGCTACGTCCCTGAAGAAAATTTCGACATCTTTAAAGAATCTATTAACACCATTCTGATTGATATACACCGTTAAGTTGAAGTGTGTTATGCAAAAATCGCTGGATTCCTGGTTTGTTTAAAGGCTAATGGCTGTAGTACTGATTTGCAGTAAATTATACTATATACCAGGATTTGTTATAGATTGCGAGTAGTCGGTTTTTGTTGCTGTAATCTTTCGCGCTTATGCCATGCATGGGCAAAAATAGATGCCATGTTAAACTGCACTGGCAATCACATCCAGTATGCATACTCAACCACATTGCTGACACTGCCTACGCATATTTCTGGCGGTGAGAATTCCTCAGTGAAACCCGGGAAAATATGGTCTGTTATATTAAAAAATCCCTATATCGGAAGCTAATAATGTTAAAACAGAAAAGCATTTTATTTGAGGTGCATTTCAAAGAATAAGTATTTCAAGGCAAAATTGAAAATGTCGAAGGTCACGCATGCATTAGCAATAACATGCAATGGGGCAACTGGAACATATTGAAAAGTTTGTGTAAGAGTTCAAATTCTTCTATCTCAACGAGAATAGACCGATTTTAAGCAAACTAAGAAGACTATAAGATCAATTGAAAACGAGGTGGTTACAATTTTGTAACATCACATCGCTATCAGTGAAGTGTGAGTATCAATCGTTTTCTAAACATTTTCCATAAATGATTGATATCGTCAGACTTCAATGTCTGCGGTTAATTCAAAAATTATGTTCAATTTATGCTACAGTCCTTTCAGTCCTCTTGAATACGGTCTATTCTCCTTACAATAGAAGAATCTCCAGTCTTACACAAACAAACCTCTTAAGGTGTCTCTCTACAGTTTTTTCTGGTCCATACCAAACATTTTCATTTGGCCGTTTAGCAAACTTCCCGGCCTCGAATCGATGTAAAATTTACACCAGATATTGGAATTGGATTGAAGTTTGATATAATATATTTTCATGGTAACGATAAACAGAAAAACTAGATATCAGTTAAACTTGAATTCTACGCGAATAAGATTTGACGTAGAAAAACTAACACCAGTATCTGAAACTATGGTGTACTGCACATCAAATACACAAGAATAAAAAAAATCTGTATGTTTGATTTCGAATAAATCGAAAATATATTTCAAACCATGCCTTTTGCATTATAATGATAAACGGACCGATTTGATGAAATTATTTCGAAATAACACCAAAATGTGTATTAACTTATCTTTCGTCGCCGTGAAATTAAGTTTTGTTGATTTTCGTTATTGCGATCCCGAGAATTGGAATTTTTTCATACGGTTACTACCAATGTAATTTTTGGTAAAGTTTCTACTTTTAGCGCTTTTTCGAAAATCTCCAAAACGGCTCCAACGATTTTTTTAAAACTTTCAAAACACATGCTTGATAATGCAAAGAATTTAATTCCAAAGTTTTATTAACGTTGATTTACTGGAACACGTCCAAATTTATCCTTAAAGAAGGCGTTCGAACGGACGAAAATGTTGCGTTACAAATTCAGCTTTCCCAATTTATGCTAAAATATTCAAATCAATGTTTTTTACATTCCATCTTGATAAATACAGTTCGTTGCTATTGTTTTCAATATTGTGTTTTTACCCTGACTCTTCTGCTCACTCGATGGAATGTAAAAAACATTGATTTGAATATTTTAGCATAAATTGCGAACGCTGAATTTGTACCGCAACATTTTCGTCGGTTCGAACGCCTTCTTTAAGGATAAATTTGGACGTGTTCCAGTAAATCAACGTTAATAAAGCTTTGGAATTAAATTCTTAGCATTATCAAGCATGTGTTGCGAAAGTTTTAAAAAAATCGTTGGAGCCGTTTTGGAGATTTTGGAAAAGCGCTAAAAGTAGAAAATTTACCAAAAATTACATTGGTAGTGACCGTATGAAAAAATATAATTCTCGGGATCGCGATAACGAAAATCAACAAAACTTTCATCAGGGCGACGAAAGATAAGTTAAATACTCATTTTGGTGTAATTTCTAAGTAATTTCATCAAAGCAGTGTCTGCGTCTCGGTCCGTTTATCATTATAATGTAAAAAGCATGGTTTGAAATATATTTTCGATTTATTCGAAATCAAACATACAGAATTTTTTTATTCTTGAATATTTGATGTGCAGTACACCATACTTTCAGACACTGGTGTTAGTTTTTTTACGTCAAATTTTATTCGCGTAGAATTCAAGTTTAACTGATATCTTGTTTTTCTGTTTGTCGTTGCCATGGAAATATCGATTTTCCTAAAAAATATATCATATCAAACTTCAATCCAATTCCAATACCTGGTGTAAATTTCACATCGATTCGATTCCGGGAAGTTTGCTAAACGGCCAAATGAAAATGTTTGGTATGGTCCAGAAAAAACTGTAGAGAGACACCTTAAGTAAATTAAGTTCCAGCTGCCCCGATATTACCGCTTTAGTGGCCTTCTTAGTTTTCACCAAAGCATGTATACATCGCCATTAAGAATTCGACAAGAATTTTCTTCTACCATGTCACGTCAATTTTCAGTTGAATGGATGAGAGTTTGCAAAGCTTTCAATTAGTTCTGAAGACGCGTGAGAGAAAAAAACCCCGGATCAACTGGTTCTTATTCTTACACATGTATCTAGCTAGTTAATCCAGCTGCTAGCGTTTTTGAAACTGAGCATTAACCGGAGCGAGCAATCACAATTTTAAAATATTTTACTTGAACAAAATTTCTACTTTGTCTAACAAACAGCAAACAGATGTCAGTTTAGATAATTTGTCTGTCCTGGTTTAAATTTTCCATTCTTGATTGATTAGGACGGTGCTCATCATGTGACGTATACAAATTAACGTAAACGTTATGTGACTAGGTAAGAAGACTGCATTACCCTAGAGTCAAGCTATAAAGGAAGCTAATCTTTTACAAGAAAAAACTATAATATTTCTGGCCATGCAAAATACGAAAAGTGTAGATACAATTTTGGTGATTCGGAATTTTACTTTGAAAGTCGAAAAGAAGTTCAACAATGCGTATAGTAGTCCCAAAAGGCTCTGCCTGGGCTGTAATCTTTCTTTGGGATAATATGGAAATTTAGCCAACCTAGCTTTAATGCTTGGTTTTTGCTTAAAATTGTTAAAAAAATTGCCTGTCTTTGTGAAAAAAACCCTCTCCATTTTGATCGGCAGCAATTACGTCTAATACCTGGGGCATGCGATGTAAAGTCAACATAGGCACTGAGATTTCTGGCAATTAAGCTATTAATCTAAAGTTTCCAAAAGTCGTTGGCTTTGGGCAGAAAAGGACCGAAAGTTGTGCAACAAAACTTCAAGAATGATTTTGTTTTATAATGGAATCAAACCTTTACCAACTGAGATTCATTGGTTAATAAGACTTGGAAACCAAACCTAAACAGTGGTATTATTACTAGGAGGAACTGCTTAATTACTGGAATTGTTTCGTTGACTTCCCTTGTGAGTATTTTATGTCGACAAGTTGACTGAGACGGTAGCTATTGTTAGCTAGACACAACATTTTTTTTAGATACTCTGTAAGCCTCGTTGTGCAAACTGTTTTGAAATAAAACCAAAATATATGCGGATGTCTACAATTTTCTTCCTCGAATACATTTGAGGCTAACAAGAAGGCGTTCTTCGGACAGTGTTAGGTTTCAGATTTATTTTACCTATTGAAGGTAGATTTCATACGCCCATGTAGAGTTGGAATTCCCTTGAGTGCTATAAATAATTAACGTTAACGTTTTCATTACCTATTTTCGAGACGCCTTTAATAATTCATTAGCTTTAGGAAATCGATTTCCTAAAAAACGTTCCAAAACTCAGCCGACTGAACTTCACCTCTATATTCTGTTAATTTTTTGTGTCCACTTTGCTAGCAAATTTCGATATGAGGCCTTGAAGAATTCCGAGATCGTAAGGCAATATGTTAAAATAAAAATAAACAGAAAACCTTCCATTTCACGAACGTTTTTTACAGGCGCTTCTCAAAGAATAAAAGTGTTGAGGAGAAAATGGGAAAATGATTGATACTCCGTCACACACTTCACTGGTAGCGATCGATGTTACGAAATTGTAACCGGCTATCTCGGATAGTCTTTCACATCTGTTGTAGTCTTTTCAGTCTGCTTAAAATCGGTCTCTTCTCGTTGCTATAGCCTCAATTCTGACACAAAGTTTCAGCTGCCCGCTTCATGTTAAGTTAGTGGCCTTAGGTTTGGCCAAAATGTTGCCGTGTTACATGTATTCATCGCCGTTAATAGTTCGACAAGGCTTTTCTTCTACCATGTCAAGTCAAACTTCAGTTGAATAGATAAAAGTTAACAAAGCTTTCAATAACTAGTTATGGGATTAATTGATTCTTATTCTTACACATGTGTGTCTAAATAATTTAGCTGCCGCCGTTTTTGAAACACAACATTAATCGCAGCCATCACAATTTTAAAATATCTTACTTGAACAGACTGAGAGCCCACTATGCTAAGATACAGCAAACACATGTTTATATATATGCTAAAATGGGAGAAATTATAGAATTATTTTGTGTACCTACCGCGGCCACAACTTGTAAAGTAATCGTTCAAACGAAATGGTGCAGGGATGATAAAAAAACCCGTTGACAACTGCACAGCACCTCACCTTCTCGTGAAGAAATGTTATAGTGAAGAATACCAACGCCCTTAGCTTCTTGTTCTTGTTGGGCCCGGTCGTGCTTTCTCTTTCGTGGTTGAATTTCACGCTTATTAGCACATTAAGAGAGATTTATATTTTGACCCCCTACAGGGTTGGAAAAACTCTCCATTCCTGATTGGTTAGGACGGCGCTCATCATGTGACGTATACAAATTAAAGTAAACTTTATGCGACTAGGTGAGAAGACTGCATTGCAGTCAAGCCATAAAGGAAGTTAATCTTTTGCAAGAAAAATTGGTTATATTTCTTTCTTTTACTGTATATTTCCATATATCATACGTAATAGTTTTAAGCAATAAACATTCTTTACAGCCAGTATTCTCAAAGAAAAACTACTACCCAAAATGAAGCAATTGAGGTCATCTGAGTAAAAAGCATTGTTGAATTATTTATTAAGGTTAGCTGGCATGAAAAGTCTAGATAACTTTGGTGATTCAGGACCTTTATTACTTTTAATACAATACAAAATCGAAAAATAGTTTAACTATGCGTGTTGGTCTCAAAAGGCTTTCCCTGGGCTATGATTTTTCTTAATTTAGCCACACTAGCTTTAATACTTGGTTTTTGCTTAAAATTTTCGGAAAAATTTCCGGTCTCTGTAAAAAACAAGCTCTCAATTATGTTCGCGAACACTATTACGTCTAGGACCTGGGGCATGCGAGGTGAAGTCAACATAGGCACTGAGATTCCTGGCAATTTAGCTATTAATCTAAAGTTTCCAAAAGTCGTTGGTTTTGGGAAGAAAAGGACCGAAACTTGTGCTACAAAATTTTGAGAATGATTTTGTTTTAAAATGCAATCAAACCTTAACCAACTGAGATTCAAACCTAAAGAGAGATATCATTAATTAACTGCTTAATTACTGGAATTGTTTCGTTGACTTCCCTCGCAAGAAATTAATGTGGACAAATTAACTTAGACGGCAGCTACTGTCCACTAGACACAACATTTTCGTAGATACTCTGTCAGGCTCGTTGTACAAACTGTTTTGAAATAAAACCAAATATACACGGATGTCTAGAATTTTCTTCCTCGAGTACACTTGAGGCTGACAACAAGGCGTTCTTCGGACAATGTTTAAGTTTCAGATTTATTTTACCTATCGAAGGAAGATTGCTTATTTGATACGCCCATGTATAGTTTGAATTCCCTTGAGTGCTATAGATAATTAACGTTGACGTTTTCATTATCCATTTTCCAGACGACCTTTAATAATTCATCCGCTTTAGGAAATCAACTTCTCAAAGAAGATTCCAGAACTCGGCCGACTATACTTTGCCTCTATATTTTGTTAATTTTTTGTCCACTTTGCTACCAAATTTCGATCTTGGGCCTTGGAGAATTCCGAGATCGTAAGACAATACTTTAAAATAAAAATAAACAGAAAACCTTCCATTTGATGAACGTTTTACAGGTGCTTCTCAAAGAATAAAAGTGTTGAAGAGAAAATGGGAAAATGATTGATACTCAGACACTCCTTAAAATCGGTCTCTTCTCGTTGCTATAGAAGAGCCTCAATTCTGATACAAACGAACTTAAGTTCCACCTGCCGCGCTGCATGTTAAGTAAGTGGTGTTTACTTACTTTTGACCCAAATCTTGTTGTGTTACATGTATTCATCGCCGTTTAGAGTTCGACAAGGCTTCTCTTCTACCACGTTAAGTCAAACTTCAGTTGAATAGATAAAAGTTAGCAAAGCTTTCAATAACTAGTTATGGGATCAATTGATTCTTATTCTTACACATGTATGTGTCTAAATAATTTAGCTGCCGCCGTTTTTGAAACACAACATTAATCGAAGCCAGCACAATCTTAAACTATTTTACGTGAACAAAGTTTCTACTATGTCAAAATACAGAATGCATATGTTATATTCCAAAAAAAGATAAAAGGTGTTTTTTTTTTTCGTGTACCTCCAGGCCACGAGTTGCAACGTGATCTTTCAAACGGAAGGGCGCAAAAATGTTTTTCATTGCGCTCATCATTTGATGTAAGCAAATTAACGTAATCTTTATGTAACCAGGTGTTTTTGGGGATTATATAGTTTCCCGATTAACAAAAATCTACACTAATTTCTACATAATTGCCGTTGTTTTCTTATAGGTTTTTAAAAAGACTGCATTACAGTCAAGTCATGAAGAAAGCTAATCTTTTACACGAAAAATTGTAGCATTATTTTCTTTTAGTGAACGTTTCCACAGCATGTAGTCTTAGAACATTAACTTTTTAAACTCACTGATAATTCATCTCGTTGAAACAAAGGAAAGCAGAGCAAAATATCTGAAATGAAAATTCAGACTGAAAAGCTAAAATATGTGACTGATGAAGGGGTTATTCTCGAAACGTCTCAAATAAACTCAATTTAGCACATTTTTATAAACAGATTTACACACAAGGTGAGAAGAAGGTGGCGCCAAATGTGTTGACGGATCGCAAGGATCCGACCAAGACGTGACGACATGTTCATAGCAAATGTCGAAAAAATTAAGATCACAGAAAAGTCAGATCGTGAGATGAAAACCACCACATTTGGAGTTAAAAGAGGATTGAAATATGTTGACAGATCGTGACGATAAGACCCGACATAGCTTATGCTGATCCATACTATTTGTACTTCAGTCAGTGATCGTCACGACCAATCATCATTTTTGCACCCTCTCCTCCCTCCTCTTCGACCTTCATATCGCGATTCTTTCTAAGTACCTCACTACCAGACTACCCCAGAAGGTAGGAGTTTCTCCTGCTACCACGGGTCATCACGATCCGTCTCTCGCTATCTGTCTTCTCAGTAAGGGGGGAGGGGGGGGGGGGGGGGGGAGGAGGGTCGTCTTGGATGTCAGGAGAGCCGACTTAAATCGTGTGTATTTAACAACCCTAAAAACTATCCGTCGCATTGAAATTGTCTCTGGCACCTAATAAGGCTCGGGTTGTTCAATATCCCAGCCTTCCTTTAGAGCGAAGTACGCGGACAGAAGAGCTCCCTCATTCCACTCCATTAGCGTTGAATACGCTTCGCCCACCATGTAGATTTCCTTTCCAGGGAACGGACGTTTTGCCCATTTTTCTAGATCATATCGGCTGACGTTGGAGCCTGCCTTTGTTTGATGCCTGAAGAGAAGAACAAGTACTTGTTTGTAAAAATGCATGCATGTTATAGACACCTAAGCTGTAGCGTTCGGTTTTAGACTGCTAGAAATTTACAGACCCTAGAAAAACAGAATAAATCACAATAACGTTTTTCTAATTATTAATTTACCAGGCTCCATTCTCCCAATATTTGTACACCATATCCAGAGGTTCTGGAACGACCATTCCTGAAAACACCTCCTGAACAGCTTTCTTGATCTCTGACTCGAAGACTGCTTTAGGAAGCTTGGAGAGCTCGCCCCACTTGATTGCGCACGCAGTCCATGAATACGACAGCTGAATAACGGCTTCTCCTTTGGGTCCTCTGCCACTAAAACCGAACACAAGGTGCTTTTAACAGGAACTAAGCAATGCCGATTTGAAACATTCCACGATCAACATGCCCAACAAAAGCAGAATCATATCAATCTTTGAGCACTCCTTTTCGGTGGAGGGGGAGAGGGGGCGCGGGGGGGGGGGGGGGGGTCTGCTTTGCCCTAAAATCACGAACTGAAACAACCAGTGGATACGGTGGTTTGTTTTGTCAACGCTTATCTCCACTGAGTAGTGATTGGTGTAGCGGACAGCTTTTTCCACCCTTTGAATAACCGGGTCACACTTTTGGATCTTTACCGTTTTCTATTCCGGTTTCAGTAATATTCGCTAACTTTCTTCTGTGTTTTTATAAACATTATATTATTCAATCAACTGAAACATTTTATCTGACATTATGCTCAGAAAAGTCATGAAATTCAAAATGGCGGATCGAGGATGGCAGAATATAAACGTCATTTGAGTGTTATGTATACACCTTATTCGATGGTTTAACATACGTGCGGATATTTTGTGAGTTTAAAGTGTGAGTTAAATACGAGCAATGAGCAAAATGTCCGCTCGTATTATATTTTAAATCATCGAATAGGGGATTTATTATTCCCCTTATAAAAGAAAGTTTGGTTCGGCCATTTTGTGGCTCCGCTTTTAGTCCATATTTTTGCCCTGTTCTACAATGTAATAACGTGGCATATTGCCCCAATATGGTAAAATGGCGCAATGGTGGAATAATACGATGTGATAATCGGCACGTGATCACCAAATAAATAAACCTTTTTAGAGACTTTCTATTTAAGAATGACTTACACGATTCTTTACGGTCGCCCTTAAACATTTTTGGCGAAAAAAAAAAGAGGACACTTTCCGCTACCCGTCCCCCGTTCCACCTCCAAAACAGTTGGACAACTTGCTCGCGTTTCCTAGAGGGCAACAGTGTCGGTAACAGTCAGAAATCTACAGTTTTAGGTACTTTTGAGTCGAAAATCAGGAATGATTTCCATTTAAGGTGATTCCTTGGTATTTTGTTGCGCATCCTAACTACGGAAACTTTTCCGAATAATAAGCGCGCGCACATAAACAAAATAGCGTCCTTTTCTATACGGCTTGACTTGCGAGGGAGATAAATCATCGTTTTCTTGTAAAAAAGCACGTCGACCTACATTTTTTATTGCATTTTTGAAGTACTACTTGAATAAACTTTGCTTCCAGCTACCACAAAATGTTACGTGGAAGGGGACCGATGAATTAACGTGCTCGATTAATATCAGTTCAGTCATATAAATGTGGTGCGATTGGCCAATCCCATTTCTTATGCGAGCACGGGGTAACGATAGAAACAGAAAGCTTGCCGTCTAACTGTTAAATACAAAAACAGTGAAGTAGAAAAATTGCTTTTATATTTGCTTACCTGTAAGGCATAATGCCAACCAGACACGTAGCTCCTGTAAAGAATCTTTCAAAAGGTTTCAGCGTTATGTTATGAGAGGAAGTGTTGTTTTCCCACCAAGGATAACTGTAAATCGCCACGGCTTTAAAAGCAGGCTTTGTAAGAATTGCTTTAAAAAAGTAATTACTTTTAATATCTTCAGCCATATCTCCAGATATCTGTTCGAATGGAAAGCTTGGGACAGCGACGATGATCTTTTTGGTTGACACTGTAAAGTTATTTGTTTGGACTGCAAAAAGGTTTCCTTTTCTGTCGATTACATTGACTTTCTCATTGGCGTACATTTTAACCCCGAAATGCTTCGCAGATCTTTCTAATGCGTTGGTGATGTCCGACATCCCACCAGGGGGGTGGAAGTAATCATACGAGAAATTGCTGTATGCCTTATTTTTCTCGTATCTAAACAGAGTGCTTTCTTCACCATAATTTCTCTTTAGTGCGTATTCCGTCCAGCAAAACTCGCAGCCTTCGCTTCCAAGTTGTTGGCACACGAAATCTCGGTAAGACGGAACATTTAGTGCTTTCTCGCTAGTCATGTTCACCCAAGCATACTTGTACATTTCGGACGGAGTCATGTTTGCAAATGGGCCTGACAAAAGAGTCGGGAAAGCTTGTTCCTTTAGAGACTGGGCACTAGATGCGTAGAATCCTCTTGCTTCGCTATGGGCCACTGGTGAACTCATTTTCTCAATCGTGACGTTCAATCGTCTCGCTAGGTCCCTGAAAGAAGACAGAAAACAACACTAACACCTCATTACTTTGTCTTTCTTTTCCAACTTCGTCACGAATTTCGTTAGGGCCTCTTAGGGTAAAGTGTTAACTGAAGTTGAACCACGCACACAACTAGAGACTCTGATACATTTCAGGGATTCGCGGCTGTAAAAATGGCTGACGACCATCCTCGCAACCTTTATATAGAGCTCTAAACGCCTTTGGGACTCTTTCCTCTGGAAAACACTACTTTCAAAGGATCGAGAAGTGAATTTGTCATGCATGATCAAAATCTCAAAGACATATAAGAAACGATATTGTCTTACATTACTCTCTTGTGTTCTCTATCCAGACGCCAAGCTCCTAAATCTAAAGGAAGCACAAAGTTAACAAGAAAATTATTTTTTTTAAAGGGGCTTTGTCATGGACTTTAACAGATTTTCGAAAAGCCAAAATTTATATTTGTGGCCTATCAAACCTGAAAGTAATGGTTCATTTTTATTAACAGTTGCTATATTAATTGGAGCACAGAAACTGTTAATAAGCATCTGGCTGCGGATGGCTCGGATGGAAATGGATTGCAATTTGAAAAGTTAAGGCTAAACTTTTCAAGTTGTTTCCGAGCGTCCTTAAAAAAATCAATATTTATAGCTTTAGTTTGATTTCTATTCGCAAATTAACCTAATCGAGAGTCAAGTAAGTTCTCTTTTTATAAAATTTATTCACAACAAAGAAAAAATACATTATTCTCTAGTTGCTAATCCTTACTTATGCTGATGGTGGGCGCTCGGCTAAACCTGAAGTCGTAGTTCCTTCCTCAAAACCTTCTATTATTAAAGAATACAGTCGGTAAATATATGAAAGGGGTTCTATTTTCTATGGTCGGTGTACGTTCCATGTCAAAAAAATGGCATATAAAAGGGCAATGGTTGAGAACTCTGGGTGAGGGTGGAGCGTCACTCCATGAAATTATGTTGACTACGTCTCCCCTCTCAGCTCGACAACAAAGGAAAAGAACTTTAATCTACACAAGTTACTAATCCTTACATATGCTGATGTTTGGAGCTCGGCTAAACCTGACATCAAAGTCTCGTCCTCCAAATCTCGATTCCTTTTCAAACAAACACACGTTGTCTTCTTTCTTCATTCTCATGAGTGTCTCTGCCATGTACATTCTTGAAATGCCTCCTCCAACCACCACCACGTCACATGACATTGGGGTCAAGTAATACTTTTCTTCTTTAAATAAAAACAAACGAATTTTAATGCGAAGGCTAAGTAAGTAAGGCATAGTGGAACAATTGACACATGTATTAAACTTACAATGACTGGCAGCTCGATTTTTTTAGGGACACCGCCAACCAGTGTCCTTTGCGAGCCTCTGTTGTTGTTGTTTTTGATGTTGCATGAACATATCAACCAAATCACATCAAAAATGAGACATTTAAAGCAGCTAAAGAAACAATTTTTAAATTCGGGAGATATTGGGCGTTAAAAACACAACATGTAGTTTGATGAAAGTTATCCCTTCCACAAAAGATCCGTAGTTTCTGTATTACAGAAATTACGCAAAGTAATATGGTTGACGGTGGCCCTTAAACTTCTTGTAACTCAAAAGAACTTAGCCGTCTAAGCTATGATGTGTTCATTAAGAATTACTAAGCGAGCTCAAAACAAATATTCTTGAACAGCTAGAAGTTCTCCCTACGTTTGAACAAAGCGAACTAAATGGGATTTGAACAAGGCATTGCCTTGTCAGTATAACAATTTTCCACAGATGTAGTGGAATTGTCGAACATTCAGCAATATTTGACTGGAGTGGGGTGTCGTGAACTCATAACTTATGGTCACTTATGACCGGCAGTCTTAGCCATTCCCACAATGCGGCAACCCAGCATAAGCCTTCGCATTACTCGTGTTTCTCGACAAAAACAAACAAACAAACAACGATGTTCTGAATCGTTTAGTTAATCGACATATATAAATGTTATCTTTTTTATTATTATTTTTTATTGCAAGACACAAAACAATTTACATTACAATTTACATCACTTACATTATACTACTCACACAAGAGACCAAATCTGCCAAATTCGTTACTTACAATGACATATTTTTGTAAACATGGAAGCCGGGTCGGCCTCGAAATCAATTTCATTGAAGACGCACTTCGCTTTGTAGTCTTTTCTTCGTTTCGTATTACCTCACAAGAAGTTCAACTTGATCGGCTTTCCATGCCTTGGTCTTTGGAGACTTCTTGGCGGCTGTAGCATGATTTTCGTTCTCCGAAAAGAGGACGGAGGGTTCCTCTTGCCTTGTGCTATCGACTGTTTGATGATTAGGCAAAGTAGTCGAAGAAGTGTTGTCTATAATAAAAGCGTGACACTCGCTCAGGCCTACGGGTAAACTTCATGCTCCACTTTCACTTTCAATGCTTTAAGCATCTTCTTGATTGTCTTCGTAGTGCCGTACCACATTGAGTTGGGCATATGAATCTGGAGTTTTTGTAACAGCTGGCAGTCATATTTTGTTTGGTTTGCATTTGGCGCGCTTTCAGATTGAACATGAACTGACCCCGGGTCTTGGGGGTTATCCTAACCGGCAGACCAGGCAACCAACCTCGGCAGGTTACCCCACCTATCATGTTAACGTAATCAAAATAAAATGAGAGATTATATGGACAGGCGAGTTACCTCATGTGGGCGGTTACCTCACCTCCATGTAAACAGGCCCTTCCCAGGGTCAACCAAGGGTTGCATCAACGAGATCTATAGCACTCTTTTGAATCGTGTAGTTCTTCGTAATTAACATATCCGCCATACTTCGAATGGGTAAGTTCTTTTGATTTATAAGAGTTTTAACGCATTTGGCCATTGCAAATAATTGTTAATAAGAACAGGTCTAGCATGATTACATCTGAGAAGAAAAAACGGCCACAATATCATACTCAGAGAATAATTGATTTAATATTTCTCCTCTATGAACGTCACTCGGAGATTAATAGATAAGGTGGACTAAGGCACACAGGCCACAGCCTTTGCCAACTGCGCAACAATTGATATTATTACACTACTAGCCTTTTTTTGGCCATTTCATCAATATTCGCCGCAAAACAAAAGCCACCAATTTGTCGTTAAGTAATAAAAATATCCAACTTAGCATCCTTTAGCTATCGATGGCGAGTGAGCCCCCTTATACGTAGACGCTGTTTGTGCTCGTCACGCGCGAGGGGGGTAAAGTGTGACGAGTGCAAAGAGTGTCCACGAAGGAGGCTAATTATAGTGGGCAGAATATCAATGAAAAGAGGCACTTCAACATTTTGCTTTTAACATTTTCGAAGCAATATTTTATGGCCTTCTCGAGATCAATGCAAATACAGCAGTGGTAAATTTACTTCACCAGTTCACTCAATCCAATCTTAACGTGTAGGTGCAACAAAGAAAAGCAGGGAACAAGAGATTCAACACTCCGAGGCCTAGGCTGATGCGCTAATTACTGAATGTTCTTATTTCTTGGCGATTTGAGCGAGCTGGTAAAGGAGGGGACTCAATCAGGAATCACGAGTCTATTTTTCCTCGAATCACGAATGACGTACGTATTTTATGGCATTTCACGAATCACGTATTTTCGCACGTTATCACAGAAAACGATAGTCGCAAATTACTTGATTGACGTTGCATTTTCTCTGATTTTTCTTGGCAGTAAGGTATTTTAATAGGGTGACTCAACAACGCTAGAACAGCCGTTTGCAGGAAGTTAATTCATATCAGAACCGAACGTTTATACGTGATTCACGATTCATGGTTCTCAAAATAACACTGCGGTGTCAATTCACGGATCACGCCTGGATTTAAGCTCTTTTCATGTGTCAGTGTCACGATCTTATTTTTGCCCACATCACGCGTCACGCATAACCCCTTTCCCACCCTGTTGACCCTCAAACTCTTCTTAAGATGTTCTTAAATTACATGCGATGTTTGAGCTGAGGCACGTGTAGCACTACAATAAGATTAGTGACATTGTAATAGATCTTCATTTGTGTCAACATGCCTCCAGACAATATGTCTGTCCAATCAACCTTAGTGCGATTTCGCTTCACAAAAGCAAGACGTGGTATGAAAAGTTCCTATTCAAATTGCAGTCTGAGCTATGTTTTAGGATCAGTTTTTCCTATTTTCAACCTCAACGTTCTTATAAAATATATTCTTATATGAAAAAACTGAGTTTAGTCGAACAAGTCCTTTATAGAGGCGATTTTTGAATTAACCTTTGTTGACTACAGATAAACATGCTGAACGTGTCGTAATTTCAAATCGATTCAGACACTATTCAGACACTAACTATTGTCCACTATACTGACTATAGGCTCCAAATTTCACTTACCAAATTGTGCAGGATCGCTTTTAACTTTAACGAACTTTTCTTTTGCTTTCTCGTGAGCTAACAGCTGGCACGACCAAAGCAATCACCAGCGACAAATACAAGAACAGTGCCACAAAAGCTCTAACTCGACCCACGAAGAAGCCGTGCACTTCCAAGCTACGGGCTGCACTGTACTTTGTTTGTTCCATGGTTTCGGAATAAAATGAAGAGTAATTCTGACTAATTCTGAGTACGATCGAGTTATCGTAGGATCGGACAAATGGATTCCAATTACATGTCACAAAACTACTGAAGCGTAATTGACGTGTGACATTGAAAATCACGACTGGCAAAAATGTGAGCCTACAACAGCTTCCCAGCTGAGGCATTCGCCAACAGGGCCAAAAATCTCTCTCTTCCGTAGAGCCTTCTTTTAGTTTTTTTCGTGCAGGTAGGGAAATGGGGAGAGGTTAAAAGAAAGCGCGCAGAGCCTGGGTAGAGGAAAAGAAAGCGCGCGGGATAGCATTTGATTGGTGCGTGGGTTTCTTTGTCCGTTCCTGTTAAACAATTAACTTATGCATTAAACCTGGATTAAACGCTTTATCCCCTGCCTCCTCTGCTACGTATTCTTTTGCTCCTAAGCCGTGCTAAATATTGTGTTCTGTTCATATATTTAGGGGGGGGGGGGGGGGGGGAGGCTGTACTGAGGCACAGATTTGTTCCTTCTTTACATTGAATTCAACATGGCGTCCAATATGTGTAAAAGTCGTTCCATCCGTGATAAAAATACACCACTTTGTCGCCTTAAAAACGAAAAGGAAATATTGTAAAGAAGACTCGGCTGCAAAAAAATGGACATCAAAAATCTTTCTCTATAATACTGCATTTGTATAGTTCTTTGCGGCTTATTGGCTTCAATCGTTTTAATTTTTTTCACCATTTCTTCGGAAACGTAACAGGCCAGGGCTGACAATGGCCGTTTTTAATTTAATACTAGATAGAGACGCGTCACCCGTCTGGACGAGCTTCGGCAAACATTTTGCAAATCGTCCGGTTATCCGTCTCTAGTATAAAGACGGGCACAAGACGCGTTACCCGTCTAGATGAGCTACTTTTGGAAATCCGTCGTTCAAGACGCATTTCGAAAAGTAGCTCGTCTAGACGGGTAACGCGTCTTGTGCCCTTCTTATACTAGAGACGGATAACCGGACGATTTGCAAAGTGTTTGCCGAAACTCGTCCAGACGGGTAACGCGTCTCTAGTATAAAAACGGCCATTCTTTCTCTTAGTATAGAGCTGGAAGGCCACAGATAAGCTCTCGCGCTGGTACCTTTTAAAAGTTTGTTTTCATAGATCCAATTTTAAGTTGTAAACAACTGCTAAATAAATTTGTGGAACTCATATCATGATTTTACGAGAATGTAGCAGATACAGTCTTGTTGGTCCAAAAACAAATGACTTGGATTAGAGTAGTTTTCGTTCAACTGAGCTTAGATTAGCCCGCACTGAATCTTCCCTATTAAAACATTGTATCACAACTGAAGTGCTATAACGAAGTCGGACATATATATACCTGATTGAAGAAACGTTGACCCTGAAAAGCTTTAGCCATGAACGATGCGACCCAAATGTTTACTGGGAGATCGGGAAAAAATTAATCGTCGTCCACGACAAAATAAACATAATAAGACAGGTTGCATAAATCACGCTTTTAAGGCTCTCGAAACCGCGAAAGAAAACATCTTGATTATTAATAAAATGAATATTACTAAGCTAACCAAGGCTGCCTATCCAGAATCCCTTTGGGTCATATCGTTCATGGTTTATGCTTTTCACATGGTCAACATCTCTTCAATTAGGTGTATATTCAAACACAATTGACGGCAGAGCCATCTCCGGCCATTCAATTATTATCTTAAATTTATTAATTTAAGTTTTGTTTTATTTAAGTCTGTATACGAGCCTGAGCCTAGTGGCACATCAGGCCGGAGCTTATCCCGGTTTGAATAGTTACGCAGCTCTCGTAAGCTTGTAATTCTACTGGTCCTCTAGTTAGCAGCTGCTATTGTTTTGGGGGCTAGGGGCATTGTTCTTGTTGTTTGTTCTATTGTTCTCTCAGCCACTCATGTGAGACCTTACGAGAGCTGCATGGCGATCCCACGGTTTTCCAGCGCATTAGGCCACCGCGTCTCCTCAAGTGAAATAAGACTTCTAGGGCGTATTATTTGCAACATACGCGTATAGCCGTCGCATTTTCCCTTTGGAATTTTTTATCGTTTTCGAGCTAAAAAACTATAAAAAATTCCAACAGGCAAATGCGACGGCTACACGCGTCCGTTGGAAATAAATACGCCCAAAGTATCACAGCATTTTGGCATTATCAGTGGGCGAGACCGTACAAGTAGTAATAGTAAATGTGTATATAGTTCGAAGTATAGTTCTAACATAGTTCTTCGAATGTTGTAGGTCTTTTCTTCCAGACGACCCACCTTACCAGAAATCAGATCGACATGTCCGAAATGGAAATGGACTTACCGAAATTAAATTCAGTCAGAACTAAGGGTTGAAGTTCATGGATTGTTACGGTCGGCTAGGTTATGACGACCCATTATTGCAAAAAAACACCGGTCCGTCCTAACGATCACACGCGACGCCTGTTAAAATCTTAAAAACAAACACGCTATAAACTGATAAAGGTTGACGAGGAGGCTGCCGAATGTGTTGACGAGTTGTGTCGATCCGATGACGACCCGTCAAAGTGATGGTCGGTGCGTCCTACTAAAAAGCTCGTAGAAATAGGCTCATTCCCGATGATCGAGCCTAAATAGACATAGGAAACAGAAAAACGGCATAAGGGTTGGACAAGTGAGTGTTTAGTGTCGAACGTGTTGAGGGATCGCGGCAATCTGACCAAAACGTGGCGACATATTATAGTAAGTATTGAAAAAAAAGTCACAGAAAAGTCAGATTGTGGAGATCGCGACGATACGACCCGACACAGCTTATGTCGATCCAAAGGTTTTTATAGTTCAGGCAGCGAACATCTCGATCAATTATCATTTTTGGACCCCACCTCCCCACCTCCCCACCTCCCCCCCACCATTCATTCATATAGCGGCAAATTCTTTCTAAGTACCTCACTACCAGAAGGTAGGGGTCACTACTCCTATGACGTGTCATCACGATTCGTGTCGCACTATCTGTCATCTGGTAAGAAGGGTCGTCTTGGATGTCAGCAGACCCGACTCAAATCGTGCGTATTAAAAAACGTTAACAAAATAAAACCTTAAAAAAGTATCCGTCGCATTGGGATTGCCAATACATGAAGGCCCGTGAAACACCAAATTGTCTCTGGCACCTAATAAGGCTCTGGTTGTTCAATATCCCAGCCTTCCTTTAAGACGGAGTACGCGGAGATAAGAGCTCCTTCATTCCACCCGTATAGCTCTGAATACGCTTCGCCCACCATGTAGACTTCTTTTCCAGGAAATGGACGTTTAGCCCATTTTGCTAGATCATATCGGCTGACGTTGGAGCCTGCCTTTGTTTGATGCCTGAAGAGAAGAACAAGTACTTGTTGGTAAAATGCGTGCATGTTCTAAACACCTTAGCTGTAGCCTTCGGTTTTAGACTTTAGAATATACAGACCCTAGAAAAATAGAATCAATCACCATAACGTTTTTCTAATAATTGATTTACCAGGCTACGTTCTCCCAATATTTGTACACCATATCCAGAGGTTCTGGAACGACCATTCCAGGAAACACCTCCTGAATAGCTTTCTTCATCTCCGACTCGAAGACTGCTTTAGGGAGCTTGGAGAGCTCGCCCCACTTGACTGCGCACGCAGTCCAAATATACGACAGCTGAATGGCAGCTTCTCCTTTGGGTCCTCTGCCACTGAAATGGAACACAACACGCAAAAGGTGCTTTTAACAGGAACTAATGTCGATTACCCAACATCTGACATTAAGGTTAGGAAAGTCATGAAATTCAAAATGGCGGATCGAGGATGGAAGCATATAACCAGGGGAGGGGGGAGCTGGTTTGCCCTAAAATCTCGAACTGAAACATCAAGGGGACCAGTGGATGCCGTGGGTTGTTTTGTCAACACTCATCCACTGAATAGCGATTGGCGCGGTGGAAGGCGTTTTTCATTCTTTGAACAGGCGGGGGAGGATCGAGGATGAAGCATATAAATTTAAGAACGTCGTTTGCCGGAGTGTGCCATAATCATGTCATAATGGACACGTGACCACCAATAATAAACCTTTTTCACGTGTGATGTACATCGCGGGGATTTTGCGGATTTACCCATCTAATGTTACCTTTGAACATATAAAGGAAGATATAACCTCAATTTGTGGAGCGAAATCAAACCATGGCTTATATATAGATTTAGTTTTTATGAGCGCATCCTTGGAATGAACCTAAAACCAGAAGATTTGGCTGTAATTTTGAGAATTTTATGACCCTGTTTACAAAAAGGTGAGGTAACCTTAGTGCTAGGATTATCCTAGTAAGAGGGTTACCCTAGCACTCACACATTGCTTCTTTTTTTCAACGAGGTTTTACAAGGCAGCTAGGGTAATCCTAGCACAAAGGTAACCCTAGCCGAGTGCTAGGGTTACCCTGGCGAGCGGCCTTGTAAACGCTCTGCTATGGACAACTCGCCTACCCGGACCGTAATTGTAGCAGTTTGTGATAATTTGATTTAGTTTTACCATTTGTATAAAGTACTTTAATGCACCTATTACTGGTGTACTTCTCATGTTTCTCCGTTAAATATACGCCCGGCAGCAAGCATACAAAAAAAGCGCTTATTTTGGGTTACGGGTATCAACGCGTTGGTAATGTGTCGGCCGACGCGTCGGTGGTGTGTCGGTAGTGTGTCGGCCAAAGCGTAAAAATAAAAAATAAATAAATCGACTATGTTTAACGAGGGTAGCACATAACAGTCTCGCGACTGACAAACCTGTGGCCCTCGAATTCCCGATCGAATTGGAATTTGGAAGTGTTGGTTTTTGTGGAGGGAGGAAAACCGGAGAACCCGGAGAAAAACCCTCGGAGCAGGGACGAGAACCAACAACAAACTCAACCCACATATGACACCGGGTCCGGGAATCGAACCCGGGCCACATTGGTGGGAAGCGAGCGCTCTCACCACTGCGCCATCCCTGCTCCCCCAGCACGAGCGGCCGACACGTTGACCAACGCGTTGGTTGGATCGGATTCGTTACCTTTACCGACATATTTATGAATTATCAACGAAGATCAATCTCTTTCTTTTATTTATCCCGGTAGCTTTTGACAGTCTTTTATCCTTCAGTGAACTTGAACGGCTCTTAGCTCACTACTTTTTAAAATTCCAGCTAAGGTTAGATGCCGCAGGAACCGTAGACAATGCTTCATCTTGCCCCTTTTGACTTGTATACATTATTTCATGTTCAGCTCGGCAATTATTTCAGATGTTCCCGTAAACAGGTTACCCTTAATCATTTGTCATGAGTTTCCATGATCTAGATTAGTATATACCGAGAAAAGTTCACGAAGGTCAATGTTCGCTTCTCCGCACAGTTTCTCTACGTCTTTCATTCAGCTTACAAAAAACACCGTGCCAACGATTTTGCCGCCTTTTCTTTAAGTTTTTTTTCGTTTAATTTGAAATGAACTGTCTAGATAATTTTTTTTTGAACACGAGAAGAAAACTATGAAGAAATGCAGTGTTCATATATATTTCTAGGACAAGTAATTAAGTGAACTCGAAAATTAGCCTGCGTGCAGACGTCTCCATTTCCTTTGCTTCTGAAGCAAAGGAAATGGAGACGTCTGCACGCAGGCTACCCGAAAATGTATTTGCGCGACTTTTTGGTTAAGAGGGACTCCAAATGAAGGACAAATGCAAAGTCGCCCCCAGGCTTAATCCATGCGTACGTACGGACGTACGTGAAATGGGTTTACCAATTCTATAGGTATGGTGTTCCGCTCGCGCGCGCCTTCCAGATACCGGTTGGGCGCGGAACCTGCACCTGGGAGGCCATGGGTTCGATTTCCTTGGGGTACTCAGGTTTTTTATTGTCCCACGCTCATGGAAAATTTCATCTTTATCAGTAATTTACGCGCAAATTCCTTTTGTTATATAGCTTACCTGTAAGGCATAATGGCACCCAGACACGTAGCTCCTGTAAAGAATCTTTCAAACGGTTTCAGCGTTATGTTATGAGCGGAAGTGTTGTTTTCCCACCACGGATAACTGTAAATTGCTGCGGCTTTGAAACAAGGCCTCGGAAGAATTGCTTTAAACAAGTAATTACTTTTAATATCTGTGGCCACATCTCCAGATATCTCTTGAAATGGAAAGCTTGGGACAGCGACGATGATCTTTTTGGTTGACAGTGTAAAATTAACTGTTTGAACTGCAAAAAGATTTCCTTTTTTGTCGATTGCCTTAACTTTCTCATTGGCGTACATCTTTACTCCAAAACGCTTAGCAGATCTTTCTAGTGCATTGGTGATGTCCGATACCCCACCAGGGGGCAGAAAGTAATCACGCGAGAAATTAATGGGAGACGTATAAATCTCGTATGCAAACAAAGTGCTTTCTTCGCCATAATCCCTCTTAATTGCGCTAACCGATAAGCAAAACTCGCAGCCTTCGCTTCCAAGTTGTTGACACAAAAAATCTGTGTAAGACGGAACTCCCAGTGCTTTCTCTCTAGTCATGTTCACCCAAGCATACTTGTACATTTCGGACGGAGTCATGTTTGCAAAGGGGCCCGACAAAAGAGTCGGGAAAGCTTGTTCCTTCAGTGACTGGGGACTAGATGTGTAGATTCCTCTTGCTTCGATGTATTTCTTTGGCGAACTCATTTTTAAAGTCGTGACGTTCAATCGTCTCGCTAGGTCCCTGAGAAAAGACGGAAATATAAAACCACATATCTCTTGCAACTTTGTCTATAGAGATAATAGAGATTCTGATACATTTCAGGAATTCCTGGCCGTGAAAACTGCTGACGAGCATCCTCTTAAACTTTATATGGTAGCACAGGGCCATCTAGAGTCAGTTACAAACGCAGAAGGGTATTCTCAGCAGCACTGAGCTTCTGATAATTTTGGATTGGAACACAGAGTCCTAAGCTCGGACAATTAAAATGCCGAAAGCAGTGGAGTTCAAGAGCCCTAGTTCTCTCTTTGAGTCATTTTGATCTTCACATGCTGGCCCTAGAGCCTTGAAAACCTTTGGGATTTTTTCTTTTCATAGGATCGAAAAGTGGTTGATCATGCTTGATCAAAACTTAAGTCAAAGAGATAAACAAAACGATTATAGTTTCTTACATTACTCTCTTGTGTGCTCCATTCAGATGCCAAGCTCCTAAAACTAAAGCAGGCACAAAGTTAACAACAGTATTCATATTTAACTCCGGAATGTTTAAAGCATAATAAACAAGGGACTTCTGTCAGCGGCTACCCTAAAGACCTGAAAAAGGTGTTCACTTAGGAGAGGTATCAATGGCACAATGTCACTTCGTGTACGCTTATGGGAGATGTCCGCCTACAGAAGATGTCCGTTGCAAAATAGAGGTACAACTTTATGTGACTCGCGCGAGAGTTTTTAAATGCAACTGAGAGCCAAGCTTTTTTTAGCTTAAACAACAAGGTTTTTAGCTAATTTGGGCTCAAAATACTAGCATATAAACCTGGAGAAAGTTAGACCGCTGACAAAAGGACTTCGAAAGCGTTCACCTTTGATTCTTAAGGAATACAGCTTTCGGTGAGTATATGGAAGGGTTACCATTTTCTATGGAAGATAATCGAAATGGTTACTGTCAAAAATGGTAAATACTAAAAAGGTAATCGTTTGGAACTCGGGGGAAGGGGGAGCTTTACTGTATGAGGTAAAACAACAAAAAAACTACATTATTCTCTAGTATAATCCTTACTTATGTTGATGTTTGGAGCTTGGCTAAACCTAACATCTAAATCTCGTCCTCCAAACCTGGATTCCTTTTCAAACAAACACACGTTGTCTTCTTTCTTCATTCTCATGAGTGACTCCGCCATGTACATTCCTGAAATGCCTCCTCCAATCACCACCACGTCACATGACATTGGGGTCAAGGAAGACTCTTCTTCTTTATATAAGACAAACAAATTATAATGCGAATGATAAGTAAGTAAGATATATAGTGGAAGGCAAAATAAATGCATTTTATTTACAATTATGTTAATTATTGAAAGACGACATATTTGCCTCTGTGGCTAGACTGAACCGGCCGCCGTTTAAGGTCTTCGAAACACTAATGGCCGGCAGTACTTCAAGACCAATTGTTTATTTTTAAACTACCAGCCCGCACAGAGACTTTAAGTTGTTTGTCTTAGTATTGAGATCACAGCTCAGAACAACAGTTTCCATCGGTGTTCTATGAAGAGCTCGTTTCGCAAAATACAGAAACGAAGCAGTAATTACTTTTTGGCAGAATTTTTGTTCAGAAATTATCTCTGCATCGAGTTGCATTTAAGAGAAGCGTTACCGAATGCGAACAAATCAGTTAAATATCGACAAAGTCTACGAAGAGCTCGTTTCGCAAAATACAGATCTTCGAATTTACAAATTCTACACCTCCGGTGTCTTTTTCCTTTTTGTTTCGTGTCACCTTGACGTTGTCAAGGCGACACGAGAGTATGCTCTAGGGTAGAAAGTGCATTCCAAACATTTTAATTTCCTTTATAAGGCCTCCGGAATTTTTCCGTCATGTCAACGTTATTCCCGCCAAAGTGCATTCCGGACATTCTTGCTTTATAAAGCCGCCGGAATTTTCCCGCCATGTCAATGCGAGGAAGAGGGATGCACGAAAGTACGGTTTATCAAACTGCAGCTTGGGAGTTCTTATTATAAAGGGCTTGTTAAGTGAAGTACAGACACATTTTATGTTTCTTAAAAATAACATTATAACCTTTGTGACAAGACTCTTACCAGCACGAAAACCTTTTTTAGAAAGTATTTTTCGATTGTCCTCGATTTTGAAATTGGAAAAACGGAGGCCTTACAGTATGGGAACTGAAAATCAGTGAATATTTATTGTAATGAAACAAGAAACCGCGTAGAAGAAGAAAAAATACACCAGGTTAGTTAGAAACGACCAATACGATGTATGACCGAAAGAGAAAAATTATAATTTGATGAGTTTTTTTAGGACTGAAAAGCAGAAATGTCTATCCAAAACGCATAACTTTTAACACAATTTCATCATCATCATCATCATCATCATCATCATCATCATCATCATCATCATCATCATCATCATCTATTATTTGACCACGAAGATTGACCTGAGTCAAGAGGTACTATATGTAGGTTCATATGTCCTGTTGTGACGCTACAATAAAGACAACTTTTATAGAGCGACAATAACAGCCTTTTTAGTGGATGAATGAAGTTCTAAAGATGAATACATGAAAAATCTGGGGTGGAGTCTATTTTTTTTACTTGATTAGCTGTACACTTTTCATTTTTCTGATATATTTGAACTGCAGCCAGCAGCTATCAAGTTAAATACAGACAAGCTTAACGTTCTTAAAATAACATTCTAACCTTGTGATAAGATTGTACTGAAAATCAATGAAGATTAATTGTAACTCGACAAGAAAACGCGTAGAAGAAGAACAAAATACACCAGGTTAGTTAGAAACGCATAATACAATGCATGTGTAGCCAAAAGAGAGAAATTATATTTGATGAGCTCTCTTAGATTTGAAAAGCAGAAATGCATATCAACAAGATGTCAGTATATAGACCTGTAGAGTTTTCGTTGTCGTTGTTGATGTTGGTGTCGCGCAACAGTATACCGCAATTTGATTGAGCGACAAAAGCAGTTTTAACTCTTCTTAGTGGATGAATGAAGCTCTAAAATCTCTTTGGAGTATCTTGTCTTGTATAGTTTTAATAAGTGCAATTGTAGGATGTATCAGAATACCAGCTTTACTTTGTCTATTTAAAGAATAGCGTACTTTGATAAATCACTTTATTTAAGTGTCAATGTATTTAGCCCGGCTGTGCTTAATTGAGGACACTGTAAATAGTGAAACAAATATTATAAATCGAACAGAAACTTTAAAATCCCAACTGGCAGGAGGCTGACCAGTTGGCTATATACAAAGCGTGGAGGAGTTGAATTCGGGACCACCGAAGACAACTCCATCTAGTGGCAGGGAGGAGGATTTGAACCCGGGACCTCCGGATTACAAGTCCAGCGCCCTAACCACTAGGCCACGCTGCCTCCTATAAATGTTTTGGGAAAGGAGTTTGGGAAAGTAGTTGAAAATGAATTATCATTTCTGTTTACAACGCGTACAATAATGATGCAGGTTTCGACAGGATATTTACTGTTCAACTGTATTTATAGTGATTAGAGCCACGGTGGTAGAATGTAGTTTTCATACCTGCGCAAAAATCAAACAATCCAGGCAAAAGAGGTGGTCCAGCTGGCCGGAAGTCAGGGGCGCAGCGCAAGACAGGGCTAGTTGGCGAGAGACAGTTACAGCCTTATGCGCCTCATGATGTGAAGAGAATAACTAACTAACTAACTAACTAACTAACTAACTAACTAACTAACTAACTAACTAACTAACTAACTAACTAACTAACTAACTAACTAACTAACTAACTAACTAACTAACTAACTAGTGACACGAAAATCTTGAAAAAAGCGTGACAAGAGACGGCTTAAAGAGCTTTTGACTTAGGTTATCACATTGAGAAATTTGACCATTGCAATACTTGATGTGTTCATTTCTACAGATTTATTCGTTATTTCGTTTCGTTCCGTTTCGCAAAATACAGTAAGCCCCGCCTGAGAATATACCAAGTTCGGACTTTCGGTTATTTACTTGCCTCGACCGACAGTCTACGCGATGCAGAACTGCCCAGCGTCACGACTGTTGGCTTCGTAATCCAAGGCCGTCAACCAAGGGTTGTATCAGTCAGATCTATAGAGCTCTCTCTTTGGAATTGTGTAGTACTTCGTTATTAACACATCATACTTCGATTGGTTAAGTTCTTTTGTGCCAGTAGAGGATTTACCGTTTTTCATTCATTCCGTTGTTAATCCGTATGTATACTGGAAAATTACCTCATTTTGAATTGCAATTTAGTAAAACTACTGACCTCGTTATTTAACCATAAATGATGCAATCATCCAGTAAAAGTATTAGCTGTATTCGTATGATTTTAGTAAGTACTGTTCACCAGTATTTCTAATGTTAGTCCAAACCGTCAACGTGGCAAGAAAGATGCAATTTACATTTCTTTACCGAACTTTCTAGAACCTTCTTTGAGATAGTCGAGGCACGTGAAATGTACATGTTGTAATTATTTTTAGCTACTCAGGCTCGTGTTCAGCGATCAATGGAACGTTCATTATTTACTTAGCTGATGCAATAATCGCCTGAACGTTAGTATAAATTTGCGAATTCACATATTGAATTTACATTGATTTACACTGTGAAGACAAGAAAAGATTTAACAGCGTTCAAGATAAGTTTTCTTCTTTGATCTGTCCAAATACCAGTGGTCGCACATTCTCGGTATCCAGACAGTGGCGGATTTCTACCTTTGTCAATCGGAACAGGCCTAGCATAATTACTTTTAGGTTTGCATCTTAAATTTGCCGTCTTTGGTTGACAAGTTCTACTACAAAAAAAAGGCATCTAGAGAATAATTGAGCTAATATTCCTACTCTGCACTCGGATTTTAATAGACAAGGTGAACTAAGGTACACAGGTCACAGCCGTTGCTGAATATTTACAATTCGCAACAATTGATATTTTCACACTGTCTTCTAACCTATTTTTTGGCCATTTCATCAATATTCATTGCAAAAAAGCCACCAATTTGTCGTTAAGTGATGCAAATATCTAACTAAGTATTCCTTCTAGCTATCAATGGCGAGTTAGCCTCCTTATACGCAGACCTACTCGTCGCGCGTAACGAGCTTAAAGAGTGGGTTGAACATGTAAAAAACTTTATTTATACACGGGAAACCATCAGTAAATTTTGAAGCTTAAGTAAAAAGCTTAAACTAATTACAGATTGTTTTACATGACTGCCGTGTGGGAATCCGATATGTCATCAGCTACATTCTAAATAATTTGCTTAAAATTATTAACATCGGTGATAGGAGGCATTTGGCATTCGTTTTTAACATTTTCGGATCAATATTTTATGGCCTTCTCGACAGCAATGCAAGTACAGCAGTGGTAACGTTACTTCACAAGTTCACTGAATCCCAATTATTTTGGTTGCAACAAAGGAAAGGGGACAAAGAGAAATCATTAATCAACAACCCGAGGCCGACGCCAAGGCAGAGCCAATTACAAGATGGTCCTATCTTTGCACTCGTCTTTCTCAAATATTTCCCTAGCAACTAGTAGCACTGATGTTTAGAATATAGTCAAAGAACAGCTTTGTAGGTTCAATAGTTTTGAATTTAGAATTTTGATGACGTCACTTGTAACCCGGGAATGTGAAATAGAGCTTGCCTCCAGACAATGTGTCTGTGCAATCGACTTTACTCCGATTTAGATGCACAAAAGCAGGATGAAGTTGAATAAAATGTCCTTATTTAAAACTCAGTCTGAAATATGTCCTTAAGATAAGTTTTTTCCTATTTCCAGCCTCGAACTTTTTGCACTTGTTGCATTTAAATTGACTCTTATGTTCTTATAAAAAACTGAATGTACTTGTACATGTCACTTAGACGCGGTTTTGAGTTCGCCGGGTTTTGACTAGAGATAAACGCGCTGAATGTGTCGTAATTTCAAAGCGCTTGAGACACTTTTGTCCACTACAGCCTGCTCGATATTTGACTTACCAGATTGTGCAGGATTGCTTTTAACTTGAGCGTACTTTTCCTTTCCCTTCTCGTGAGCTAACAACGCAGCCAGCACGACCAAAGCAATCACCAGCGACACAAACAAGAACAGCGCCACAAAAGCTCTAAATCGACTCACGAAGAAGCCGTGCACTTCCAAGCTACGGGCTGCACTGTACTTTGTTTGTTCCATGGTTTTGGAGTAAAATGAAGAGTAATTCTGGACACGATCGAGTTAATGTAGGGTCTTGGAAACGGCGAAATTCCAAATTCCTCGCGCATTAAGCTTGTCGCTTCACAATAACCTACTATTATATTACTATTTATTCTCCTATTCAAATTACATGTGACAAAACAAGTGAACCTGTTTTGACGCGTGACAGTTTTGGGCTTTTTGAGGGCAGTATTTGTTTTGTGTGTCACATTTCGTGCATGTATGTCATGAAGACGGCAAGGGGCAGCATGGGAGAGAAGAATAAAGATAGCACATGGTCGACTTGTCGTGTGCTTCTTCCGATCAAGTTTCACTTCTTAAGCTAGTTAAAGCTTCTCTAATTTATGTACTGAGAGGACACGACAGTGACGACGAGGACAAGTACGGCACAAGATGTCTTTTAGCGAGAATGGCGCTTCAAATGTGATTCCTAAGTTCGTTTGTCACTCGGATCCCGCCGTGTTGGGACCACGCTGGACGCGTTGGTTGACATCTTTTGCGTTATTTGCGAATGGCAAAGGTCTTTAATGTTATCATCGAGTTCATAAAACATTCGAATTTAGAACTCGTGTTACTAATTAAAAAACAAAATTGTTTCGTTCCCATACAAACCGTTATAAACTGAGTGTTCTTAGAATTTAAATTTGTGGTATTTATTGTCAGCTTGGGCTGCCTGTGGCCTGACAGAGCGTTTAATATGATGATCACTGAGTTCATAAAACATTCGAATTTAGAACTCGTGTTATTAATTAAAAAACAAAATTGTTCGTTCCCATACAAACCGTTATAAACTGAGTGTTCTTAGAGTTTAAATTTGTGGTATTTATTATCAGCTTGGGCTGCCTGTGGCCTGACAGAGCGTTTAAACGAAAGTTCAAGCGAAGACTTGATGTGATTTGAATTTGAATAGATTGCCAGCATTTACCTCAATTGCATGCTAGTTTCAGTCCAATACCAAGAAAACGAATATGATCTATTGAGGATAGCAAGCTCTCTTCAATTCCATGCCTTGCCGGAGAGAAATTTACGCGCAAATATTCGCTCGAATGCGCGGGAATGTTTCTTATGTTTTGTTCCTTATATCGTTATGCTTTGATAGCTTTTCTACACAGATGTGATATGTCCTTGTTAAACGCTTGGGACCCAAAATCTCTTTCAAGTGAAGACGATAACCCCCTCTTAAAAAAGTTATGAGATACACTTCCAAATTTTTAACGATGTTTCTCGGCTTTCTATAAACCCCAATGTTTGTACAGCTGACTGCAATCTACTTTTCGAATGGGCATAAAGAAGCTTGCTCCAGGTTTTTTATTTGTGAGGCAACTCCAAAACGCGCTCGATTTGATTTTTTCCCAATAAAATATTCTTGTTAATTCTTTGGTCCAGATCTCGTTCATCGTCACTCAAATATCAACTTGAATTTGCATTGTAAATGTTTTTACACTCATTTACAATTCATATTTTTCATCACCTTCGCACGAGGAGTTTTGAAGATCGGTTTCTTGACCTTTTCGCTTCGAAAATCGCCTAATACTGTTTCTACACAAGAAGAATCGGTGCTTAAAATGTCTCAGACGGAAACATTTGTTGGTGGAACCTTTCGGAGTGAAATTTGATCACCAGTGGACCTTGAAATCCAGAAGCAGCAAGCGAGTACAAAATGTGACGACATCGACTTGATTACGGTATTTAATGAAATTTTATGTTGTATTTCCCATTTTAAGTAACTTTACGGTGGAAATAACTATGTATTATTTTTAACAACTTGAGTAATAATTCCTGTCGGTCAGCTAGGTAGAAAATGGTAATTAGTAGTTGTCAACAAGCGGGTGGAGGAATCAGCTTCATGTAACGAATTTAAAAGGGTTTGCACCTAAAGTATGTTTGCAGGAAATGTTGACGGCCACGTTCTTCGACGTAATTGTATTGCATGCGATCATGTCTAGACATTTTAACTAACCTGTAGTCATTTTCTTAGGCAAACGAGAAGCACCTAAAGGGACGATATCAGAACAGTTAAAGTTCAGTGGAGCTCAACACATCTATGGCAGGTCAGTTATATTAGTGTTTCTACTTACCTGGAATGGAATTTCAAAGTGTTTTTTGTTTTCATCTGTCTGTCTGTCTGTCTGTTTGTCTGTCTGTCTGTCTGTCTGTCTGTCTGTCTGTCTGTTTGTCTGTCTGTCTGTCTGTTTGCCTGTCTGTCTGTCTGTCTGTCTGTCTGTCTGTTTGTCTGTTTATTTGTGTGATTGAGTCAAAACTTTTCTTGTTGATAACCGTAAGGCTATAATTAACCGGTGGAACTTTTCTCTACAAATTATATCCTTTGTATTTCTTATTAGACAGAAAAGAAGGACCAGCAATGTAACATTGAAAGATCAGTGATGTTGTCAAATACATCTATGGCAGGTTAGTTAATGTTTCTTTTAATGTTCAATGTATAGGATATTAAATACAGGGAAGAGTGACCTGTTGGGGCGAAAATCCTTATAAATAATTGTTGAGATCATTGCTTTGTACTTAGACAGCGTTACGTCACTTTAAAAGGGAACTATATATAATCAGTAATAACTCGCCCTCTAATAACCTTTTTGCATTTCTCACCAGGCAGACAAGAAGCACAAAGAGACAAATCGGAACATTACATGCAAGAGCAATGTTAGAGTCAAGTACATCAATGACAGGTTACCCAATATTTCTTCACTTAATCGTGAATGAAATTACGAAGTGTGTACTATCTTGTACTTAACGAGTACGACTTTACTTAACTTTACGTTATGTTAAAATAAAAGAGAATAACCACCACAAGTAATACCCTTGCAATTTGCTCATCGAATTATCATTTTTTTTACTTCAGTCCCAGCTGGTCGAAATGAAGTACATAAAGTCGATGACGTGGAAACATTGAAAGATCAGTTATGGAGCAAAAGACATCTATGGAAGGTCAGTTGAAGTTTCCCTTAATCTTTTATAGCATAACAGCATGTACTCAGCATGACTCTTGGTGTGGTTGTTGCTAGGTAACAAGAAATATTGTCACAGCAACAAGATGATGCAACGACCAGCCGGGAATGCTTGTTGTATTTTCGATTGACAAAAAAGATCGGGAAATTTTGGATACTTAAACGAAAATTTAACAAAACGTACTTGATGACTGCTCAGTAAGCCAATGTGGTTCAAACAAGGTCACAGTTACAAAAATGTCGGCTTTACTGACCTTAGATCGAACTTGAAATCTTCCACACTGATTATTAATACTGATTAGTTAGGAGAATTAAGTTTTTCAGTATTGACACCATTGACGAGTTAATATATTCTCCTCACCTGCCCGCTTGACAATGTATCGGTATTGTAAGGAGAAATTGGTTGTTGAAAGTATTTTTACTATTGAGCACATTTAGGAATTTGAAATTGAGAAAGAAGGGCAAAAAAATTCCAATTAGAAAGCATGAACACCTAAACACGACACAAGAAGTAAAAGTAATTTCCTTTTTAGCTGTTCATTTCAGTTTCAGTTTCAATGAAAAGTAAGGAAAGTGGGTCGCTAAAAAGATTCTTTCATAGAATTTCAAAGTTTTATCTTTCTAAAATTGCTGGAGTGGGTTTTTAACTGACAGATTTGATCTCTACGTCCTTACTCACGGCTGACAACTGACAGATGACTCGAAAGTTTTATTTGTTTCCTTAACAACGTTAACTGACAGACTACTTGAACCAAAGGGAGGTACTCTGGATTCATAGTGACTGGGAGGTGCAAAGGATTTTTTTTTTGGTTTGAAATTTAGCATATAAGGATTTTTTGGGGCAAAAAATTTTGGTTAGTATTTTTTGAGGTAAAAATTGGATTTGACCAAGAACAGCTACGGATGTATAGTACGTACATCTCATTCGTGGTTTTAAAAAGCGTTTGTTTATTACCCAGCAACACAGTAGTCCAAGACAAAGTCCTAAATTTCCCCGCTTTCAAGATATTTATTTCTAGCCATAGTATATTGCCAGTTTTGATTGGTTTACAGGTTATAGTATATCAGCTCATTTACCATGGACCACAAATATGGAAGTTGTACGCGAGAACAGCAGGGAGCTCGCATATTGCAATTACCGGGGTGCTTTTAATAAAACAATTATTCCACTCGAGCTTGTTAGATATGAGATGGTTATAGCCAACTCGGCGCTACGGGCCTCGTTGGCTATCTAGCTACCATCTCATAATCTACGCGCACTTTATACAGTTCGGAATTTCAGCATTTTAGGGGTTTAATTTTGGTTCAGGGGATTTCTTTGGGCGAGTATTAATTTATGACCCCATTCGCACCTGCCCGTCACCATAAATCCGGAGTATCCCCCCCCCAGCCACTCGGTACTATAAAATCTTCTTCGTATCCCGATCCAATTGAAACAGTCCTTACCGAGAAATGGTTTGAATTTTTAACTGAAAAATTGTATTTCGATCACAACATGCATCCACCGAAAACTGATAGCTGCCTCAATGCAAAATCATAACTGACAAATGATGTTCTTACTGGCAATTGACAGATTGCTTGAAATTTTAGCTGACAGATCATGATTCGATCTCTGTATCCTTACTGACAAATGAGAGATGGCTTGAGATTTTAATTACAAATTATGTTTTGATCTCAACATCATTACTGCAAACTGACATATGGCTGCTGTAAATTTTAACTGACAGATCATGTTTGGATTTTAACATCCTTACTGACAACGAATAGATGGTTTGAAATTTTAACTGACAAATCATGTTTTGATCTCAACTTCCCAACTGACAACTGACAGATGGCTTGAAATTTTAACTGGCAAATCATGATTCAGTTTCTGTATTCTTACTAACAAATATGAAAATAGTACCCAGTGGGTACATGAGTTTAATGCGTCATGGACTGTTAGTGCGGTTGAAATATGTTGAAGCAGTTTCGGTATTTACGGCATAGAGCAAGAGGTGTAGTAGAGGTTTGGTAGTAAGAGTGGTTCAGAAGAAGTCGGTAATATCTGTTCTCTTAAGTATATATATTAAGAAAGTTGACGAAATGTTATATTTGAAATAGGAAAAACATGTCACTTAGGGTTTGAGTTCATCGATTCATGTTAAAAGATTAGTGCGTTGTAGACCATAGAAAGAAAGATCGTACAGATTTAGAGGCGGGGGGGGGGGGGGGGGGGGGAGGGGGATAACCTGAAAAATTTGTTTTAGCAATAAAAGCCCAACTAATTTTTTTGCAGGCATGAAAAAAATTATCTGCAGGAAGATGACACCGGAAAAAATGTTTTCAAAGACAACGATGACAGCAGAACAGAAAAAAAATGTTTGTCTTGGAAATATTTTCATCCCCAGCTTCCGAAAAAATAATGGTCGGCCCCATAGATAGACAAGATACAGCCGCTTATTCAGTATTCTAAATATCCTAAATCCCATCAAAATAAGCTCAAATATATATTTTTTTCAATTCCTTTGCAATTTATGCAATACTGCTCAACAAAGATTTCAATTTCCTTAACGTTTTGACACAGAAGCGCAAAGAAAACATTGCGTGCAGAATGTAATTTAATTAAGCGAAATATTTTCACGTCTATTATACACTGCAAGCAGTTGAATGAAAGAGTTTTGTTTTCATGACTGAGAACAGCTTTCAAATAGTCAATACATGGAAATAACAATCAGATCACAATTCAATAACCATTAAAGCGAGTTTTCATTCTGTCTTAAATACTTTTTGGCAAGTTTCAATATTTATGCAAATTTCGCGCGAAATGTAATTTGATTACACTGTCTTGTTTTCAAGCTCTAGATTGAATCTTGAATGGTGAAAACAAAACTCTTTTTAATGAAAGTTGCATTCTGAGATTGAAATCCTGCTTCAGTTGAATTGAACAATCAATTGCTGACTACTATCTTATTTAATTTTTCATTTTTTTCAAAGTTATTTTTTGTTTATGAACACAAATGTCACTTCCGGATTTTTTTCATCAAAAGATGTCGATTTCACGTTGCGTTTCCAAGGGATTATAAAAAAAACCCGGCAGCTTGAAGGAGAACATTCTCAGTCGCTTCACACTTGAAAACGAGGATTCATATTATTTTGCACTGTAAAAAATTTGTTCCAATCACATACAGGACAATTTCTTTTACAAGTGCGTGTCGTGCTAGAGCTCCGTTCGACCATTGCTTCGTTAACAACATCCTTGCTTTCTGATTGGATTACGATCACCGCACCAAGCCCGCAATGAGGCGGGCTACTGTTTAAGCACAATTACACCGAACGATTATCGATCCCGAACCATTCCCTTGGGATTGCAAACAGCTTTTTTCTACTACTACTACTAATGCGCATGCGCATTAGACTCAATTAATGCCTTTAAATTTTACCTGATAAATCATGTTTGATCGCATATCTTTACTGATAAATGGGAGATGAATTGATTACAAATCACCTTAAGCTTACTGACAAATCATCAGTCGATCTCTGTGCATCCTTACTGACAAATGAGAAATGACTTGAAATTTTTAAGGCTGTTCGATCTGAACAGCCTTACTGACAACTCACAGATGACTTGAAATGTTAACTAACAAATCATGTTTTGATTTTAACATCCTTACTGACAACTGACAGATGGCTTGAAATATTAATTTAGAAATCATGTTTTGATTCAACATCCTTGCTGACAGATTTTAACTGACAAATCATGATTCAATGTATGTATCCTTACTGACAAATGAGAAAAGACTTGAAATATTAACTGACATAAATCATGTTTGATATCATATCCGTACTGACAAATGAGAGATAATTTAAAAGTTTCACTGAAAACAAAAATCATGTTTCGATCAAGACACAGATGACTTGAAATGTTTACAAACAAATCAAAGCTGAAAGATGGCTTGTGATTTTAACTGACAAATCATGCTTTCATTTGAATATCCGTACTGACAACTGACAAATAGCTGATGTTTAGATTTCAGTGCCCTCACTGTTAATTGTCAGAATATATATTTGAAATCTTAACTAAGAAATTATATTTGGATCTCATTATCCTTGCTGATAATTTTATACATGGCATGAAATTTTAAAGTTTTCTCAAGTTTTAATTTCTTTATTTCACAATTCTACGGATCGAATTGCATTGAGTTGCATTAATATATGTTTTGTTTGTTTGTTTTTTCTACTACCCAGAATGGAAATGTACATTCAAATAGCCAAATCTTTATTTAACTTAATTTGAAACTGTACTACGTTTTAGACCTAATCAAATTTGGCGGCGCTTGCAGGAAAGAGGGACTTTCTGTGGTAACCGTTGCTGAGGGTACAAAGTACCTTAAACTGAGCTATTGTACGTTGAATGTACAAACTTCCACTGGAAACACCAAAGTTGTTTTTTTTTCATTTCGTTTGACTAAGAATAACTTTCACTCTTTAGTGCAGGAATCTACCCATTTGGGGTTAAACTTTTATTTAGCCGGTTTCAGAAGATGTTTGTTGGTTCCTAGTTGGTCTAATTCCAGTCTGTGATCTTCAATTTTAGATTTACTCCTTTTTAAAGAGCAACAGAGTTTAATTGTTACATTAATGCTTTGCTAACGTTAGAGTTTACGTCAAGATTCTGACAAACTGATTCCTTGTTAGAAAACTGGTGTATGTATTAAAATCTCATTTCTCCTTACAATATCAATACTTTGTCAAACAGGCAGGTGATGAGAATTAAGAAAATGATCAACTGGGGCATGCTGCACCCTGGCGATGTAGAGTTACCATAACAACCATTACTGAAGAGAATCATTAGCTTTCAATTTGCATTTCTTGACACGTAAAACTGTGTCAATTACAAAAGCAATGTCACGATGCTTTAAACCATTTTTTAATGGAATGTTGGTTAAAGTGGCTAGAAAAACACCAAAATAAAGCAGGGACAGTAACGATTGGGGAAGATTAAGACAAATAACGCACGACAAACTTGAAAATGTTAGGCTGGAGTTTTCAAGATGCAACATTTGTGACGTGACTTTGTTAATGTAGAAAATCTCCTGGATGCTGCGAGGGAAAACATTTTGTCCCAAAAAATGCATTGAAACTGTTTTATCTTGAACTTATTTTGGCAAAGAAACTATTACAAAATGTTTGTTAAATTCAACTGTTGTTTTTCTTTCAGGATTTCTGGCAAGGAAAGGACAAGACACGAGAAGACACTAGAAGCGATGCACTGAAGAGAATACAAGACAGTGGAACATATAAAGGCGGATTTTTAGAATTAAATACAACCAAAAGTATGTATCTTCATTACAAATAACAGTAGAAATGCTTACACAGAGGCGCACTAGGAAATGGGCTGCTGTAAAAAATCATTTTGAAAGTTTGCGTTGAATCTTTTAGCTTTTTTTCACAATATATGATCGAGGCGTGCGTGATTCTTGAGAATTAGAATTGGCGGTGTTGCGTTACATTGTCGACTAATGTGAATATATATTAACAAAATTTTGTAGGCGAAATATTCTAACTCTAAAGTCGGGCGTGACATGTTGCATTATTTCAAAACACAGCGGACGATAGTGTAACGCAACACTGCTCATTCTTAAAAGCTGCGCGCGTCCTGATCGCATATTTATTTTGCAATTCAACTTTATTTTACTCTGGCAAGTCAAACTTTTAGGAAGCATTCGTTAACAAAGTCCACAAGTTTTTCTTCAGTGATGAATCTTAGAATGAATTGTCTGTTTGCCAAAAATTATTTTCCAAGTCGGTAAAACATTGTGAAATTGTCTGGAAAATATTTTCACGCAGCCTATTGTGCCTATTTTGTATATTGTACAGTCAAAATTTATTGTCAACAAAAATATTTTGCAAAATATTGTCTTGCGAATTATTTTGTAACATTTTGATACAAACATTGTGTCTAGTTTATGTTGTACAAAATTGAAAGTTTTCTTTATTAAAGTTTGTCTTGATTGCTAGAACTTGCTTACAAAGTAACCCATGTCAAAATTTGTAATTTTCCCGCCAAAAAACTTAGAAAAAATACGGGCGCTTAAAATACGCATGCGCCTTTTTTTTATTTTTCCTCTTGTAAATCCATGTCAATCTTTATTTTTCCCGCCAAAAAACTTAGAAAAAATACGGGCGCCAAAAATACGCATACGCCGTTTTTTTTTAAAATGTAATTATTTCTAATTGCTATGTATTAATATAAGTTTAAATAATTAACGCATATATTTGATTCACACAATAAAGTAACCAATGCAAAGTCTTCTTTTGTCTCTTTTATTGATCTCAACAATATCTTTAATTGAATAATATACAGTCAATTGTTTACAAATAAAATTTAATTAGTTTATTGAAATTCAATTAAATTAATTACAAAGGTGTCAAGAAAAAATCCTCCTATATATACTAAGACTTTTGGCGGGAAAATTTGAAAAAATTTGCACAGCGTTTCCCCTAACAACTTTTTCGGACAAAAATTTTAACGAGGCTACACTTTAATTTTCCAGCCAAAAAAATACCATAAACAACATCTTGTACACAAACTCTCAGAAAAAACTTTTGGATACAAAGTATACAATTTTTTGGGAAATAATATATGTTCGTGTACAAGATGGTGTATTCATGATGATATCTTGTTAAATGGTCAGCCCCAAAACGATGAGCAGCTAGAAATATATCGACAGAAATGAAAAGAGCAGGTTAAAATTTCTACAACTGCAACATTTCTGCACAACATTGAGACGGTGGAAACATTTTTAAATCGAAATATTCAAGAAAGTTTATATAGCCGGGTATCTCGAGCCCCAGCTATATCAACCTTCTTAAATAAAGCGATTCCAAAATGTCCTCAATGTTCAAAAAAATGTGCAGAAACTTTGCATTTGTAGTAACTTTAACATGCTCGTCTCAATTCTGTAAATATATTTCTAGCCGCTCGTCGTTGAAGGGTTTACTATTTAACGAGATATCATCATGCAATACCTTTCAAGAAGATAGCAATGGCAGGCCATAAACAATTAGTATTTCGAAAGGAGAAAGTCCGCGTAAATTTCAAAAATATTTCATCAAACACACAAGTAAATTCCGTAACTTCAATCCGCTTTTACATTAGCCGAGTTAAGAAAAACATTTCTAAATAATTTTGGCCAATTTGAAGCGTGTTTATGGCTTGCCGTGTTACCTTCAAGAAATTAAATCGAGCCATGTCAAGACCATTCGTTTCGGTTTGCTACACAGGACAAGCAAAGCGCAGCAAAAATGTCATCGCAAAATCAAAATAAATCTGCGACAGGAATTTTGGTGGAAGCAATTTTATAACTATAAAAAGTGCAAAATAGTTTAAAAGTTTTTAAGCAAAAAAAAAAGACAAAAAGGCAAAACAGTTCTCCTCGAAAACATTTGCGCTTTGTCCGGTGTAGCATTTAGAAACTAGGTTTGACAAAAGCTCTGATATATTCAGCAAGGCTCTTAAGATAAATGTCTGGTTGTTTAGGAATACCTCAAAACTTCAATACTTTTAGCAAAATGTTTGTCAGCTGAGAACGATTACGATAATATGTTTATTACAAGAATCAGACAATTTTTTTGAAAAGTAATACGTCGAATAATAAATATAAAAATGAGCATATGACTGCCAGAAATAACCATAATTATCTAAAACTTGGCAGCTATCCTTTGAATCAGACAATTGGAGCTATGTAAATGAAAAGTGAAAGAACTAATAGAGAATATTTTCAGGAAAAGTGTTCGTCAGCTACGAAAAATAGCAACAATCTTTTGGAAAAATAGACAATTGGAGCTATATTTTTTAAAAGTAATCGATCTATCAGTGAATGTTTTGATAAAAAAAATCGTCAGTTGAAAAAATAATATAACACAATAATATTTTGAACGATCAAAGACAATTGGAGCTATATATTTGAAAAGTAAAAGAACTATTGGGAATATTTTCGGTAATAATTAAGGTTCGTCAGTTACGAATGATCTCGATAATATTTTGGGCGAATCAGACAATTGGATCTACAATTTTGGAAAAGCAATCGATCAAATGATTAATTTTGTTTCGACGCAACAAATAATTGAAACCAGACAAAATTCATTAACAGCCTCACTGAATATACATGTAACAAGAGAATATATAGGTTTCTGATTGATTCTCGATGCCCATTTCCCTCCCAAGAAATGAATCGATACCGAACGTCTTCCGTATAAACAGGCAAAAAAAAAGAATAACGGCGGATTAATTCAGTAAGCGAAACCATTTCAGAAACCCAATATTCTCTTGTTAAGTTAAGTTAAGGTGGCTCTGCAATTTCAAAACAGAGTAGAATGCTGCACAAATTTGCGCGAGGTCATCGATAGTGCAAAAAAAACATAACGAACGAACGAACTAACCAAGAAGGAAAGCCTTTAATAATATATTGTGATCATGTCAACAAATTTTTCAAACATAAATTTGCTTTGGTAACATTTTTTACGAATTTATGTTATTCAATTAATAAATTGACTAGAATAATTCAAGAACCAATTGAATTTAAAAAAAACACATCATTTATCGTCAGCTCTTTTTGAGATAAGCTGAGTGTAACAAGATTTAAAGTAATGAAGATATAAATAATATCGAGTGTTTGATAAATCTACTGAGCACAATCAAACTATATAATCATTGTCATCCTCAACACAAGTTTTCGAAAAGCAGACAACTGAAACATCTTCGATTCCAAATTGAAGAATCGATATTTTTTCTCGCACCTAGAAATATTCAAAATTTGCAAAAAAAAACAATGATTACAACCACCCAAAAAACAATTGCCTCTTTAGACTTAAAAACCAAGTTTGAAGAATTTTTTCTACGACCACTTGTGGCAAAAAAATTGCCCTCCAAACACAATTTACATTATAAATTGAAACTTGGCCGTCCGTTAAAGCGTTTTTCAAAAAACAAGACAAATTAAAAATCTTCACTGTTGACTTGCTTTCACAATTGCATCGTGGAATAATAATTATTTTTTTGTCATTGACATGATCACTTAACCAATTGACCAATTGCCGCAAAAAGCCAATTATTATCACGGCTTGATTCAACATGCAATGCCACCTTAACATAAACTGCTCAATGTTTGTTGTTTGTCTGACGACATGTTTTCAAATCGTGTTAGAGTCTTGAGCGATTATTTTACCGAAGCCGTCTCAGTGATAAAAAAAAAACAAACTGACAAATTTAGCAAGAACGTGAAACATGCAAAAATATCGTAAAATGCAATTTAATCTACGAAATGTATTGAACGCTCAAGAATAAAACTCCTCAAAATTTGAAAACTTTATCAGACAAAAATGTTCTTGAAACCTTTCCGACAAACATGGCAGAATAAATTTACATTTTACCGATGGTTTCCTTTTTTCCCGCTGGAATGTCTCTCAAATTCATCTTAGCCGACAAAAATATTCAACTCTCAGCAACTAAACAGTTTTAGTCTATAGAATTTTGAACCCAATTATATCCTACATGTCTGCCATTTCTTATCGGAGAGATTTAAATATAGCAAAATTTTCAAATGATATCCTTATCTCTGTCTCCTCCAACTTTGGACATTTCCTTGCTTGAATCCTTTCCATATTGCAGTTCCTGGCAGACTTGACTTCAGGCCATTTCTCTCTGAAAATAGAACGGAAAAGAATTGTGTAAGGAACCAAATCAAACGTGTCAACTTTAAAGAAATGGACATATTTCCCAGAGAATTGTCAAACATAGCTAAACATGAACACGTGTCGACATGCACAAACAAAGTTGTTTTAATGAAAGCTATCGAACACTCGTAAGAAAAATAAAACGCTAAGAAGTTAAACGTCTCGAATGGTTTCTGCGTTAGCTTTTAAAGTACGTCTTAGTATTTGCTAAAGCTAGCCACGAGGGCGCTGTTTGAGCTCGACGCAAACCGACTGAGCAAGTGCACGTGTTAGGATTGGAGCCGATACAAAATATTACCTTCGAAGGTAAAAGTCAAGCAATTGATACTAACCATGGACTAAAACTGGTGTAGACACACTTTTCCCCAGACAGCTTCCATACTTCTTCAAAGTTCTTCAGTTTTGAAGAACGGAGCGCTTCACGTCTTATCCCGTCCGCGAACTTTTCTGACTGACAAACAACACCTCGGATCTGCATGGTCATGAATATGGAAACCAAAATTAGACCAATCATTCGACAACACGTCACAGCTTTTTGTGACAACGACTTCTTGCATGCTCGCGCTTTTTTTTTGCTAAATATTTGCAAAAGCATTGTTATGGAAACTACCTAAAGCCACAACACTGAATTATTTTTCTTCGTACAACTGAGCGTTCTTTTTTAAGCTTTAAAAAAATATTGTTTAAATTACAAGAATTGAATTGTAAAGATTGAAGAAAGGATTCGGAGGTTTTCATTTATAACGTTTGATCACGATCTGTGAAAAAAATTCCCACCAAACTACGCAAAGAACCTCTGCAGAGCGCTATTCCAGCATTAAAATTGACAATCTGTTATGTCGCCATTTATTGTTAGACATAGATACTAATTTAGCAAAAACTAACCTTTGACCTCCGCACAACTAATGAGCGCTATTCCAGCGTTAATATTGACAATTTGTTACAATATGTGAGCGTAATCAGTAGGTAAGGAGAGAAGTTAAACCGCTGAAGGTGTACAATTCCAGAGAGCATTTTTCTTCCTTTGTAAAAATTATGAAGTAGAATACTAAGCAAAATTAAATAAAATGAAAGACAAAAATGATGTGAACAAATAATCCTCATGATTTAATGCAAGTCTGAAAGAGAAAAAAAAACGACTTCACAATGGGATTTGAACCTTTGACCTCCGCACAACTAATGCGACACCCAACCAACTGAGCTATGAAGGCACACGGCAGAATATTTTAGAAGAAAACGGCGTTATGAGAAGTAGGAGGAGAAAGAAAGGGTTATAACTCCTTATGCTTCCTGTTCGTTCCCTTGTACATTGTCTCGCGCTCAATCCGCTTTCCTTGTACATTACCCTGAGTTCCCTTGAGTTTTGCGTGCTGCGGTCCGCCAAACCTCCCCCATATGCTTTATTTGGGGGTCCCGCTGAATTCCCTCCTACGTTCCACAGCGCTTGTGTTTCCCCACGTTTTTTCTCTTCCTTTATACTGTGCGTTTTCCCTTTACGTTCCCTTGCGTCACACCATGCGCTTCTCTGTACATGCACCAATACGCATCTGTGTTTTTTCTCCAGGGCTCCCCTTGGGTTCCCTCTTACGTTTTCCATACATTCGCTGTGTGCTCCCATAGGTTTGATGGTCCGTTAAACCGCGTGTTCCCTGTACGTTACCTAGCCGATCTGCGTTTCCCCTACATTCTCCATGCAATTGCTGTTCGTTCCGCCATAGTTTCCGCTATACGCAACCTTTTGTGTTCCCCCTGGATTTACGGCACGTACCCTCCTAAACTCCCTGTGCATTCGCTCAAGCCCCCACCCCTCCCCCCAAGCATCCGTCTGCTAGTCCGTTACCATGTGCGTTTCCTCGCTCAATTTTCTCGCAGTAACCACTGAAAATCGTTATTTCATTACCAATGTCATTTTTTAGCCATAAAACAAGAAAAATGCGTTTCAACAAGCTTTATTTTCCCCTTTGGTCCATTGTAACAGAATAACAATATTTCGGTTTGTTTCCAGAACGACTACTTAAACCCAAAAATATTTTCTGCAAAAAGTGAAGGAAAAGTTTTTATACTGACTAGTGCTAATCGCTAATTATACGCATCTCGCAGGTTTAGAGAACCCAGCGATACCGCAATTCAGGATTAAAATTATTTAAGTACATGTAGCGCGTGAAAATTAACGCCACATCACATGCAAACTCAAACGTACCCCGCTAGTTAACGCTGGATTACAATGTACTAGCATTGCCACTTGAGCTTTCAGTTAAAGTGCGAAATTATTTATTTATTTATTTATTTATTTATTTATTTATTTATTTATTTATGACTCTTGACTCTCAGGTAATCAGATTTCACGCTACGGTCGGACTCAAACTACTGACAAGCGCAATGTCTTATTTTTGGTGAATTTTTACTTCCGGTAGCCGTAGTAACACTCGCCGTTTTCTCATCAAAAGAGTCCGCCATCCATTTGGACTACGCCAAGGATCGAGATCCCTGGCCGCCTCCAAAACCGGAAGTCCATGATTCACGGACTCATTCTCAAATCTGGCAAATCTGAGTGGCTAAAAATAACAAAGTATCATGCACATACTAAAATATTGGAATATCTGGAAACAAGAATGCGCTCGCTACGGCGAGTGCTACTACGGCAGTCGGAAGTAAAAATCCACAAAAAATAAGAGACTGCACATATCAGTCGGTCGAGTCCAGCCGCATCCTCGTACCCAGGGTCTCTCGGGAAACGAGCAACTTTCGAAAGTCCCCATTTGAAGTGCGAAAAATATCGCACTTCCGAATGCCTAGCCTTTAAAAATGGCTTACTGAACTTCTTGGTGTTTTTCTTCCGGCCATTTCTAATTGTTTTTAAAACCAATCAAAATCCATCCTCCAACGGAACTTTCGAGAGTCGCTCGCTTCATCAAGCTTGCGCAGTGAGGAACGAAGACTCGTGGTACGAGAATGATCCGGCCGTAGCGTAAAATCTGACTACCTCACGGTAACTGTAGTAACACCGGCCTGTGCGACTCCTACTATAACGAAGTGCAACAGGACTGGGAAAATACATTTGTCGTAATAGTGGTTTGTTACCCCTTCCTTCCTGGGGTAATTTGAGGGTCTCAATGGAGTTAACCGTCAAACGGCCTAAAATTTAATCGTCAACCATAAATAAGTGTCATTTTTACCGTTAACCGTCAGAAAGCATTTCAGCTGCTATCTCGGGCTTTTTGCTTCCAAAGAATCGTTCTAACTGGTTAACCAGTTTTCATTCCGTCAAATATAAGATCTTCTCATCTAAAAGTATTTTTAACGTTCGGGATTACCGTTAAATTAAGGAACATGAAGCACAAAAGTACAAAAGCAAATCGTCTCCGGTATCTAATAAGGCTCAGGTTGTACTATATCCCAGCCTTCTTTTAGAGCGGCGTATGCGGACAGGAGAGCTCCTTCATTCCAACCGGGTATCTTTGAATACGCTTCTCCAACAATGTAGATTTCTTTTCCAGGACAAGGACGTTTAGCCCATTTTGCTATGTGATGTCGGCTCACGCTGGAACCTGCCTTTGTGAAATGCCTGTTGAGTAGAGCAAATACTTGTTACTAAAAATGTCTGCATTTAGCAGTAGCGCTTAGAATTTCTGTGATCATTTTGGAAACGTACGTGTGTTATGACAGGTCATTGGTTTTGAGTAGCGTTTTAGTAGCCTTTTAATTAGTCATAAAAAAATACTCTTGCTAGAAATTAAAGGAACACCGTCACCAATTTTTAGGATAAATTTGAAAAGGCATTTAACAAATATTCTTATCACAGGAGAACCAAAAATACTGGTTCAGTTTCACTTAAAACTAAAACATCAGGGTGATTTTTTCAAGGTTTTCCTTTGTTTTGTGGAACAATCGCCGGTAACTGACTATAGTCAACATCGTCCCTGGGGACGAGCTTGGACTATAGTTTGTTCTTGCTTTGAGAAAATTAATAGATTTCCTCTCTTGACCTTTTGGGAGCATTCTGTGTACGTGAAAAGGCATTTCATTTCATCTTTAGCACATTTTCACCCCAAAACGTAACAATCCCCGTGAGTGCCCCTTTAATAGACTTTAGGAAAACAATATTAATCCCAAATAGTACCTCAAATAATTTACCTACCAGGCTACATTCTCCCAATATTTGTAAATTATATCCAGAGGCTCTGGTACAACCATTTCTGGAAACAACTCCTGAACAGCTTTCTTGATCTCTGACTCGAAGACTGCTTTAGGCAGCTTAGAGAGCTCACCCCACTTTATCGCGCATGCCCCTCTCGCATATGACAACTGAATAACGGCTTCTCCGTTGGGTCCTCTGCCACTGAAAGATTGGAATAGATGTGAAAACGGAATTGTTAATGTGGATGGTAATGCATTTTTATTACTCGAAATCGAGCTCGGTGACCTCTATGCTTTCTGATCAGCATAAAGAGATATATCCTTTTGCAAAGTTAAAAGATTTCGACGAAGCGGATTGATAAATTTAAGGTGGTTCTGAAACTGCTTCATAGACTGTTTCGCAGAATGTTGTATCTTGACATGCTAATCATAACCAATAATAAACAGTGGGGGTAGCCGAGCACGTTTTTACGTTATGAGCACCTAAAGCTAACATTAAGAGAGTTTTTAACATCACCACAACTTGTTAACCAGTGGTAGGGCATTTGTTTGATAATTATTGTAGCAACTAATGTAGTAACTGCTAAAGAGTGGTAGAACCGACCCATCAAAGTATGAGAGCTGAAAAATGCTGGAAACCACTACCCCATCAACCTATTAAAAACACACAACAGAGAGGCAGATCTTCAGATTGGCGGATTTCCAATAAAACAAGCTTAGTGCAATAATAAAAATTGAGTTTTGCATTCAGCAATGTGAAAAAAATTGCTTTTAGTTAGCTCACCTGTAAGGCATAATGGCAACCAGACACGTAGCTCCTGTTCGAAATATTTCAAAAGGTTTCAGTGTTACGTTTTGAGAAGAAGTGTTATTTTCCCACCAAGGATAACTGTAAATCGCGGCGGCTTTGAAAGCAGACCTCGGAAGAACTGCTTTAAAAAGGTAACTTCTTTTAATAACTGCGGCCACATTTCCAGATACCTTTTCAAATGGAAATTTTGGGACAGCAATGATGATCTTCTTGGCTGACACTTTAAAATTATCTGTATGGACTGCAAAACGCTTTCCTTTTCTGTTGATTGTCTTGACTTTCTCCTTGGCGTACATCTTAACACCGAAATGCTTCGCAGATAGTTCTAGTGCACTGGTGATGTCCGATATCCCACCAGGAGGGTGAAAGAAATCAAACGAGAAATACTTAGCGGACTTAAGCTTCTCGTATTCAAACAAAGTGCTTTCTTCGCCATAAACTCTCTTAAATGCTGCCATGGCCGCGTAAAACTCGCAGCCTTCGCTTCCAAGCTTTTGGCACAAAAAGTCTTGGTTCGACGGAACTTCCAGTGCTTTCTCTCTAGTCATGTTCATCCAAGCATACTTATGCATTTCGGACGGCGTCATGTTTGCAAAGGGTCCTGACAACAGAGTCGGGAATGCATGTTTCTTGAGAGACTGGGAATTGGAGGCGTAATATCCTCTCGCTTCGATATGTGTCACTGTGGAATTTATTTCGAACATATTGATGTTCAATCGTCTCGCTAGGTCCCTATATAAGAAAAGAAAAAGAAAACCATTAATAGTCCTAATTTCCGATAGAGTTTTTAGAGTTAAATGTTAAATGAAGTTTAGTCCGTCACACACAGAAAGAGATTCTGATACATTTCAAGGATTCCCTGCTGTGAGAATTGCTGACCACCATCCTCGTAAACTTTATATGATGGCACTGGGCCATTTAAACTCAGTTACAAACGCAAAAGGGACTCTGGAGCACTAAATTTCTGATGATTTTGTCCTGAAAGCTTCTCAGAGCCTGGAGAATTTAAAAGGCCGAGTTTTGTTTCCTAGTAAAGCCCTGCATGATTCAAAGCAATGAAGACCTAGAACCCTGCTTCTGTCTGGATTGATGAGCCTTATTTTTCTCTTGAAGCCATTTTGTACCTCATGTTGGCCCTAAAGCCCTAAAAGCCTTTGGGACCCTGAGAGATGGAGGCGCTATCTTCAAAGGATGGAAGAGTGTTCTCTCTTAGATATATAGGTAACGATATTTTCTTACATTACTGTCTTGTGTTCTCTATCCACACGCAAAGCTCCTAAAGCTAAAGCAATAAATAGAAGGACAAAGTTAACAAAAAAACCTTCTATTATTAAAGAATACAGTCGGTAAATTTAAGAAAGGGGTTCTATTTTCTATGGTCGGTATACGTTCCTTGTCAAAAAAATGGCATATAAAAGGGCAATGGTTGAGAACTCTGGATGAGGGTGGAGCGTCACTCTATGAAATTATGTTGACGACGTCTCCCCTCTCAGCTCGACGACAAAGGAAAATAACTTTAATCTACACAAGTTACTAATCCTTACATATGCTGATGTTTGGAGCTCGGCTAAACCTGACATCAAAGTCTCGTCCTCCAAACCTGGATTCCTTTTCAAACAAACACACGTTGTCTTCTTTCTTCATTCTCATGAGCGTCTCCGCCATATACATTCCTGAAATGCCTCCTCCAACCACCACCACGTCACATAACATTGGGGTCAAGGAAGACTCTGCTTCTATATATAAAACAAACAAATTGGGGCTAGTGAAATCAGTTAAAATTGTTCATCTCTCTTTAGATCGCAACGACGAGCAAATTGAGGTCACTGCGACGTAAAAATCATTGCCATGCATGGCGCGCAGCTGTTTTTGATCCTTAAAAGCTTCTAACTTCGTTAGAGTTTTTGTTTACGTTGGTTGATGGGTTTTCCTCCCGAAATGTGGGAGCACGCAGACACAAAAACCTTTAAGCAGAGTTTAGCGAAAACATGTCTGCAAAAATGTAGGCGATTATGAAAACATTGGCAGGCTATGTTACAACGGCATTTCTGTAAATGGAATGAGGCTCAGTGATAGGCCGTAGATTATTTTACAGAAAACGCCAGTTTAAAAAAAAACGTTGAAAGCTTTTTTTTTAACAAATGTAGGCTTAAATAAAGAAAGTCGATAGAGTCCATAATTTTGTCTGAGTTGCTTGACCGGTAAGATACAAACTAAACAACCACGAAAACGATTTTATTCTTACTAACCGTGTAATAAAACTTAAAAAATAAAGGACACTCATCGATGGCACATCAAAACACTGCAAACATGAGTGTTTCACCAGCAAACAGTAGATCCTTTAAACACAACTGCATGCGGATCAGTGTCTTATTGCAGTAAGACATCCTTCCAGCCTCTGGGACAAAACACTTACCCTCAGTCTATGGACCAAAATAATGGTCTACCCTTCAAAATACCGTTCCTAATGAATACAACTCAGAGACTCAAAGGAGACTGCAGAATGCGAAGGCCTGTGGCCAATAAATTTAAAGTGTGTTGTTTTATGTTTTTGTTTATTTGCCTTTTTCACTTTCAATAAGACACCGACGTTATACTTAGGCTTTTCCTTCCAACGGTAACAAGATACTTTTGTTCGTTTGTAACATGATTCTTTTGTTTTTCTTGTCAATATATGTAATATGATACTTTTGTTTTCTTCAATTTGTTATCACTCGTAATTTTAACTATTGACTATTGACTAATTTTAACTATTGACTATTGACTATTGACGGCAACTTTTAATTAGTTCCAGCGACTTGTCCCGTGAATTCAAACTGCAGCTGATTAAAATTAGGTTCGCAACACACTTTTAAGAGTGAGTGTCAGTAAAAATCAGAGAAATCATGGCCACGGTCAAAAAATCGATTTCGCTCATACTTTGACAGTTTGAAGGCCTAGGTATGTGACTGAAAGATATGAAGTTAGTTTTTTGAAATATTCAATTTAATGGCAGAAATCCACGAAAAACGGTCATCGTACCGGAAGCTTAGATTTCACTTCTCGACGATCCGAAATTTTGCACTTGTCAGCTTCATGCTACACAGACGTTTCAACAGCAGTGAATCTTTCCTAAAGTTAGTTGTATAGATTGACTCTTCCTCAGTCGAAAGATACTTCTTATTTATATCTCTGGTTATTTCTGAGCGAACTGAGCCTCGATCAAGAAGACACACTTTTCTGATTTAAACAAAAGTCTAAAATAGCCCAAATCCAGCGAGGCAAAAAGCTGACCGGTAGTGCTTCAAATCTTCTGATATTTGAACGAGAGAGAGTCCTGTCAATGAATTTTAAGTTTACGGTTTCAAATTTGTGGGATCTAGTAGCAATTTCGTACGAACGTCGATCAAAGTTCGGCAAAATTACAATTCGGCGCCTTTGAAATAAACAACTCAGCACGTGACACGTGACACATCACAAAAGAATAAATGTATTTTCTGGCTAGAGGCAACACAATAAAATCAAGTTTAAAGTTACTAACGTTTCAGACGTTTGGAAAATAGTATTTATTTAAAAGATTGCCTACATCCTGAAAAATAATAAAAATATGAAGCTAAACTGAAAATATGAAGCTAAACTGGAAATTCCAGGGGGTAGGTACGGTGGTTTCAAAGGGACATAGATTTTCCCACTTTTTTTTATTTTTACTTGCGACTTTCTTGCTACTTTCTTGCGACTTGCGACTTTCTTGCGACTTAGCTGCCCGGTTACCCAGCTAATTATATAAGCCATGTGAGTCGACAGGTCAGGCTGCATTGCTGAGAAACAACATGGACTCTCAGGAGGAAGATCACTTCGATGCTGGCGTCTTGTACATCCCAGCCGTCGGAGTATTAATCTTTTCAAATGTCTTAGGGATATAACAATACCATGCACACTTACGAGAAATAATGCGATCTCTGGTGCAGTAAGCCCAAGGTTAAAGTAATTTTCGATCGCACGTTCGTGTATTGTCTCCTATTGCAGGAGAGTAAGTTGGAAGCACTGCCGTCGACGTAGAGCACACAAAAATGAAGATAAAAATACTTAAAAACTTCATAGCTGAGAGTTCATGTTGTTTCTCAGCAATGTAGCCTGACCTGCCGACTCACACGGCTTAGCTGGGTAACCGGGCAGCTAAGTCGCAAGAAAGTCGCAAGTAAGTCGCAAGAAAGTCGCAAGTCGCAAGTCGCAAGAAAGTCGCAAGTCGCAAGAAAGTAGCAAGAAAGTCGCAAGTAAAAAAAAAGAAGTGGGAAAATCTATGTCCCTTTGAAACCACCGTAGGGTAGGAGGGTCCAAACCAAAGAACCTTCCTTGTTTTCAAGTGTGAAGCCACTGAAAATGTTCTCCTTCCAACTGCATGTTTTTTTTTATAATCCCTGGGAAACGCAACGTGAAATCGACATCTTCTGATGAAAAAAACCCGGAAGTGACTTTTGTGTTCATAGAAAAAAAAAAACTTTGAAAAAATGGAAAATTAAATAAGATTGCAGTCAGCAATTGATTGTTCAATTCAACTGAAGCAGGATTTCATTCACAGAATGCAACTTTCATTAAAAAGAGTTTTGCTAAATTCACCATTCAAGATTCAATCTGGAGTTTGAAAACAAGACAGTGTAATCAAATTACATTTCGCGCGAAATTTGCATAAATATTGAAACTTGCCAAAAAGTAGTTAAGACAGAATGAAAACTCGCTTTAATAGTTATTGAATTCTGATCTGATTGTTATTTCTATGTTTTGACCATTGGAAAGCTGTTCTCAGTTATGAAAACAAAACTCTTTCATTCAACTGCTTGCAGTGTTAAATAGACGTGAAAATATTTCGCTTAATTGCATTACATTCTGCACGCAATGTTTTCTTTGCTCTCCTGTGTCGAAACGTTTAAGGAAATTGAAATCTTTGTTGAGCTGTATTACATAAATTGCAAAGGAAGTGAAAAAATATATATATTTTGGCTTACTTTGATGGAATTTAGAATATTTAGAATACTGAATAAGCGGCTGTATCTTGTCTATCTATGGGGCGGACCATTATTTTTTTGGAAGCCGGGGGATGAAAATTTTTCCAAGACAAACAAATTTTTTTCTGTATCGTTGTCTGTGAAAACATTTTTTTTTCGGTGTCATCTTCCTGCAGACAATTTTTTTCCTGCCAGCAAAAAATTTAGTTGGGCTTTTTTTGCTTTTGCAAACAAATTTTTCAGGATTTCCCCCACCCCCTCCCCCCCACTCTAAATCTGTATGATCTTCCTATGGTTTACAAAGCACTAATCTTTTAACATGAATCGATGAACTCAAACCCTCAGTAACATGTTTTTCCTATTTTCAAATATAACATTTCGTCAACTTTCTAAATATATATACTTAAGAGAACAAATATTATCGACTTCTCCTGAACCTCTCTTACTAGCAAACCTCTACTACACCTCTTGCTCTATGCCGTAAATACTGAAACTACTTCAACATATTTCAACCGCACTAACAATCCATGACGCATTAGACTCATGTACCTACTGGGTACTATTTTCAAAAGACGGATTGAAATACTATCTTATTTTTTTTTTATTCTAACCTTGCAAGGTATCCTAAATCTTCTCATATTTTTTACACGTACAAAGTTTTTATTTTTAGTTAGGTGTCCCCTCCCAGCAAAGGGATTCCCTATGCTTCATTCATTCGTTCGTTCATTTGTTCATTAAAGTGGATTGGAAAAACAGAGAAGAGGAGGCAAATAAAGCATTGGAAACATCGGGGACCGGGGGGGGGGGGGGGGGGGGCGTTACTTATCTAAATTTAGGATGTAGGTGTAGGGCATGTGTCCTGCAAAGGTTCCTGAACCCTGACCCTTTTAAGGAGAAAAAATAAAAAACTGATACCCATTTTAATGCCCGACCTAAAACCTAAAGTAACCTAAAAAAGGTGTGAAAAGGTCATTATTTTTTTATTGCAGCACGGAAAGTTCAACGAGCACTCGAGTTTTATCAGACAATATTTTTTGTTCATTTAGCTGTACGTTTACGCACTCTAAATTTATTTAATTAGCTGAAATGACCCCTATCTAACGATCACACCGGGATCAAGATACCAAAAGGGCAAAAAGGACTGAAAACCAAATCTGTCTCGCGGCACATACCTAACTTCCGGTACGCTTTAATCGTGTACGCATGATGTACGTGGAGATAATCATTAATTTCCAATGCGTTTGTCGGTTTCTGAAAAAAACCAAATGTTACCAAAGTCATTTCTACTTCTGTTCCAGTGCCAGAACTCTTCAAGACATATAAATTTGTGGGGCTTTTAGCTGTATGACAGAAGTCAAGGAACTACATTGTACTACATCCGTCTAATCCTACCGGCAATATTAAAGAACGATCACGAACTCGTTTTTCTGTATGTCTCTAAACTTCTCCAGCGATATAGATACTATCCAAAGTAAGAAAAGGGCGCCGGTGAGACCAATGCAACATTTAGTTTTCATGGGAACAGTTACTTCTCGATACTATCTAGCGACAGCAAAAAGCTTTTCATCAATATAACTTTTTTCTTTCTACAGCAAGTTAACTGGGAGTTCCTCGTTATTGAAGCGAACACTTGGACAATGAATATGCCATCAACAACTAAGTTATTGAAAAAGAGTTACTTTGAACGAATGTATCTAAAATATGTGTTTGTCTCGAAACCGGCAGAATCGCTCGTGCGTGACACAAATTAATCAGGGACAGTTGAAGTGTGATTATTTTTAGTATTTTTTATAATGTAGACAATCTTTAAGATAAATACCATTTTCCAAACGTCTAAAACGTTGGCAACTTTAAACTTTATTTTATTGTGTTGCCTGTAGCTGGAAAATATATTTATTCTTTTGTTGCGTGTTACATGTCACGTGCTGAGTTGTCATTTCCAAGGCGCCGAATTGCAATTTTGTCGAACTTTGATCGACGTTCGTACGAAATTGCTACTAGATCCCACAAATTTGAAACCGTAAACTTAAAGTTCAATGACAGGACTCTCTCTCGTTCAAATATCAGAAGATTTGAAGCACTACCGGTTAGCTTTTTTGCCCGCTAGATTTGGGTTATTTTAGACTTTTGGTTAAATGAGAAAAGTTTGTCTTCTTGATCGAGGCTCAGTTCGCTCAGAAATAACAAGAGATATAAATAAGAACTATCTTTCGACTAAGGAAGAGTCAATCTATACAATTAATTTTAGCAAAGATTCACTGCCGTTGAAACGTCTGTGTAGCGTGAAGCTGAAAAGTGTAAAATTTCGGATCATCGAGAAGTGAAATCTGAGCTTCTGGTACGATGACCGTTTATCGTGGATTTCTGCCGTTAAATTGAATATTTCAAAAAACTAACTTCATATCTTTCAGTTACATACCTAGGCCTTCAAACTGACAAAGTATGAGCGAAATCGATTTTTTTGACCGTGGCCACATTTTTTTGATTTTCTCTGATTCTTACTGACATTCACTCTTAAATGCCTCGAAATTCACTCCTCTTCCGGTTGTCTTAGGTGTCAAATTTGGCCAATCAGCGGAAACAGTAACAGATTCTCTCATTTTTCTGTACGAGTTATTTTCAACACGAAGCACCCCGTCACGAAAGTTAATTTCTCGCAATGAAATAAAGGGATCAAAATCTCTTTCGGAAGGATATTCAAAACGCTGTACGGCTGGAATAGCAGTCTCCTGGTTGTAAGGAAATTTGCCCCAAACGTCCAGGTGCATGGTTTTGCATAGTTAATTAGGAAAGCGTTGAGCAATACTTTAATACAATTCAAAGGGGAAAGTCCACAAAAAATAGTAGCTCCTGTAAACATCTAATTGAAGTAACCGTTCATCAGTAGGATACCTAAAATGCCTGCATTTCTACAATTGCTTTCGGATCCATTTAATCCTATACCAATTGCAGAACATTTTAGGAGGAGCCACACACGATGTGAGCACAGTTACTGACAAGACATGTTTATAAGGAAAACAACGCAAACCAAATGTAAACCGTTAAGTACTAAGCGCACATGTCAACTAAAAAAGCATGTGATGAAAAGCTGTTATAATTCGTGTTGAATTTTGCAAACACAGCGCCATCAATGGTAGTTGCTTTGCTTTCAATAATAAAACCAATTGTAACACCGATATTATCGTCTAATCAAGGGGTGTTTTTTTCAGTTAATGACTGAAATGTGCCATATCAAGAAGCATTTCACTTAGAACAGTGGGGTGCCTCAAAAAATTTAATTTAATTAATTGTGGTTGAACTTTACACCACAGAGTCTACAAGAACCGTACCACAGAGGAAAGCACGCGGCGTTCGTAAGAGCTCGAGTATGTAAGAGCTCTGTCCTCTGTGCGTGCGTAGCGTAGAATCAAATTAAATACAGGGTCTGGAAGGGGTTTCGCGTGATCCGTGAATTGACCAAAAAACAGAGCGTGAATCGGGAAAACTCATGGAATACAGCCGTGATTCGTGAATTATATATTCACTGTGACGCGTGATCCCTTCAAGTTGTAGTCCGTGAATCGTGATTTCTACCGATATAATGTCGTGAACATCAAATAACCCTACACGAATACATGCAAATTGTCTGTCAAGATGGCTCAAAATACATGTAGGTTTTCTGTTATAGTTATGTAACGTAACGGATCGTTGTCAAAATGAAACATTGCCTGTGAAAACGATGTCTAAATGGGACGAACGTATCATGAGGGAATGGGCCCAGGAGCATGGAAAGGCTGTGCGGCAGCTGACAATCAAACAGACCATCACAAAACATGCAGGAAGAACCTTGCCATTAAAGGGACACTGTCACGGACATATTTTGGCTTTTTTAGTAAAACGGCACCAAAATTACGACTAAATTACTTTCAACCATACAAGAAATGCTCCTAGCAAGCGAAGGGAAGGATATCTAGCAAATTGTTTAAAGAAGAGGGTGACCGTAAATAGTTTTCATCGACTTTTCCAAGCCACAAGGACAGAACTTGAAAAAGTCAGGCTGACTTTTTCAAGTTGAGATCAAACGCTCCCGAGTAAAATCACTCTATATTTATCTTCAGTACGCTGATATAATAATTTTAAGAAAACTTGACCACTGTTAATAGGCTTCCAAAGGTGTAAACATGTTTTTGAGCTGTTGAATTTTTGAAGTGACAGTACCGGAAAGAGTTACCAGAAGGCGAACGGATTCCCACAGAGTCCGCAGTCCTTGAAAACTGCATTAAATCAAACCAACAGTCTCGTGTGATCAAAACAATCTAAATGTGACTGCACTTCTAACGAGGAGGACCACCAGCTAGCGGAGGACCAATAGGAAGATAGTGGACTGGAAACACTACGAGAGGCCAGTCACTCCCGTGAGCTTCTTATCAAAAACAATCGATTTTATAGCAATGAACTTCATTCCTTTTATACTTTATCTCCGTCAAACGAAAAGCAAAGAATCATCAAGTTGATCACCGTACTTTCTGTTTCCTTCCCATCACGGGGTCATTAAGACCAACTCTTGCCTACAGTTGTCCAGCAACCACAAAAGAAACAGTATAATCATTTATAGACTTAATCAAGTCATTACCTAACCACGTGATTCGTGAAATCTAAAGAAAAAAATACGTGATTCGTGAATGTACGGAAATTTAACCCGTGACTCGAGATCCAGACCCCCCCTTCCAGACCCTGTAAATAGGGGTATTTTACTAAACTTACTTTGTTCATGACTCCGGAAATACCGGAATAAGGTCGTCCTTCTATAAACCCTTGTAAGCATCAATGTTAGCAAATCATGCACCTAATTTGAGCAATCTCTTACTTGCCGGCATAAGCCAATTAAGGTCGCTCAACTTTGTACGGCAAAGGCAAGTATAATAGGACATTTCCGAGTTGCCCTTTTGCTTCAATTTCAAAACGAGTCCTCGTACGAAACCATTCAAGTGAAAATGAGAAAATGACTTTGATTTGCATGCAAATCCATGGACGTGCAGGAAAAAAACACATTTTCATATGAATGGCGTCGCACGAAGACTCGTTTTGACACAGAGGCAAAAGGTAACTCGGAAATGGCCTATTCCGTCAGCTTATGTATGAAACTTAGAAGAGCATTAACTGTAAAGGGTCAAAGGTCGTTGCGTAAACAGTTTAGCCGCCGCGGCATGATCAAATCTTTTACCACATGTAGAGCAATTGCACGAACACAAACTCTTAATAAACACGAAATGGCTAGTAAACATCTAACTAAGCATCATTCCATCTACAGCATGTAGACTTTCGGCGAAACGAAGCGCTTCAGACATTTCTTTTTGACACTTTCGATCAGAGCAGAACTAATTTATTGCTTCGATCTTGTGACGTCAGTGTTACAACAGAACGGACGATTTACTTCACAAGATGGAAGATTTACTTCTCAATCCAGATGTTAGGTGTAACAAAGAACTGGCATAGGGATATATACTACTTCTCACTACTTCTCACTAAGACGCGATTGCACAGATACTACATACAAACGTAGACAATTTCAGTAATATATTTAAATCGATTCAGACCCTTAAACAGACTGCATATCAGTTTCACTTACCCAGTCGTGCGGCATCGCCTTTAATTTGAGCGTACTTTTCTTCCCCTTTCTGGCGAGCTATCAAGGCAACTAGCAGAAGCAAAGCAATCACCAGCGTCAAAAAGAAGACCGGCGCTCCAAAAACTTTAACTCGACTCACGAAGAAGCCATGCACTTTCAAGTTACGACCTGTACTGTACTTTGTTTGGTCCATGGTTTTGTAATAGAACGAAGATTCGGGATCGAGTGATTGTAGAAAACCAAATGTCACGCAGACAAGCTTGTTGTTGCATCAAATAACTGACCGAAAACTGATTTAAAACAAAGCTACCGGTGAAGCGTTACCTGTTGACACACATGCGTGACATTTTTGAGGATCGATTATTTTTGGGGGTTATTTGACAAAACATCACGCCATGAGTTATTTGTCGATCTGCGAGCAATACATGAATGAACATATCGATTAATTTATAGACAAAATGCTGAAAAGTCATTGAAAATATCACATACATAAATAAAAGACATGAATAATGATGGTAAACGACGTTAGATAAATTTAGTTTACTTGATGGTTTTCGTGGAGTTATAAGTAACAGGTTCTCAACCAGTTTACAAAATAGAACAACACACAAAAATAGGCACAAGTTGGTAATTATGCTGACCAAATTCTCAAATCCCGAGAACAAATCGAACGGCTAATGCAATACACAATAAACAATTTCACTTTTGTTTACTTCCAGTTAGTTCCACTCCGTCTTGCTTGCGGTTAGTTTAAATAAGTTTTGCTTGAGGGTTAGCTTTCATTTCCTAGCGAGGGTAACACGATATGTAGAAATAGGTTCCAATCTCCCAGCGGATTTCTGATATTGGGGTATACATTCTAGTCACTACCTTTGTTCCCGGAGGAATGGCTTGGTACACCAATATGACCACCGTTTCTTCCTTTTGGAACACCAATTTGGCTGCCGTGACGTCATATACAACACTCTATACAACACAATACTTCATAAGCTCATGCTAAAAAGAAGGTTTTTCAGGTCTAATTTACATGAAGTGCAAAACAAAATGATATAAGAAATTAACAATGCTCATATACTGACAAAAGCCATAACCCCTTTTTTGCCCAGTGCCAGTCTCTCCCTTCTCTTCCCCTCCCCTTTGAAGCCCTGGGTTTCCGAGGATGGATCGAAACTACCTCGTGAGGTTGTTTCAATCATGCTCAGAATAAACATGTTTCGATCATGATTCGCTCAACGCACCAGCTGACGTGAATACGTTTTCACAGCAAAACATGTTTCGGCCTAGTGTGGACAAAGCAATAAACTAACAAATTCGTCCTTGTGTATAATGTATCAGTAATTGTTCTACATTGCTGTCTTTCTATTTTGTATACATATCTCACATTTTTGTGCCTCAGTGGAGGCGTTCTCCTTCATCGAGCTCAACAACGCAGTGCACGTGACAACCCTCTTCGCGCAAAAGTTGGTTTACGCGGCCAATTCTTGCCCGATCCTACAGTTACTCGAGTTGTCGAGCATTGTGTTCTTGAACCATGGACCAAACAAAGTACAGTGCAGTCCGAAACTTGGAAACTCGCGGATTCTTCTTGAGTCGATTGAAGGCATTTGTGGCGCTGCTTTTGTTTTTGTCGCTGGTGATTACTTTAGTTGTGTTAGCTGCGTTGTTAGCTCACGAAAAGGGAAAAGAAAAGTGCGCTCAAGTTAAAGGCGATTCCACACGATCAGGTAAGTGAAATATGGAACCTATAGTGAACTAGAGGTCCCCTGTTTTATGAAACTCGTGAAATGGGTCTCTGAGTCATGAGTAATGAGTCAATGAGGTAATGTGATTTTTGCGGTGTGCCTATTATTCAAATTGGTTTAAAAGCACTTTTGGTTGCGGCTAGTTTCACTCCAATTTGCCTACGATAAGTTCTAATTTGGTTTGCTTGCGGTTAGTTCTACTCTGGTTTGCTTGCGGTTAGTTCTACTCTGGTTTGCTTGCGGTTAGGTCTACTCTGGTTTGCTTGCGGTTAGTTCTACTCTGGTTTGCTTGCGGTTAGTTCTTCTCTGGTTTGCTTGCAGTTAGTTCCACTCGAGTCTGCTTGCGGTTAGTTCCAGTCCGGTTTGCTTGTCGTTCATTTTTTTTCGTTAGTAATGGCAGCACTATTTTCAAATTAATCACTAATTTAAATATAGTTTCTCACTTGATTTGAAATTTATATACCTTATTACCGTAAATCAAAATTAACACTTAAGTTAACACGATTTGGAGGGACTCACTGCATTGTACTCACTGCACCGTGACTCACTATAGATCACTATACTCTCTGCTTATACTGCTCTATTGAAAGTGAAAATCAACTAAAAAAAACGAGTTACGACATACCAGATTGACAAAAGTGTACAAAAAGGAAAAAACTGGATCCAGATTTTGGGGCTGTGATAATGAAAATTAAGGTAGCGGGCATAGCGATTCTTTTCTATGTCACCCCCTGCTATGTACTCAAACCAATTGTCTCGCGTGAGGTTCAGGAATAAAATCCCAAAAGCTGTCACGCATCCGTTACGGACGGCCGCTTAATTTATTCATAATAACGCTTCTTCGCGTAAACGTTGGCTAACCATTCCTCTCCGATCCTACAAACACTCGATCACGAATATTACCGGCTCGCTTTATTTTATTCCAAAAATAGACCAGACGAAGGACGGCACTTTGTGTGAACGTCGCGCGCGAGTTGAGCGATCGTGAATCTCCGCACCCGCACTGCGGCGTGGCTGCAACAAGTTTTTTGAGTCTGCAGATTCGACAGATGTATACTGGGGTAGAGAAAGAGGTCGTCACTGAATCAATACACTCCGTGAGGGAGGCTTCAGTTAACGTGCTTGCCCTTGAAACGAGTGATCAGAAGTGAGTGAGCAGAAGTGAACAGAAGTGAGCAGAATTTAAAATAAGCTTAATGACGTCATATTATTAGAGCATAATTACACGAATATTACCAGCTCGCTTCATTTTATTCCAAAAATGGACCAGGTGAAGGAGAGTACAGTGCTTGACTTTGAAGTGCACGGCTTCTTCGTGAGTCGATTTAGAGCTTTTGTGGCACTGTTCTTGTTTTTGTCGCTGGTGATTGCTTTGGTCGTGCTGGCTGCGTTGTTAGCTCACGAAAAGGGAAAAGAAAAGTGCGCACAAGTTAAAGGTGATCCCACACGATCAGGTGAGTGAAATGTGGAGTCTAGGCCCTATTGTTCCTGACAAACAAGGGACGGACAATTCAGAGTCGGACAACTTTGTATCCGCACTTAAACTACTGATGATTTACGAACCTATCAAATCTGACGCCGCTGTCACGCCCTTGCTTTGTAGTCAGCCTTACAAAATCCCGGTACAAAATCAACGAAAGAATTGCAATAGCCTGCGAATACAGCCGCCTGTCATCGCTCCCGGCCGGTTTGCGTTTCGCATGTAGTAGCGGGAGCGAGTGAGAGGCGGCTGTATTCGCAGGCTAGAATTGCAAGTGTTCTTTGATCGTTTGTTTATCGTTTGTGAGGATTGTTGAAATTCAATATAATTTGGTTCTTGAGAACGCGAACGAGTCCGCTTGAAGGTCAAGCCGCCATTCAAGAGAATGTCATGTGTAAATAAACTGTCCAGTCCTGCGGCTTTAGGTCTCACGCAAAGGAGCGATTAGAAATTAGAAGAAAAGTAAGAATTCCAAATTCATTATGGAAGTATAAAAAATAATCATTGTCCAATATTTACCCGGGACAATTTTTGTCAGTGGTTCGTTTCTTTGAAGATCTGTCCGCTTCTCACAGTATTTGACAAGTAGTATTAAGAGGACGTCTCCCTAAGATCCACAAAGTCAATTTGGCTCAAGCAATGGAATTCGCTCAAAATCCCTCCACTAATTTCTTATACTAAGTATGTAACAAATATGAAATTAGATTGGCGAAAAATTGTTTTCTTTTAAAAATCTCGATGAAAACTTTTCACACCTCCTAATGGGCTCAGCGGCCATTGCCCGGATCGTGAAAATTGGTAAAGTCCAAACCTTCGCTCTAAAAAAAATATTTCAGTTCTATCGTTAAAATACTGATATTATTAAACAATAAGCCTTGCTCTGTAAAACTGAATAAGTCGCATTGAATAGCTTTGATTATCAAGAAAGGGACAAGGATCCAAAGTTTGGATATTTTGGACATAAATCATTAGCTAAAATTTTCCTCAACTTTATGCAGTAAAATATCAAAAGTGGCTCGTACTCACAAGTTAAATTGCACATCAGCAGCAAGCTCTATCCTTCTGCTTTAAGAATATGTAAAAATATTTGGCCGCTCTGTACTCCTTCGTTTGTTGACGAGGGGTTAAACAAGTGCCACTCGACCGATGTGGTCGTGTTGTCATCGTAAACATTCCGAACCAACCTCAGTACTAAAAAGCGGAGAATTTTGTAAGGTGTCTAGTGGATTTAACTCGTCGTGAAGGACGAAATCACTCTGCAATCCGACATAACCTGAGAACAATTAACCACTTCGAGAACGTCAATTTAAACTGCTACAAATCGATCCTCTTCTTCCTCTGTCCGCCATGTTGGTTTTTAACGACCGCTGATCAGTTTGGTCGTCTGCTCAGCAGGTGCGATGGAACAAAAAGGGGAGGGGAGGAGAGAGGGAATATCAGTAACGTACACATATCTTTTATTAATCATTAATCTTGCTACAGCCCAACTGACATTAAACTTTCCGATGTTGGGGGTTGGTCTCTCAATCCTTTATGTTTATTGTAAACTTTGTTTTATTGCCAAATGCAGATCTAGAGAGCAGCTACGTAGTCATTGCGTGTCTCGTTTACGTGGCCACAAAAATCCTTACCTACCGAAAGAAACACGCAGGTAATCTGTATCGCAATTTTATAGACAACAACTGAATCGTTCACATTAGTTTGAGAACATGTCAAAACCCTCGTGGCTTCCCATTTCAAAAAGTTTAAGGCTTCATAAATTAAATTAAACTTCTGTACTTGCAAAACCATGATACCTTTGGCAATGCGAATAATTACTTTCCTGTCCGCTGCTAAAATACTTCAGTCTTGAGCTTTATATAACCTAGGTTCTTAGATCACTGACCATCTGCTGACTTGCTAACCCACAAATGTATAAACTTGAATAAAAGCCGCGAAGACTAAATCTAGTTTGTTGACAGGGGATACAGCGTTTGGAAACCTAAGTTTTTTTTAACACATCATAAAATGATATTTCATGACTGGATCAAGCACGTTTCTTGGATAATTCATGTAAACATTGACAGATGATTCACTTTGTGAATGTCCAATAGCTATGATGAACGTAGCACGTTCATTCTTAAAGCAAAAACGCCTGGTCTGACAAGCTCGAATTTCTGGTTTTACTGCGACCATGTAGAAAATACACGATTTTAGACCAGTTTCTTTCTGACACAACGAAATAATAAAAGAGAAGAGGATGATTCACTTGACTGTCCTGTTGGCAAGCATGCATGACATCAGCAAACGAGTTGGAAACACTACTTTTTTTTGCTCTAAAGCTTTCTAGAGGAACTGCAGGGACATTCGGAAATCATCGCTGTTAGTTTATCAACGAGTTCAGATTTCCGCTCTTTTGACTTGAATGAAATTTCAAAATAATTGCAAATTGACTTCAGCATGCCAACATTAAAGGAGCCGATCTTTTGATTCTGATGCAGTTCACAGAGGTTGTATGCGTCGTAGTAAATTGGATGCTGCACTGCCACCTTCTCGTAAACCTCGTCCACTTGTTGCAAATGAATTTCCTCCTCCACCAGATCTTCAATGTCAGGCAATTCAGCTGGATCAGATTTGCTAGCTTGTTTTCTCTTTAGCACAGCGAGCCTGGAAAAGTATGACTGAATCTGCCCTTTTGATAGCCACTCCTCTCTTGAAAATAATCTTATATTTTCCGCTGTGCGAGTGTTTCGCATGTCGAGCACGACTTTATTAGGATCCGCTTTCCGTCCTGATTCTTCCCCTGCATCAAATCGTGCCTTCAAATAATCCTTCACTTGTTGGGAGTACCTTACCCCTCCAGTTCTTGCCTTTTGCAGGGCCCAGCCCATTGAAAGGGAGGAAGAAGCCGTGGATGAAAAAAGTGACCTGGGCTTGGGTAGGTTCTCGGGAAGAAGGGTAGAAAATCGTGATGCCCAGTCACGCCGCAACTGATCATAAAAGGATTCCTGGTGTATTTCATTTCCATGCTGACCACAATCAAGATGATGTTCTAGCGCATCAAACCTTTGAAAGCTCTGAGAGCAGCCTTCGTGTGGACAGGGAAACAATTCTGGAGAGGAAGTTTGGATTTGTCGCTTGCTCTTCAAACTTCTGGTAATATCAATCTTAAAAAAGTTTTGCCCATCCTTAACTTCTAAAGATGTAGAGCCCTGCGGTGTACGGATGATATCGCTGTAGTTTACAGTTTTCCCTGGACCAACAGAGTACGCTTTCTGAACACGGATTCCTTGCTGCAGAAACTCAAAGTTGTGGTACATGCTGAAATTTGGAATTTTTGTCACAACAATTGTCTTGAAATCCTCTTTCACCTCACTAACAGAAACGGTGACAGCTTGAACAGGTCTTTGCAGAAGTGCTTCTCTCATGTCCTGTGCGGATTGAATGTCATGACCCTCGTCGCAATATTTCCTCACTGATAGTTTCATAGGACAAATGATACGGTCGCAAATGTCTTTTCCATGCTGGGGCTCTGAAAAGATGTAGCTTTTTACAACAATTCCAACCCTTTTGCTTAGGTCATGAATGCTAGCAAGCAACAAGTTGTTATTGTAACACCCTGCTTCATCTGACCTTAGGTGGGCACTGTCGAGGGAAGGGTTATCAGCCTTTAGTGTGAGCAAGAGGTTTTCTAAAATGGAAGCAACTGCAAACCAGTCTTGCGTACAAGAATCGAACAGGTGTACATAGGTTGTTACCACTGGCTCTTCAGCCTGCCCACTTTTTTGAACAACACTACTGACATGCCAGCTCAGTCCTCTCTTTCCAAACCATTCAGATTGCTTTTCTCTGTACTTTTGGCATTGGAATTTCATAGCCCAGTCCATTGTAATTAGAGCTGATGTTTCATCAAGTGATCTCAGGACATCTTGTTTCGCTTGATCTTGATTTTCTGAACGCAAAATGTGGGCTTTCCAATCAAATATATGTTTTTTTGCTTGCAAAAAGTCGTAGAGAAGATCTTCTCTCTGTTCTGTGCTGTAGAAACACAAAGTGCCTTTTTCATTTTGCAAAGAAAGCTCAATTTCCTCTACAACCAATTTCAGACCCTCGCACATGTCACACTGGAGGTTGTGCTGGTGGCCACATTCCTGTTTAAATGCTTCATCACTCGGATCACTAAGGGCGAAAACTCTACAGTGATCTGCGCATGGACTACCATCTTCTTTGCAGTGCACTTTATAATTTGTTTTCAGGTACTTTTTACCATCATTCAGTTTCTCTTTGACGTTTCCGGACCATTCTGGGTCAGCACCGGCCTTTTCCAGCTCATCAACTACTCCTTCAATGGTATCGAAGGCTGCCGCCCCATCTGCTGCTACATTATCTAATCCTTGCAATGCCTTACGTTGGGACGCTTCGCGCACCTCGAGAATGCGATACATAGTTGCCCGACTCAAAGGCTCAAATTCCTCCTCGTTGCAATATTGTAAATATTGTGCTAGCATCGTTGAACGAGCGACAGTTCTAACTACATTGGGCATGACAAGTTTTTCGCCGCTGCTCAGTTTGAGAGTGCGAGTGCCGTAGGCAACATCTTGATGGAAATACGGCCTGTTTATGAAGTCCAAAAAATGGTTGACTTTGACCGTATCAAGTCTTACTCTATGATGTTCTGGCTTTTCAAATGGAGTACCTGGACCACTGTTTTTAGCGTGAAGCTTTGCTTTTCGAATTTCCCATTCTGTTATGGGCTCGTACGACTTGTGCACTTCAATAAGTTTCTTGGCAGGATAGCTGTCGGCATAAATACTCAAAATCTGGGTTTTTACTTCCTTGGTAGGTGCATTCTTGTAAGCTACAAGAAGAGTTTGGAGCTCTTTTTCAATATCAGGATTGCCATCTTGGCAAACAGCTTTAAACAACCTTGCTCCATCTTCCGGGGCTATCGCCATACATACTATCTTGCAAGCTTCCTTTGCCTTTCTTACAAAAACCTTCCTCTCTTGCTTACCTGTTTCCTCCCATGTTGTTTGCATTTGGCATGTTAAAGGGCTGGTTCTCCCTTCATCTGAACATTTTGCTAAGGCTTCTATGCTCTCATTTATTACAACTAAGTTCTGTTTGGTTTTACTGACATCCTCTTTTGAGCTATTTCGTATAATTGGCGTCCAGTCTGTTTCAACTCTTTGCTGTGCGTATTCAGTCGAGGGAGTTGATAGCATTGTACTCATAGTTTGAATTGCTTGAACTTTTGAGGCTCTGTTTGTTAATAAATAAAATAGGTCAAATCAACATTCTTAATTCGTTTATCCAGCTATGCATCCATTCATGCATACAACCATACAAACTTGCATGCATGTATGAACCATGCATTGCATGCAATTATGCCTGCACATATGCATGGTAAGAATAAAATATCCGCGCGTATTATGTAGCCCATCGACTTTTGCCATGGTGAATGCAGTAAAATTTATATGATACATTGATTATCCTCATATAGTCTATTTTGCGTCCCCCTTGCGCACACATCAAGTCGATATCTCTGCGTTCTAAACCGGTCAAACCAGGGTACAGTGTAGAACGCATTCATATTGCGCATTTTCCACTTTCTATATGCCAAAATGACGTCGTGGCCGAACGATTAGTGTAGGACTTGACTCTTCCTCATTCCCGCGTAGTTGCCGTGATCTTTAGCTATAACAAGGTGAATCGAGGCTTACCTAATCTCTGTGTTTTCTTCCACCTTTGGTGGTTTACGTAATGCATTGCTTTTCGCCATCTGTGCATGAGTCTTCCAGCAAGTTGAGCAAATTGCTGTTGGTAGAGAGATGTCATAAGGTAATGCTCAAGGTAAGAGTACTGAAAGGATGAAGTGTACGTTTGGTGTTCACGGAATATGATATAAGTTATCACTGACAGCGCTAGCGTGATACAGTAAATAAATAAAAAAGATAGCCTAATGTGTTGCATTTGATAGTTTTATTCATAAGGTAAACTGTGCGATACACGAAAGTGCATGTGATTTCATAATTATTTTGAATTTTATATATCAGCCGGGGAGCTTGAATACTGCAATAGATCGTTTTCACGTGACGTACGGCGGCCATGTAGGTACACCAGAATAATAGACTGTCTCTCCGTTGGTAACTAAATTCTATTTTGATCTAAATTCTCCGCAAACATTTTGCATTCGTTGGTCCACCAATATGGCCCCCTTGCCACGTGAGTGAAAACCATACTTTGGGTGTTTTAAATAAAACAATTATTCCACTTGCGCTTGTTGGATAAGAGAATAGAGAGGTTAAGCATGACGTTCATTTTTCCCGCAAACGGCAAAAATTCTACTTCTGCCATCTGCCGTTTGACAATTGTATGCGGAAATGAGCAGGTTTGTGTTTGTCGTGTATGTGTGATTTTTTCCCTATTTTCCTGAGTGGTCTATTTTAGAATTCGATAAAAAGGTAACAAAATGAATGGCAAGCTCGCGTTTGCCGTTTTACGGCATGCTTAATCTCCCTAATTTTATAGCCAACGAGGCGCGTAGCGCCGAGTTGATACCATCTTCCAACTCTAATTATCCATCAAATATTTATTGCGCGCGACTGGTCTAAATACGTCACGTGATGCACCCAAAACTGGGGTGTTTACCATTTGTCGGAAGGAACCGGTTGGGATGAACGTTGAATAATGGTAAGAGATTTTCCAAAATCAGCAAACCAACCGAACGAGATAGCGCTTACCATTTGAAATTCGGCTTCCTGTTATTGTTTTCCGTTGATGAGAGACTGGAACTGGGAAATCGTACAAATGGTAAGGAAATTTCCGACGTTCCGTTCCGAACGGAAAGAGAGGACTACCTCTGAAGGTAGTCCACAATTTCCGAACGGATTTTCCGGAAAATTACTGTTCCATTTGACTTTCAACCGAAATTTCCGGATTTTTTGGTTAAATGGTAAGCACCCCTGGTGTCCAAGTGATGTTCCCCACTTTTCAAACTTTGGGATTTATGAAATAATTGTCGCGTCAAATGGTCATTTCATCTTTACCACTTATTCACCCAGCTTATTTGTTTAAGAATTTACTATCTTCATTATTTATTTCGTGATTTATGTTCGCAGGTTTAGTTTTTGTCCCAAGTAAATTGTTTAAAAAAATGAATAGAACTAAACATTAGAAAAGATCTCTGAAAATGCGACCTTAAGTAAAAATATCATTTTGAAGGATAATAAACACAATAGCCTCCATTTGCCTTCATAAACATGCACGGATATGGCTCACAGTTTTCTTCGACCTTCGCTCTTGGAACAGATACGCCCGGGAACAAATAACCGACTATTGTTTATATATGCCATGCACGTTCGTGGAATAATTATTATATATCTTCAGTTTTATTTTAGAAGCATAATTATGACCGTGCAATAAAATTGTACATATTCAAGGGCAGATAAAATATTAAGACAACTCAGTGTTTTTTGCGACTGTTCGTGTGCGAGTTTAGTGACTACGAAAAAAAAAGGTACGGTAAGTCCCCCCAAAAGCCGCTTTAATATATTTCAAACCTCTTCTAAAGGTTTATCATTTAGAGGTAAAATGATCTAAAAGCCAAAAACTAAAGCCACACAATAAAAGTAATCGCAGTGGTAATAAAGCTAAAAGAACTGACTTACGTGACCCAACTTGGACAGGTGAAACGAACATCTTCTGTATTTCTTGTGCCATCTGCCAGTTTATTGGATTTTTGCAATGGAGAGTGATTTTTCGCCCTTCGTGACCAGGATACTGGCATGTCCTCAACGGTCGCCAATAATTTCCGAGATTGTGCCGGTGCTTAGGACAAATTGTCATTTGACTTACTCGTTCTAGCGGTTGATTAAATATTCCAGCCCTGGCTAATATCAACTCGTACTCGGTGACCTTTGCTCGCGACAAGTGACAACTTCTTAAATGATTTGAAACATCACTGTTGCACTCGCTGAGTAGAACAAATTCTTCCTTTCCTCGAGACTCGCCGCATTCAATTTTACCTATTCCAAAAAATGAGCATTTGCAGGCGCTTATTGATGAGCTAGCCATTCTTTTGTTTACATATGTGTCGAAATCTGATTATCGATTTTTTTGTCAGTTCGATGGTCAGCGGCACTGATAAATACTGGATGTTTCAGCTTGTCGTTTTACCAGAAATTCTGACTATTAATCACAACGTCTCGTCAGGTTTGGTTCAAAAGCTAATCCAAAAGGTTTTTCTGCCGTACGTGACGGATAATTGGACTCCTAAGGTGATATAAATATAACATTGTTGCCTTTAGTACTGAAGTTGGTTCGGAATGTTTACGATGACAACCCGACCACATCGGTGACATCGGTCGAGTGGCACTTGTTTAACCCCTCGTCAACAAACGAAGGAGTACAGAGCGGCCAAATATTTTTACATATTCTTAAAGCAGAAGGATAGAGCTTGCTGCTGATGTGCAATTTAACTTGTGAGTACGAGCCACTTTTGATATTTTACTGCATAAAGTTGAGGAAAATTTTAGCTAATGATTTATGTCCAAAATATCCAAACTTTGGATCCTTGTCCCTTTCTTGATAATCAAAGCTATTCAATGCGACTTATTCAGTTTTACAGAGCAAGGCTTATTGTTTAATAATATCAGTATTTTAACGATAGAACTGAAATATTTTTTTTAGAGCGAAGGTTTGGACTTTACCAATTTTCACGATCCGGGCAATGGCCGCTGAGCCCATTAGGAGGTGTGAAAAGTTTTCATCGAGATTTTTAAAAGAAAACAATTTTTCGCCAATCTTATTTCATATTTGTTACATGCTTAGTATAAGAAATTAGTGGAGGGATTTTGAGCGAATTCTATTGCTTGAGCCAAATTGACTTTGTGGATCTTAGGGAGACGTCCTCTTAAATGAACGCCGGGTCTCTAAAAGAGACCCTTCAGCTTTCAATCGAGGTAAAACCGCAGGCTTACCATCCTATGTTTGTGCGGTCATAGAATGCTAATATAATTATTCAAATTTCATCACTAATTGCTATTGTAAATATTTTTAAATAAGTAGCCTGTGGTATAACAAGTGGATTCGTTGCCAAAAAGATAGCAACAAATGGGGATGCTGTAATAAGAGACGGTGTTTCTCCATAGCAACTCACTAACATGCAAGTGTGAGTTTTGGTTGGTTCGCTGACAAAAAGTATAAAATAATTCTGTGGAAATCAGCGTTGTTTGTCCAATCTTTTACGGTTTGAATATTTCTTCTTCAAGCCAAAGCTTCCATGCTTGTACCTATTAAAATTGCCTTGGTGGACGTTAAGGACGAACTTGCTGTTTGGTGGATGAAAGTAAAGATGGGGTATTATCTAGATTGACTTTTAATATTTAAACCACCAAGTATGTATTAATTTCATTTAGTTCACTTTCTATCATTATCGCATGTCTTCTGCTGGTATTGTTGATGAGGACATAATTCTACTTGGCTTGGCTTTCACTGGTATAGTTCACTTTCCTTGAGTGAGAAATAATGTTAATTTTTAAATGTTGCTGAAGTTTAGGCAGAATTCATATAAACTTGCTTTTAACCCTTAATATGCTAAGTCTGCATTATTCCGGGATTTGGAGGAATGTCCATTCAACCACATGACGTCACGAATTTGCACATCAGCAGATTCTTGGGATATGCAACTAACTGTCAACAACAACTGTCCATTTTGACGATCGACTGCAATCTGACAGAGCTAATCGAAAAAAACGTGATCAGTTTTTGGTGCAAAATTGGTGGTAAAATAGGCCAATATACCTGTACTTGATCTTGGTCTCCTTTCCACAATTTTTCATTGCTAAAGATCAAAACTTTTCAGGTCAAAAGAAAGGATGTACAGTGTAGAAGGTAGAGAGAATAAGAAAGCAGAGGAAAACGAAAAGCAACACAGCGAGGAAAAAATCGGAACTGTTCGGCAAAAAAAAAGGAAAGCCAAAGTAAAATATTGTACATTTTTACATGAAATCTTCCTCAAAATCTTACTGCAGTGTAAGAAAATGCATTTCTGGTAAAGTTTAGAGAAGTTTAGCACCTTAGCGCCAAAAAAATCAATTTAACGGTTAAAAAAACGTGTTATTTGCATACGTCATCTTTGTTGAGAGTTGTCGATTTGTTCTGTTTGATTTCATGGTTACACCTCATAAAATAGGTAATAAGTAAAAATTAAAACATCAAAAGATCACTTTTGCCAATTGATCACGAATCATTTCGAGTCGAGATTGTGCGATTTCCCAAACTTATTTCAAATTGTATATAAAATTTCATTTTGTCTCCAGGCTGAAAGAACGCCTGGGGTGTATTTTTTAAATGTTAAGGGTCCTAGGAGGAGCTTTAAATAGATATGAGGCGTTTATTTCACTTGAACGTCAACAAAACAAATAAGACGCGTAGTTTACTCTCGGAGTAAGATAGGAAACAGAGTTTGTGAGCATGAGACTAATCCAATCTGCGCAGATGTCATTCATAGTTTGATATCGAAGTCTTCATCGTCACTGGGGCGTGTCTAATGACAGCTTTGTACCTCAAGGGAGGCTCTTATTAGATACGATGCGTTTATTTGGGAGTGGGCGTTTATTCGATCATTTACGGTATAACTTATTTAATTACCCTTGTAACCTTAATTTGTTTTGTTTATATATAGAAGAAGAGTCGTCCTTGGCTCCAATGTCATGTGACGTGGTGGTGGTTGGAGGAGGCATTTCAGGAATGTACATGGCAGAGACACTCATGAGAATGAAGAAAGAAGACAACGTGTGTTTGTTTGAAAAGGAATCCAGGTTTGGTGGACGAGACTTTGACGTCAGGTTTAGCCGAGCTCCAAACATCAGCATAAGTAAGGATTAGTAACGAGAGAATTATATTATTTTTTTCTTTGTTGTTTAATAAGCTGGGAGGGGGGAGTTACTCAACAGAATTTCATGCGATGACGTCCCTTCACCCCGAATTCCAAACAATTACCCTTTCACACACCATTTTTGACAGAGACAATATACATTCCATAGAAAATAGTATCATTGAATTCAGCTACCGACTATCCCCGATATCCGATACCATTACCTGAAATTGCCCTTAAAAATACCAGTGAAACAGAAAAGGTAACTCTTTCGTATGTCTTTCATGAAAAAGGTACCCCTTTTCCTACAACCCCATTCTCCTCGATACCATATTCCCAGTGCTTCAGTTCTATATTTATAAGTTTTCTTTTTTAAACCGTGAATTGAAATGGCCGAGGAACAAGAGTGTTTAAGGGATCTGTAAAATTAAAACTCAATACCACTCGTAGCCACTTCTGGACCGGTCTTATAACTCATTAGAACACAACAGGAGTGTTTTAGCCGATTAGGAAAAAACAACTTCCACAAAACGGATCGACGACAGGAGGCAAACATAGAATGAGCGAAATGCCCGTGCGGTTTGCTGCATCTAATCAAGTTTGTTTTTGTCGACACAAGGAAAAAAATAAATAAACAATAACACACTCTGACAAAGGATCCGAAGCCCATCAGATTTACAGAATTATGGAAATGTTCCGCTGCGAAAACGTGGCTATGCTAAAATTAAAACGAACATGGGCAAGCTAGCTAAGTCAAAAACTACCACTGCCACAGAAATAAACAAAAATTGGAGACCATAAAAAGCTGGACTGAATGTGGCAAATAAAGTACGGACTTCAACAATGAAAACACACATGATACAACCTTGAATTGTTCTCACCTTGTAAAAGAATAACTGAAAGCGTCGATGAACTGAGTTAGAACACTGAAGCGTGCTGCCATTCTGATGGCTGGGAGACTCCAGGCAGCCATGCGATCTGTGTTCGGTGCGAATGGGCAAAGAAGGATGCTTGAACCGTAGTGATGATGTTTTACCATCGAAAGACATACCTTCCACGCGCGGTTTATACAATACCACTACACAACGAGCGTGAGCCATGGGAATAACATGCCATTTTCACGGGACTTGTGACTTGCATGAATAATAAAGTAGTATGCGCATGACTTTGTATAGGTTTATATCGGCTTACCATTTTTAGACCAAAGAAGCTGAAAACAAGGTTTACCAAGCAAACAATAACGATAATTTGGGTACCAAAGAATACCTTACTAGACTTTCTTAGCTATTAACGAGAACGTTCACCATCAAACAATTGAACAAATTCCACACAACCAAGAAAGCCTTCGCTTACGAACATTTACTAACTAGGAACCTTCTTTACAACCGCGCTATAGTTTGAAATTACCATAAACGGAAGCCTCTCCTAAGTGGACATTGTTTCCTTACGGTGTTCGTTAACATACGTTTTGCCCTTGATTAACCCTTTAACCCCTAAGAGTGCCAATTGGCACATAATGTCATAACTTGGTCAATATTTGTCCAATTGATTTGAAATTTTGGCACCAAAATTGTCTTGGAAAGATCTACATTTTGAAAGCATAAAATTGTACCTCCCCCTATTTGTGACTTGATTGACCACCCCTATAACTTTTGAAACTTTTTTGCCTGATACATTTGTGGTATGCAACGTAACTGAAATTAACCACTACACTGAGAGCTGCACAATAAGATATAGTTTAGGGGTATACCTAAAATTTACGGAGATAAACAACTTTTTGAATCTTTTTCTTTTTAATGTTTTAACTCATTTCTTTCAAAGCTATAACATTCTTTTTATTTGCCAAAGTGTTTTATGCAATTTACTGATCCACACCTTTCAAATGGTGTCTCATACATGGAAATCTGGTTAAAACTTTTTAATTTACGAAAAAAGGCCATTTGCTTTAGGGGGTAAAGGGTTAAAACTTTGTGAGTACGCTTTGCACGTTTCGGAGTTAAAAAAATGAATTTCTTGAATGCTAACATTGTGCTTATATATTTCTCGCTTCAGATCTTGGAGCTCGGGCTTTGGCTAGAGAAAACAAGAGAGTAATGTAAGAACATATTGTTGTCTGTATATCTTTGACTTTTGACCAATCACTCTTCGATCGTATGAAGATTGCTTTCCTTTAGAGTCCCAAAGGCGTTTAGGGTTCAAGAGACAGTATCAGGTAAAAATTGGCTCCAAGAGAAATATAGCATTGCTAATGGTACCATTGCTTTGCCTCAGGGCTATAAGGAACCAAAAATCTGCATTTTAAAATTCCAGGGCTCTTCATCATGATAGAGAAGAAACCTTTCGATCTTTGGGTTCCAAGGCAAAATAATTAGAAATTCAAGGTTCCATGCACAGATCCCTTTGCGTTTCTAACCAAGATCAGATGTGCTCCCACATAAACTTCATGAATATGGTCCGCTCGTCAGGTTTTTTTACAGCCGGGAACCACCTTTGATGTATCACTGTTTATCTTTGGATGTGTGTTTTCCAATATTTATCTCGAGAAGGCGCTATTAAAACATCTGAAGAAACTGGGAATTATAGAAAGAGCAACGAAATCTTTTTGGTTTTATGGAAATCTTATGGTATCATTTTTACTTTCAGGGACCTAGCGAGACGATTGAACGTCACGATGTTGAAAATGGGTTCCTCAAAAGTAGCACACATCGAAGCAAGAGGAATCTACGCATCCAGTCCCCAGTCACTGAAGGAACAAGCTTTCCCGACTCTTTTGTCAGGCCCTTTTGCAAACATGACTCCGTCCGAAATGTATCAGTATGCTTGGATGAACATGACTAGAGAGAAAGCACTGGAAGTTCCGTCTTACCAGGATTTTATATGTCAGCAACTTGGAAGCGAAGGCTGCGAGTTTTACTCATCGATGTACGCAATTAAGAGAGATTATGGCGAAGAAAGCACATTGTTTAGATACGAGAAAAATAAGGCTATCAGCTATTTTTCGTATGATTACTTTCAGCCCCCTGGTGGGATATCGGACATCACCAACGCATTAGAAAGATCTGCGAAGCATTTTGGAGTAAAGATGTACGCCAAGGAGAAAGTCAAGGCAATCGACAGAAAAGAAAACCTCTTTGCAGTTCAAACAAGTAATTATTCAGTTTCAACTAAAAAGATCATCGTCGCTGTCCCAAGCTTTCCATTCGAACAGATATCTGGAGATGTGGCTGCTGATATTAAAAGTAATTATTTGTTTGAAGCAATTCTTCCGAGGTCTGCTTTTAAAGCCGCAGCGATTTACAGTTATCCTTGGTGGGAGAACAACACTTCTTCTCATAACCTAACACTAAAACCTCTTGAAATATTTCGAACAGGAGCTACGTGTCTGGTTTCCATTATGCCTTACAGGTAAGCTACCTAAAGGAATTTTGCCACAAAGCCGAACGCAATCCGTAACTTACATCACTGCACTCGATGTGTTTCAGTGGAAGTCCGCGAAACTGATTATTTATCTCATCGTTGTCTATTTAACAATTATTTCACTCGCACTTGTTGGATATGAAATCGTTATAGCCAACTCCGCGCGTTTATTAAAAACGCTAAAAATAGTTACAATATTTGAGCTCCCCAGTTGTTTTCGTCGACGCGTATCGGCTACGATATTTCTTGTCAATGGTATATGAGCTCATATGCCATTGCCTGTTAACCAATCAAAAGTCAGGAATTGCAATATATCATTGCTAGTTTTGTAATAATCGCTGATAGAATACGATCGCGTGTCCCTTGAAAGTGAAATTCTTCTTGATTTTTGACTCAAAAATATCTAAAATTGTAGGTTTTTGACCGTTGTCCTTCAGTCTAGAAAGCGAAAGCGAGATGCCCATCTAACCGTATTGGTGGGGAAGAGTTGGGCGAAGCGTCCTCCATTTTGTCCAAAAATATTTAAAAGTGATTGTTAGGAAACCATTATGGTATTAAGAGCCTCTAAAAGGTTTATGTCATTGCAATTATAGTTCTACGACCTAATTTTGTTTTCCGCGCTGCTATCCAACTAACTGAACCTCTGGTTACAAGTCAGTGTGTACTTGTCGAAACTATTTCTACAAATCAACAAATAAAAATTATCAGTACTTCAATCTTTAAATGAATTTTAGTTCCTGATTTTTGGGTAAGACACGACCTCCCTCAAGCTCCTCGCCCACAATGATTTTGTTTGTGACTGAAGTGGGATGCTTTAAAACCGACAATGCTTAGTTCCTAACACTATTATCGATACTATTAGTTCCTACTGTATTTACACCTTTTTTGAATAACGTTCGGTTTCAGTGGCGCTGGACCCAAAGGGGAAGCAGTCATTCAGCTGTCATATGCTAAAACGGCATGCGCAGTCAAGTGGGGTGAGCTCTCTAAGCTTCCTAAAGCCGTCTTCGAGTCGGAGATCAAGAAAGCCGTCCAGGAGGTGTTTCAAGGAATGGTTGTACCAGAGCCTCTGGATGTGGTGTTCAAATATTGGGAGAAAGTAGCCTGGCAAGTAAATAATTCGAGGAACTATTTGGGATTGATTCGGTTTTTCTTGGTCTGTGAATTCTATGTAGGGTCGTTAGGTAAGCCATGGTGAGTGTGATTGGCCCAAAACATTGACCAGTCATGGCACATTTTTGTTTCCCAAACGATCATGCACAGAATACTTAAGCCAAAGGCTAATGCTAAAGTGCCTAGAATGCGCATGCATTTTTAACAACCAGTACTTGTTCTACTCAACAGGCATGACACAAAGGCAGGCTCCAGCGTTAGCCGACATGATCTTGCAAAATGGGCTAAACGTCCATTTACTGGAAAAGAAGTTTACATGGTTGGTGAAGCGTATTCAGTTATATCCCAGTGGAATGAAGGAGCTCTTCTGTCCGCGTACGAAGCTCTAAAGGAAGGCTGGGATATAGTACAACCCGAGCCTTATTAAATACCAGAGACAATGTGATGCTTCATGGTTCTTCATGCATTTGTAATGCCCAATACACACGAATGGAGTTGGGACATCGTCTAACTTAAAAGACGACCCCTCTTACCAAAAGGCAGTTGATGACAGGTTTAGCGAAATTGCCAAGAAAGGCAGAAGAGGAGGATAAAAAATGTCGACGGATCGTGACGACCTGCCGTAGCCGGCAATAGTTAATCCGACTATTATGTTTTTCAGGTGGTGAGAGATTGAATGTGAGGATTGAAGATGGGGTGGGGTGGGGTAAATTATGGTGGGAAAACTGCCTTATCTACCTATCGGGTCCTATCGTCACGATCCGTCAACACAGTTCCCCCCCCCCCCCCCCCCCCTTCACTTCACTCTTATGTGGTGATTTTCTGTCTTTTCTGTGACTTTTGCTGTGACATGTCGTCACGTCTTGGTCGGATAATTGCGATCCGACAACACATTCGGCACCCAGAACAGCTTGTTAATCATTTAAAAACAAAGAATACTACAAAAGAAACTCGTAAATCAAACCGGGTAGGAAATCTGCGAACGACAGGAATCGAGGCGGGAAGTATACCGTTATCATAAGAGCAACAGTAGAGGGCGGTGGTCTTGTAATCCGAAGGTGCCTGGTTCAACCCCTCCACCCTGCCACTAGTTGGATTTGTTTCACGGTCGTCTCGAGTTCATATTGGCTACGCTTTGTAGCCAGCTGGTCTGACATCTGCCAGTTGGGATTTTTAACTGTGTTATATGTTCAATTAAAATATATTTCCTCTGTTAGAATTTAGTGGCATGGCTGTGAACTAACTATCTCGCAGAGAAATGAAGCTAAGTGTTTGACCACTATAAACAACATTTTTTTTTCACAACGAATGACTAAAATTGACTAAAATTGACTTAAACTGTTGCTGTGCTGTGTTCTTTGTTGTTTGTTAACCCCTCACGTTGATTTGAAGCGATTTTGCTGAGTTACTGCTTTGCGAACATTTCGAACAGGTGTACTTTAATAAATATTCCCGAGGCACGAAACAATTGTCGACTGCGCACCACTCGAAGTTCGATATATTCGATAGAAATGGTCAAATCGCCACAGAATTCTGTACTGTTCTGTTCTCTTTTCTTACGTTGTAGCTAGGGTTCTAAATGCTGTAGAAAATCCTTCCAAGTGCGACTTTTGCTTTTCTTGGTAAGCGTATCCGGTTGAACCATACACAAAATGGCGTGATTGACTAAGACAAGGCCTTCATCTTACCACATTTGGAATACTGCGCACCTGTTTTAGTGGGATTTTCATTTGGACTTTCTAACAAGCTGGAATTTACTAATCAATTTGCTATCAGAACACTAATGAATCTGCCCAAGACAACTCCATATGGCGATCTACTTAAGATGGTAAACATCAAGTCCCTGGAGCATCGCAGATACACGCAAGCCCTAATCCTCCTTTATAAATCTTTATTTATTACGGGGCCAAGCTACATCAAGGAATTGTTCTCATTGCGTTCTAGCAATTATGATCTAAGAGGCTATTGTAAGCTTAATCAGCCTACCTTTAAATCAAAGTATTTGCATAATTCTTATCGCTATAAAACTTCACGCTTATGGAACAACCTATCGGACAACATCAGAGGAGCGTCCTCTCTTAGAATTTTTAAAAATTTACTGAACAATGTTAATCTGACCACCGAGGCCAACTGTTGCTGTAATCTTTGTATCAAATAGTTTATATTTTTAAATTTTATTGTCTATATAGTTTTTAAATTTTATAGTCTAGCTTAGATAATCATCCACGAGCCCCTGGCTCATTGGTGATATGTGTTTAAATAAAGTACTTACTTACTTACTTACTGATGTCGACAAAATCGTCCTAGGCGGGGAGGGGCATGGCGATATTGCTATTAATGAATGTCCCACAGGCGTTGCTGACAAATTGTGGTTCTTACCGTTTGCTTGGGCTGTCTTTCTCGAGCCAATTTCTCTTTCCCTTTGAGGATTCACTGTGAAATCATCATATCCTTCTTTTAATATAATCTACAAAAGCATCAAAAGTAGTCGATGCCTGTTTGAAGTCTTATTTTAATTGCTGACCTCATCTGTCAAAGAATTCAAGTTTTACAGTGTGAATGGAGATTGAAATGAAAATTTCCATAAAACAACATATTTCTTCATTGTCTGAAGGAATCGATGCGAAACGGAAGTGTTCGAAGCACCCAGATGTCTCGCGGATGGCATTCTTGGAACTGGAATTCGTGCTTCCTAGAAACAAAATTAGCCAGTAGAGAATTTTGTGTTGAAAAACGTTTGCTTCTTTCAAATCAAACTGCATTGAATATATCAACATGGCAAAATACGACAGCCAAGGTGTTCCTGTTCTAAGTTTTCAGAATCCAGCGGGGATGATTCTGTATCCAAAGGGTCTTTACACTTACGCTATGGGGAACACAAGAGCTCGGGATGTGACAGAGTTGTTAGGAACAACGAAAGAACAAAATTTGGACTTGTTACTGTTAGCTTGTGGCGATGTGAGGAATATATTATGCACTGTGTCAGAACTATCTCTGAGAAAATACGACGAACGTCCGAAGAGTTTAAATTTCCATTTAAACGACTATGATCCGTCAGTGGTCGCACGCAATGCTATACTTCTCGAAGTCGCCAGTGTGATAAATCCCGATATCCAAACCGATATAGACTTCCTATGGAATATCTGGTATAACCTGGCGCTGTCCAGACCTCACTTTATTCGACTGCGAAAAATCCTTTCAGAATTGCTGGCGAAGAATTTTGAAACCGACGACAGTGTTTTGAAGTTTCAAAACAATGCCGTGCTTCGGGAATGTCGCGATATTTGGAGAGACTGGCTAGATTTGGATCTTGATGTAAACAAGATCAAAGAGGACAGAAAGGGGCTTATCGATGAAAAAAGAAGAGAACTGAATTTCGGTCTCGATAAGCAGTGCTTAACAGTACTAACACAACTCATGATGGGAATCAGTGAAGAAGCAGGTATTGTTTTGCCAACTCCAGCGAATCCATTTTACGCGGAAATAGAACACTGGTTCAGTGAGGGCTCAACTAGTGATGACTCGGACAAGACAAATTCAACGTTGATTCGTCCATTTATTCAGAAGTGGAAGCAGCACTATAATTCGTGTGCGTTCGAAGGTTATCTGCCATTTGAAAGGTGCGTTGAAGAGGGTTCTTTAAGACAAAATAACAGAGCCCGACTAGTATTTTACTCTCTTTTAAAAGATAATTTGGTACAATTTAGAGATCAGTTGCATGTATTAAGCTAGATAACGCAGATTTAACAGAAAATTAATTTGGAATTAGTGATTGAAGTGGTGATCTTACATTTTTTCTCAACGTCTTAAAATTTTACTTTTATGTTGCAATGATATACGTTTTTACTCTACTGTACGTGTGTGTTTTCATTTACCCTCAAAACACAGTTGGCTCGATATTCACCAGTATTTTCTGAGCTTCGGTAATTTTTCGAATAAGAACCCGCTATATTTATCTGGCTGAGGTGGTTGTTATGTGTATTAGGTGCTAGACTGTTGACAGGTCAAATTACAACGTGGAGGTTCTCAAGGTGGCTGGTAAAGGTTTACAGCATTCTCTAGTTCCTATACGTTTATTAGTCAGTACTATCACTCTTTATCAGTTAGTTGCATTTGCTGCTGTACTAATGGCGCACTAATTGAGCTGTTTCTTACGCTTCAGAAGAGAAAATCAAGATTGAGATTGGGCTGAGATAGAACCGACTTCCAAAATGCAGGGGAAACAAATTACATTCTGTTCAGGTTCATGGCCTAAAACAGTGATTCTTGTCTTTGTTGTTTTTTGCTTTTAGACAAGACCTCAAGCGATGTAAAACGCTGACAGCCGCTTGTAAGGAAAACTTAACGTTGATTGTAAAACGTTTCCAGCAGCAAAGGAAAAACTACTCAGCAGCTTTGAAGGTGAGTTACTTTTTTACAATGTAGTAAGTAACAAAAATTAAATGAGTTGAACAAAATTGAACTGAACTAGCTAAGTCAAATTATGAAGTATAGTACTTTATGGTCGGGTTGGGGATTGGTCGATTAAAGCAATTTCATTTGAAACTGAAAACCGGGAGAGATCGGATACTCTCTTGACAACTTTAGAAAAGATCAAGGTCTTGAGAACATCTCAAAATCCTAAACACTTTAACAAATTGGCCCGTCAGGGGAAAGATGAACTCGAAATTAATAAGATAAGAGAGACGTAATGTTCATCATGCCACGCGCGTGGAACAAAAAAAAAATCTGAGTCCCCGACGGGAATCGAACATGGGCAGCGCTCTATCTATCCACTGAGCTACGGAGATACGCATGGTGAGCAAGGTTCTTTATAAGGTTTTTGTGTCAGGCACACTTCCTACATACTGCTAGGATCAGCAATGTCGATAGCGTACTGTATGGTGCGAAATAAACGATAAACGCAGAGCTTAAAATTTGGAAGCGGGACTCAAGCTCTTTCTTTGTGGCATGCCAATGACATGATGAACGTTCCCGTTTTCTTAACGAGTTAAAAACTCACCACCTTTCTTCCAAATTAGTAGTTTTAACAAGCTTGAGAGCATTGTTCTGTGACAATTTATTTACCCCATAGACAGTTTTCACCTTTATCTGCAGTTATTACAAAATGAATTAGAGTTGAATAAGGAATGACACTATTGTGTTTACAAAATTGAATAACTGTAGTCAGGAGATGACATAGTTGATAAAAGTTAGTGTCTGTCACTGAATTGTATATTTTTGCATTGAAGCGATGTTTTAATTGATGAAGGCTTAAAAGTTCGCCGAAACATCTTGCAAAAATATTCAAGTCAGTGACAAACATTAACTTTTATCAACTAAGTAATGACACTGTTATATAAATGGAATTTCTAATTTAGAAAGTTGTGACAAGACAGCAAAACAAGCTAACTATTATTATTAGTATTATTAGTATTATTATTATTATTATTATTATTATTAGTATTATTTCATATTTCACTCTATTAATTTAAAAATTTTGTAATTTTCGATGCTAGTGAAAAATGTCGAAAACAGACTACTATCATTTCCACTCACTGTGTTATTCATGATGTTATCTCTGTTGCTAGGTTACCATGTGGACTGGTGATGCACTTGGCTTGTGTACAAGTGGCTTTCCTCCAGAACTGTTGTTTGACGTCATCGACACAAGTAATGTCAGCGATCATATTGGCTTGCTGAATGTTCTCATCTGCTGTGCCCCAAGACTTAAAGTGTACGTCCAACGTTCTCATTCTAGTCAATCAGTAGAAACAATCACGTTTTGTTTTTGTTTTGGCAAATTTTGTTATACTGCGAGTTGGCCTGTATTCTGTTGATATCGTAAAAGCTTGATTTTTAAGCCCTGCCTCCCCCCTCCCTGCTTGCAAGCGTCGTGACTATGAGTTCATCTTTTGGCTATTAAGAGAGCTATTCCGGTTTTAACCCCCTCCAAGATCTAAACCCTTCCTCCTACATCTTTCTCCGCCTTACAGTTTGCATAGTAAACGTTCATCAAAGACCCCCTTTCTCATGATATATCCCTCATCACCCCACTACCCCCCTCCGCCCGCCCCCCGCCCTACTGGATTTAACCAAAACTCAAACGTCACATGAAATTGCCTAAGCCCAGGTTCTATAACCGGAATTTGAAGATTTGAACAGTGGTATTCTCTGACCTTCTGCAAACTATGCCTCTGTCTCATTGTAATACGGTACATGTATAACGAGTGCTAAGCAATCGCTTTCTACATTCAGGCCAAACACTTCGCTCCTGTATACATCAAGCATGTTATGGAGCAGTGGCTGTGAAAATATAGAGGAATATTGCAACAAAAGCATCGGTGTTCCAGTACAACTTCTGCCTACAGTTCTTGGCTTGAAGCTGGCTGTTGATCTTGAATTAGGAAGCAAGTATGTGTCTTAGTCTATTTCTATAGATGTTTTTACTCCAACTCTTCACATAATTACGTTTGGACAAGGCCGTTTGAGCATTTGTAAGTGTTTAATGCCACGCGGGATGAAATTTGTCAATTAGCTTGCAATTAGCTTGAAACTGAAATGATCTTACAGCTGCGATACCATTTATCAGTACATATTGTATTTTTCTTTCCTTCTGTAATGTTAAAGTTAGCTGTGGCCTGAACAATCAAGTCGATGACTATGCGATACATGACAACGCCAACGAAATTCCCGCTTGGATGAAGTGGGCGAGGTTGGTTTCCAAGGGGCCTTATTGCGAATGGAGGCACAACGAAAACAAGGCACGAGTTTATCAACCCCCTCCCCTCCCCCCCCCCCCCCCCTTGAGACAATATTTCATGTCATAAATGACAAATAAAATAAGAAATAAGTCAAAATCATAAGTCGCAGAACACGACACCAACAAAATATCGGAGAAATAAACCACTTCCCCTTCGCCTTCTCCTTTATCGTCACAAAATTAAGTTTTCGTTGTATATCCGGCAATCATTATGATGCGTTGAAGTTCTTTCAATGAACCCGCTATTTTGTACGCTCTGAAAATATAACTGACTATGCCGGCTTTTCTTCTTTGGTTCAGCAAACTGCCAGACAGAATTGAAAATACAGAAGAGATCCTTTGCTGGGTCAAAGCAGATGATAAGAGGACAATGCTGACAATAGGTTGGTTTAGTTGAAATAAAAACAGCCAAGTTATTTTCGCCATCCATGTCCAATATATTGTCCCATTAATGCGGACCGCCATCTTGAAGTCACGCTGTGTACGTAAGGACCGCAATGAACATACGAAGGGGCAACGGAGCAACCTCGTTCCTTGGGGGAGGGGGGAGGCAGGAGAAAGAGATCCCGGGAAGGAGGTTGACGAAGAAGAAGGACGCGAAGTTCTGGAACGAATTTTTGACTGGACAAGGGAAAACACGACGAGCGCGCGAGGGTTGTACACTTTCACATCCGGAAGAACTGGACAAGTGCCTTGTAGTTTAGTTGTTGAGTTCAATCGCTCTTTGACGATAAAGACATCAAAGTTCTTCACGAAAATACCTTGCAAATGTGGACATACAGTAACTTGACACACACGACTGGAAATATGTATATGCATTCATCAATGTTTACTTGATAACAGAACTTAAAAAGAAAGCAGTATTTTAGATCAGGTCTGTGTCAGCTTTTCATTATTCTTGATATCACACTCAGATATTTCTCTTTTCATTCTTTTGTATTTTAATTTGAGTGGTTCTATAACTTGCACATTTAAATTACAGATAAAACCAGTGACGTTGTACAAGCTTTACTTCGGCTTGCTGAGCGGTGCTTTAATCTACTCAAGCAGCAAGCAGATCAAGTGTTTGGTGTCACCTTGTCCTCGCCGCTCACCTTCCTTCGAATTATTCATCAGATTCAACCGCTTTTCAAAGGAGGAGGTTATGTTGCTTTTTTTAATGGATAGGATTGGTAGGATCAGGGAACCAAACTTAATACTTTGATAGCGGGAGGAAAGATGGTTAGAACGTTTCAAAATAATTCTGTTTCTATGTCGTACATCCTTATTTCATTTTAGTCAAAACAGTTGCCTTGCTTATTTAGTATGCATGTGTATTTTGTTATTTGTAGGGGAAGGGTGGATAATTTTGGTATTACCTGTTAAAAATTTATGCTTTTTTAGCCACTCAGATATTTAATCTTCTTGAAAGGGAGCTACCAACTGATTTCATCAAAAAGTTCAATCTATCTTGGAATCTGTTGAAAGCGTCAGTTGGGATCGAAAGAGGTAAGATTTAATGCGTCTAATAGCCATTCACACCGACTTGCAGTTTTACACCAGGTTAAATTATCCATTCAAGCCTTAAGTTTACTTATGGCCACCTTTCTTTAACGACCACCTATATCCAAAGAACAGGATTTTTCGTCCTAATCGTGCACCGATCCATAGGGGGGGGGGGGGGGGGGAGAGGAATAGGGGTACGTGAATCCGCCGATCCGTGCCATTTTTGGCCAAATCCGTCAGTCCGCCACTATTTTCGTTCAAATCCGAGCCCGCATTATATTGTTCGTGTGGTATAGTGTTACTGCAAGACCCTGTGACAAACGGTATATGCTTAATACATGTTATGCCAATTTTGTTAACAAGTTTCGTTTATCTCTTGTTTGAGCGAAAATCCCGCCAACATACCGACGAAGACCGACTTAAGTGATCCGAACTTCCTGGCATAAAGAGTTCAGAATCCGGGCCAAAATTCTCAGCTAATCCGCTATCCGCTTTGTTCAATCCGCGAATCCGCTCAATATATCGCAAAAATCCACTGAAACTATTTTTCAAAGGTCACAATTTTGCCCCAGGGTGGCCGTATTTGTTGGGTGGCCGTTGTAGAGGAGTACCCCTCAGTGTATAATTGTATATTTAGCCAAGCTTAGAAAAATAAAAGTGGGTCCGCAATGCGTACATATGTGGACTTTCATTTGTTTTTGATAATGAATGATTGAATGAGCCAATGTACAGTATCGGTTAGACCTTCTTAAAGTCGTTTGCTTCTCGTTTCCAGTTTGGCAGTAGTCCCCGGCGCTCTCGCGCATCGCGCTCTGTGAGCTGGACTGTAGGCAAGACTAAGTATCAGTCAATTATGAGTTGGCAGTCACTTGAAACTCGAGATAATAAAAAAACTTATCAATCAAGTTTTCTTATGATCGCGAAAGGGAAACTTCCTTCTCGTTTTGAGGAACACACCTTGCAATTTACCCTGAAGATCGCCTTAAACATTGAAATGCAGTCCAATTTATTTAAACTGTGTCAGAGAAGCGGAAAACCTGGGACAAGACCCCACAGTATCTCTATATGGTTACATGAAAAGGACGGGGATGTTCGTCGGAAAATTTGATCTACTATTCTACTCTCGTGAAGGATAAAATTTCACACAATACAGCAAGGTTGATACTAGGTGAAAAAGTAGAAACTTTTCGGGACCGCAAAGCCATTTTTAGTTATCAGTGTCTTAAAAACAGAGAAGTGTTAGGCCTGAAACTTTGTTTGAAGAGAACTTCTTTTCACATTAAAAATATATCATGGAATTAAACAGCTCTATAATCATAAGGTTCGAGATTTTGCTATTTGCTGTTTTGAGTTTTACTTTTCCCGTAAAGGATGGCAATCTGGGCGTGGCTCAACTTTTTATAGACCCCCACCATTTAAAAACACAGAGAACACAGACATTTAAAAACACAGTCACTTAAATGAATTAAAACATTGACAATCTGTCCTTAAAACCAAAAGAAGATGTCTGTTGGAAATCGAAATCCGTAATTTACACCTAAGGGACACGATGAGCATATCCCTACCATTCATATTTGCAGTTTCTTGGCGGGGGGGGGGGGGGGGGGGGGTTCACGGGAAATGGACAAATTAGCTCTTTAAATGGAAATAATGACAAGAAAATTATTTATTAAGAACAAAAACAAAATCTTACCACTAGAAATCGGGAATACTGATTTCAGTCCATTCATAAAGAAATATTTTGCGAAATATGTAGATTGTCTTCGTTTGCCTGACATTTCATCTGAACGCTGGTGTAAACAACAGCTAAACTCATCAATTAACTCATTTTCCATGCTCATTTTCTTTCATTGCGTTGTTTTCATATACAACTTTTCTGGAATGGCTTTTATCGCCTTTTAGCAAGATTTCACTAATAATTTCTTGATACAAGAAGGCAGATGAATACTTTTTTCAACCTACAATTATCATCGTTCTTGAATTAATTTTCGAGTGGAGTCGGCGATTCGCGAACGACACATTTTCAATCAGTAATTTAGTTTCGCACGGTTTCAATACATACATTTTTCGGTTCAAAATAAGTTTTATGCTATTCACACTAACTTTTTACCAACAGTTTTGAATTCGACATCAGTCAGATTGCGTTATTTAAATTTAACTCGCGAGAAATCCAAGAAAATAATAATTGCGGGAAAGCCCCGGGAAAACAACGGGAAAACAACTTGATTAGTGAACTTGTTTTGTTTTGACTCGTTGTGTATCCATTCTTCCATTCTAAAGATTCTGTGTGACAAAGCTGAAACAAAACAACAAATATCTAGATATCTGCTAAATAATGCTTTTCAACGATTTTCAATTATATGCGGAACACAGCAACTGATGTCCAGTCGAACACAACAGACAGCGCGAAAAGTGTGAAAAATAGCGTGACCTTTGCCCGCAGTTCAGTCGAACGCCGTGCAAATATGAAAGCCGCCACTACTTTTTTCTTTTGATGTGCACGTATACCACTGGCATCTTTGACGCTGCTCGTTGATGTACTGCACTTGACAAATTTTACGTTTCGATTAATGAAATTCAAGTATTTAGCTTGTGTGATGCTTTCTTTGTGACGTCTCCCCAGTTTTACATTGACTCTTGGCTTCAAAACTTCGGATTCTCCGAACACCCTCGAAAGCTTCCGAAAGGGCTGAGACGAGTTATCACGGAAAGTGCCGTCCCAATCGGGAAAACTGCACGATCGCAATATGTGGATTTCCACACTTCGTGTGAAAGTCCACATAAAAATGAATGGAATAGAACTAAAAGCAGTTCGCGTAGTGTAATCGCCTGGTGAGAGTTGTTGTAAAAAGAAATGTTGTTGGTCAACCTGCCGGAGCAAGTCATCTTTGGAGTCAAGTGAAAAGTTGTTGGTCCGGCCGTTAAGCTGACTGATCAGTTTTGCTGGTATTTGTTGTAACACCCGCATAAAAGTTGTCTATAGTAATTGGACAGTTTCGATCTATCTTTTGTTATTCAAATTAAACGCCTTAACTTTGTACAGGGTTCTAATTAAATTACCACAATTGCAGGTTTTATTATAACACTGTTCAAGTAAATAAGTAGTTCCACGTAGTACATACTACGCTTGTTTTTATCAATACGCCGTCCTTAGATTTATTGACAATTAAAAGATTTATTAAAAGTAAAAAAACGTCACTGCTTGTAAAAAGTGAATCACGGTATAGAGAAAGAACGTAAGTATATAACGTTATTTATCATGTTTTTAGAGCCCATAGTTGAAATCAAAGCAATTATTAACATATCGGTCGCTCCTTGGTATAAGGGAACGCCCATGCCAATGATTTGCATTGTGAAACAAAGCGTTCTGGAAAAGCGTCAGATGCATGTAAGTGAAATGATTTTTTTTATCCCCTTTCTTTGAACAAGAATTTCTTCTGTAAAATAGATAGCACCTCCCACATTTCACGTATCTTTAGGAGTGCGAAATGCCAATTTGAGCTTTTGTAATAGTGGTAAGCTCTGGAGTCAAGCATCTTGCATACTAAGCATGCTTCAAATTCTGAAAAACCAAAATACCGTAAAATTCCCCCCCCCCCCCCCCCCCCCCCCTGGAATAGGGACAGTATTGAAAAAATCCTTTCTCCCATTTCCTTGGTGCTACGGTAACGCGAGTTCATCACCAGCAGTATTTATGCCGCTAAGTTCGTAAAAAAAGATACATTCTCCATAGCCTTAATCCCCTTGAAATTTTAAAGTTTTCAATTATCTTTCTAATTCAATTAGTTTTGTGCATTTCTTTTATCTTGTTCAAGTGGCTTTCTGATTTGGCTGAAACGGTAGAACCGACCCTTTCAGCAATTTACAACAGCTTGCGATACGACGATGAGGCCCAAATTGTCACATTTCATCTTCGAGAAAAGGACTGGAACGAGCTCAAATCGAATTCCTTGATGTGGATTTCGTCTAGTGACTTGAATCCAATCATTGATCACGAAGCAATTCTTCTTGGAGATGGGACTGTTGAAAGTGTTAGAAGAGTTGATCCGGATGAAACATTCGGTTTGTTTTCAGTACAAAACTACACCGTGCTTGAATCAAACACAGATTGCCAAGTACTTAAGGTAAGTTCAGACAATAAAAATCTATTTCCTGGTTGTTCACTCAAATATTGAGTATTGCAGGATGTTCTTCGGAGTCATCTTCTTACTTTATAACATGTCTTTTTTGTCAATTTGAGGTAATTGCGCGTGCTTCCTAATTAATATTACGTCTATTTAATTACTTTACTCAGAAAAAGTATTTTTACAAAAGTTAACAAAACTTCGCCGTTCCTTTAAATTAACAAAATTTTCTTTTTGTTTTTCAAGAAAGAACAATTCATAAAATACCGATAATTCAGTTCAATTCACAAATACCAATTCATTAAGTTGTCCTATTATTTTGAATACTGACTACTTCTATGCATAGTCTTTCTACTCAAATATTGCAAAAATGGTAAGGTTGCGCTAATAACTCTAACCATATTTGTTAACTGAAGTTATACTGCAGACTCGGGAAAGCTTGGGACTTATCAAAGAGGGCTCGGCAGCAAAGCGTGATTGACTTGTGAGGAAACGTGTTTCTGTGAAATTTTCAAGCTTTCTGTAACTGCATACTGTTGTCTTGAATTATTCTGTTTCTCAGTTTACTTATTTACACTTCCTTGGCAACACCCAGTTTTGCACGAAGATTGTACACTCAATGTGTTAACGCCGGGCTAAAGCATTACGCTATATTGTTTCTTGATCTATAGGCATTAAAAGTCGAAGAGAAAACGTTCTCATACTACGCAGAGCTTGAAATACTGGACCCAGCCAGCTGCAAAGCGAATGCGATGAAGGTTACTTTTCAACCGGCTAAATGTCCAACGCAAGTCCATATTCACTTTAATGGAGCTAAAGGGTGAGTCGGTGAATGATTTCATGCAGATTCTTCTGCTCGGCAAAAATACAACCAGAGTCTAAAAACTTAGCGGTTTGATTTTTAGCTCTGAGAAACTTTAAGTAACTATCATTGTTTAATGCTCTCTGATAAAATACCAAAAAGGCCTTAAAGCGAATAATCCTCTCCTATGCACAACTTTTTTAAGAGCTGTTAAAACAGTTCAAGTTCAAACAGTTTATCCCTCGATGTTATGAAATGTGCAGACAGCAACTGTCAGATATTAGCTCCCCCAATGTTTGAGACCCCAGCTGACCTCCAATACTAAGTTAAGCAATGCTGAGTCTCTTAACAGTATAAATCAGTATAATGTATTATGTTTCTAAGTCCCTTATATCAGTAAGCTTTGTTCAGATGTTTGTTGTTTAGTCAACGACTGAGCCACGACTACAGAGCTCGGCATAGTGTTTCATATTGCTATGATTACGGAGTTTTTAGAACTATAACCATGTTGACCAGGCAACAGAACTAACTAGTTTTTCATGTCTTCATTCTGACAGTGACGCGTTCAACATGTACTTTTCATGTTCTGTCGATGAGAATTCGTCAAAGTTCCAAATTTCACGCACGCGCGGGAAAGTACTTTGTCACATTCCCAAGATAGAAGATGGAACAGTTGGGGAGCTTGTGATAAACAACCCGGCACCAGTGCCCTTCCACGCCTTGCCATTATGGGATGCTAAATTGCACGACATTAAGTATGTGCAATGCTAACAGGAAGAAAAATAAGATGAGAGCTTTTGATTCTGAAGCTAGTGGTTTATGATATACTTTAGTCTTAAGTAGAACATTGTGATCTATGACCCTTTACCGGGCGTCATCGCCACGATGTACCTCTTTCTCCAGTTTCTTACTAGGGTAAACAGGTTTTGAAATATTGGATTGGAACTTATTCGAACTTGTCATTACTTTAGTTCCATTGAAAACCCAGCTAGTTCTAACCCAAAGATGTGTTTTTCTTTTAACTTTTGCACTTGTAAAGAACTGTTAGACTTAAGATTTTAGCTTAGATTGAATTTTTTCACAATTAATCGTCTTAATCCATTTTTAACTGTCTATGAGCTTTCACCCATCTTATTGCTGGTTTTCACTGTCACACCGCAAAAAATTAAATCCAAAACCATCGAGTAAAAAAAAAAAACAAGAATAGTTAGAGGCTGTAGAAAAGTTATAGATATTCTGCTTGTCTTAGTCTCGGGTTTGTACGAGTTGTCCATCAAAATGTTCCACACAAATTTACAGAGCACAGTGTGAAAACGCCATGTTGGTGCCCAGTCCGAAATTAATGAAAACATCTGGAATTCACTTCTGGTATAAAAAGCGATCAAATCACCCTCATGAACAAGTAAACATTCATATAAACACTTCTCGTAAAACTTCAAGGACGAGGCATTTTTTGAAGAATACGTGACAACCTTCTGGCGGCCATCTTGATGTCGTGTGGCGTGAAACTCCGAAATTCAAAATGCTCTTTCTTAAAGACGGCGTATTCTATCGAGCTGGAATCCTTCTAGAAGATACATATTAAGGACTTCTAATAGCCAGTGAAGGATAAAAACCCAGGGGTGACTTGCGATTCTGGATTTTAAAATTTTAATGACGTCACTTGAAAACAAGGAATTAAAACTGTATTTATTTATTCATTTATTTATTCGCCCATTTAATTGTTTACTCCCTCTTTCACTCATTTATTTATTTATTTATTTATTTTAATTCATTTATTATTATTATTGTTATTATTGTTATAATTAACAATTATTCCATGAGCCCGCGTTGGATACGAATTCTTCTTTAGTATAAATCAACTGGACATTTCATTTTGATGTAAACGAAGTGATAGTATGAGGAGGCGGGAAAATTTGTGGCGCGGTGTTCACTTTTTGAGTTGAATGAAACACGCGAGGAAAGCGAGCGAGAGAGTTTTGTTCTGAAGATTTTCCTCGGAAAATCTCCTCGTAAATCGTCATTTCATCCTGGAAAATTGTGACAACAATTAAGGTTTACGGGAAAATCCGAAGCAATAGCTTTTCTGGAAATTATACGCCTTGTGCAAGACGAGCGAAGCAAGTGTTTACATATTGTCCTTGTTTACGGCTCCACGGCTGTCATCAAGACTACTACATTATGCTGAAACGAAATTGCACTCAGATTCGATGAAGTTTATTGAAGTATAAAAGGACAAGATCAAGATTGAAACTTAAGTGAAGTGAAGTGCTGAAGTGCTGAGCCTTATTTTACGTCGAACTCTGAATGAAATTGTGTCAGTTTTCTGGTCTTCCCGTAAATTATTTGCTGCTTTTCTTCTTCGTTTAGTCGCTCTTGTTGTACATTTACAAGTATTTTTAATTAAACATTTCGCATCAAACGTGGTTGAGTCAACTATGGCATTTTGTGGTATTTGTGTGGTTTTAGGGAAGGCACTGTCGATTATTTCTTGTATAAGCTTATAAACCTCGCCAAATTTGCCATTTTTCTGATGGAACTTTCGCTTCCCGCAGGAAAATTTTTAAACTGAGTGGCACTTGCCGCACTCGTTTCCCATATAAGGTCGAACGCAGGTATAATGGCTGATAACCGAGATCTAGTGAACCAATCAGAAAGCTAGAATTGCATTATCCGAGGTTGAGAATTTAATGATAATTATTATTCAACGATTTATATATTTCAGATCTAAGCCACTCCTGTGAGAAGTCTCCTAACTAAATTTTATTATGATAAATATTTATATATTATTTAATAATATCTATTTATTATTTATTCTATCTACATTTAAGAGTGATTTGTTGCACCTTTTCATTTCCTTTTTAGAATCTGCGGGAAAATGTTTCGCACCAAGCTTGATCTTGAGCTGAAGCTTAAAGATAAAAGAGGCTCGCCATTTTTGAACCTTAGAGACACCATTTTCATCATTTTTGAAAAGCAATTGGAAGGGTCTAAGGTATATATAGCTAGATTTGCTTACGAAGCCACAAAAGCATTGTTAACAGATCTGTTAAGATTAATTTTATTTACATGCATGGGATCACTCAGATACACGCTGCACCAAAATAAAACGGTGCAATTAAATTGTTTGGTTTATTACGTGGCTTGTTTACGATTCAGCTTTAAAAAATACTGGCAATCTCTTTTTAAAAACGAGCAATTTAGCATTCGTCCTGCTCAAACAATGATAATGGTGCTATTTAGACCTATTTACGATAGACCAGTTTGCCAATTCTTTACCCTGAATTGTAGTGAATACTGGGAAAAGCGCACTGAAATGAGGTCAACTCTAAATTGTAAATATTTTATTGGCAATGCACCATAATGTATCATATACTGGTAATTATAATGAAATCTGGATCGCGCAAAGTTTTACTGATTTTGAAATTTTCTGTTTATCATAAACATGGCAGTATCTATTTCCTTAAAACTAAATTAAAGCAAGTTTCAAACTAACTGAAAAAAGGCTATTGAAAATGTGCGGTGTTCAGTGGTCCCGCAAAAAAAAGAAAAGACAGATTTGTTGGTAGACAGATTTGTTGGGAATTACAGCCTTTTTGGAGTTACTTGGTCTCGTGTCAAATTCAGGAACAAGACTGCAATAACCCTCTCAAATTTTCTTTCCAATTTAAGTGCAGCTTGGTACCTTTCAAGCTTTCATTTAATGGTCACACTCACAGACTGAAGTTTTATCCACATCCTTACACAGCACCAAATGAAAACTTTACGGAACATTAAAAATTGGTAAAGTTCCGTAAAAGTTCAAAACATTGCTTTACGGAATTGTTTTAAGGACGCGTATAGTTGCGTAAAGTTGCAAAGGCCGTAAAGCTACCTTAAAGGGGCACTGTCACGAGCATAACTTCAAAAATTCAGCAGCCCAAAAACATGTTTACACCACTGGAAACCTTTTAACAGTGGTCAAGCTTTCTTAAAATTACTGTACCAGTGTATTGAAACTAAATATAGAGTGTTATCACCGTGATATCATCGGGAGCTTTTGATCTCAACTTGAAAAAGTCAGCCTGACTTTTTCAAGTTTTGTCCTTGTGGTTGGGAAAAATTGATGAAAACTATTTACGGTCATCATCTGCTTTACACAATTTGCTAGATATCCTTCCCTAGATATGCTTCCTGCATGGTTGAAACTACTAAGTCGTAATTTTGGCGCCATTTTACCAAAAACGCCAAAACATATCCGTGACAGTGTCCCCTTAAATCCAACATAAAGATGACCTTTACGTCAACCCAGGTAAATTGCCTTTAAGTGAGCCTTTTTAAAAAGGCCTTTTTATATATCAAGTGTACTCTGATCCTCTGTTAAGACGAAAGGCAAGACGAAATCAAGTTTAATTAGCCGGATGGGACAAGATTAACAAACCCATGGCACTTGCAGAGGTTGCTTTTTTGCATATGAAGATGTTTTCCTCTCCTGGCCGGGGGGCACATTAAAGCTATAATAACATCTGATAAATCATGTCGCCGTGCATTGACTAGCTTCAAGTTCGATTTTGGGAGTCGCGGCGTAAACACTACATTTAAACAGAAACCATTAATAATCAAACTAATTAAAATTTACAATCATGAGCATATCTTTAAGGGAGTCGTTTGTTCTGTTTTACACAGAAGATACCTATGGTGCATTGTGTTGATGAGCTAGGAGTACTCGAAGAGCCATATCAGACCAAGGACAACATGGCAAGGAAGAAAGGTTTCGTAATCAAAGTGCAGGAGTTGTACAGATGGAAAAATTTACCTGTTGCTAAAGTTCTCTTCTGTGATTGTCAACGGTTTGCTGAAATGCTTCGCAATAATTCGACTGGCGGCACACAACTAATGGGAGCCTTCTACTCGGCGACGTGGCTTCATTTGGTCAAACGAATTCAGGCCGATCAAGAGGTGAGGCTAACGTTGCTCCCAGGCCCTTTTTCTTGCCATAAAGGGGCACGGAAACGAGGTTGTACGCGAGCTTTGATTTATATTCTAAGGGACAGACTACAGATACAGCAGTAGCTCCTGTAATATCTAATTGCCGTAACCGTTCATCAGAAGGATACCCAAAATGCGTGCACTTCTACATGTACAATTGATTTCGGTTCCATTAAATCCTATACCAATTGCAGAACATTTTAGGAGCAGTTACTGACTGCGAACTAAGCGCACACGTCAACTAAATAAGCAAAGCACGTGACTGAACCTCACATGAGGAAACTAGCGCGCGCATATGCATCCAACTGAAAGGAAGCAGTGCGTATATATACTTAGGAACTAGGAGTGACAAGACGATATAGAGACCACAAATAATGTGGCTAGTTTTCAACTGTGATAAGCAATTTGTTGATAGCCAATTAATTTTATTTTACTTTCCTTAGAGGGTAAAAATTTAAACATTGGACCTACAACATTTAGCTTTGTACGTATTACTCAATTGTTCAAAGTTAATTTTTCGAGGAGGGAATAAAATATGATTTAATTAATTTTTATGGACCAACTGTAACAGCAAGTGAAATGTAGGCTGTGATAAATTAAATACATCTTGATCTTGTATGGTTCCTTTGCTTTCAATAGGAAAAGAGCTTATTTCGCAAAATGCTGTACATAAACGCAGCCCGGGTTGCTCAAGATTGTGGATCAGATGTCTGGAAGAATTCTTTTATTACTCTTTTGTTTCCAAGAGAAATCACTTTTTTGTCTCCAAAAGAGGGATCATTTGACCCATTTGGTAAGTCCTACATTATTAATTCAATTTTCGATAAAAAAATATCCTACAATTATTAGAGGATTCCAACTCTAACTTTACAGGTGTAGGTCTCGAACCATACCTTTAAATGACTCAATTTAGTAAAATAATGCATGAATTCTCAACAAAATGGGCTCCATGATTCCACTCCTGAGTGACTATTAAGTATAATTGATTCTAAACATAGCCATGCTCTACAGAATGGTGCAGTGTTTTGGTAATAGCCTCCTTACACCGTATTTCCTCGATTAATCCCTGCCCCCTTTGATTAAAATATTTGACCGAAATAATCGCCTCCCTCGAACAATCAACCCCAATCCCTGACCTCTCTTGAATAATAAACCTCCACTCTCTTTTACCGTCCCTTTCTAAGAAACCGAATTGAGGACGCATAGCAAGTCTGTGTTAACTTTGCTTCACGTAATATATCAAACAGGAGAGAGTGTTTCATCACATTTCCGAACACTGAGAAGAGAGTTTTAAAAAAATACGACGCGCAGCGGATTATTTTTGGCGAACTTCTTGGTGTTAGGAAATGTGATGAAACACTCTCTTGAGAATTTGACATATCTTCTGAATCGAAACTAAATTTTCGGAGAAAACTGAGAATTAAAAACGGAAAATTCCGTGCTAATCAAGATTGCATGGCCAAACCACTGTCACGGTTCTGATTTCCTTTGTCTTAACTTAATGAATTACAAATGAGTTTGAGAAGAGAAATTTTTCGATTAAATTGGGTAATAAAACAAGATATTGATTTTTGCGGCACGACTTTCAGTGAGCGATATTTGAAATAATCGCCCCCGTCCCTCTCCACCCCCCCCCCCCCCTCCCCCCACAACTCGAAAAATTATTTTTTTCTTGTTATTTTCAATGATATTGGTACATTTTGTAATAGTTTTATTAAAACTGACAAAGAAAGGGACATGACTGAACTAACAAAAAAATACAATCATAGTGGAATACAGACTCGATTTCAGTACAAATACGTACCAAATAGCGAACAACTTTCATGTCAATTAAAGGTTTCCATTTACTAAAGTAATAGGCAAATAACATTTTAATTTGAAATTTTATCTTCTTGTTTATACCACAGGAATAGCCGAGGCGTTTGCTAGAAAAATGATGGGCTCTCCATTCAACCCGTTTTCTTCTCCAGAGGCTGGCCGTTCCGAAGAGGACTTTTCTCCAGGAAGCTTCGCAGAGTTCTTGGGAAACTTGTTACAACACCAAATGCCTCTTTTTGATACGGAGCCGGATCATGCTTCCGCTTTTGATCCCCCTAAGTGGGCACCTCCACTAACAGAAGCAGAATGCGCCTTTTGTCATTCAAAGACTGGAACGTTAAAGAGATGCTCTGGCTGTAAGAGAGTGTTCTACTGCAGTAAGAAATGCCAGAGACATCACTGGAAGGAGCATAAACCAGACTGCCAAAGTAACAATTAAGAAACCAAAAACCTACTTGGCTTTACTAAATGTGTTTTAACATTTTTATTGATAAGTAGCACACCCATCAAGCACATGACGTTACACATGACGTAACGGTGGCCGTGACGTCACTTCTTCGAGAAACGAGTTTTAACTTTTTTCAAAACAATGATATTTTTTTGTAAGAAAGCACCAATATGGGCGTCATAAAAAATTAAAGCGTTCAAACGCTTTATATATCTTTTTGTGGTGAAAATCAGCGACAATGGTAAGGAAGCAAACGTAGGCCGAAATAGAATCTATTTTAAAAATTAAGCGATTTCTTTGTTAACTAATTTCAAAGTTCAAAGTTTAAACCTTTGATAGATATTTTCATGGTGACATCAGCGACAGTGGTGACGAAGCAAACGTAGGCCGAAACAAATCTATTTTAAAATATAAGCGATTCCTTTTTCAACTATTTTCAAAGTTCACTGTTATTTATGGATTTTGATTTGTAAAATGAAGACATTGGGTAAATTATTTTATTAAACAATTTCACTATTATCGTATTGTACAAAATGCAATTAAAGTACATCCCTGACCATTTCGATGTCTGTAGAGCCAAATTCAACCAAGTACATGGCTATCAAACCGGACACGGACACTTGCGCAAACTTGCAAAACCAAGAACATGAGAACGGGGTGCAACACAACATATTTAGAGCAATAATCGATTGGGCCTCTCTGCCAAATAAAATAAAGAGACTGATACCTAAATTGGTTTTTAAACAATTTGAAAAACTTTTCACTCTATGAACTTTTACCCTAGGTTTTTTTAACAAAGTTTTAATTTCTAAATTGCCAAGCTTTTTCATATGTTCTTATTGTTGATTTCTATTTTAATTATTTATTGTATATCATCAATTAATCAATTCGAGTTTTATTTATAGAGGACCCTCCTGAAAACCACCTTTAAGGCGTCCAAATAAAATATTTGCTGCGGGTGTCATCATCATCATCATCATCATCATCATCATTGTCGTTACCGTCAACATTATCATTATCGTTATCGTTTCATTATCATTATCATTGACACAGACACGCATAAAGGAGATGATAACCTATGACGATGAAGGATATTTTGCACATCACGTTAAATGTAAGTTTTCAATCCGAAACCAAATAATGAAACGGGTCACAGTGTTCGAAAAACCGTGGGCGACAAAGTAAAATCAGATGAAGGATAAGTGATAAGTATTGTTGTATTAAATTTACATGTAAAGGAATAAATTAGAAAAACACGCACACACACGCAGTAGGGACTTTTCTTTGGTGAATTTAAAAAGAGTAGTGTACAACTAAAAGCAAAAACTGCTAGTTTGGCTAAATTGTCAAGTCGTACTCTATAGACTACTTGGAGTTCAAGACGTTGCATTGCATTGAAACGAAATGCCAGCATGGTAAAAATCGCTGTTTGAGTATCGCTTCCTATTAATTAGAATAAGATGTTTGTAAATGTGTCACGTGGTGCTTTATGACTCCATCTGTAAATTGTTTACTATTACGCGAATAAGTCATGATCAACCCTGTTGTTTTATCAAACTTTAATTCTTGTCGTTGGCCATTTAATCATCTGGGCAAAATACGTTCGTTGAAAGGCATAACGCCGAGTCGGATCTCCCAACGGTCTTTTCTTGTAAGTTTGTACAATAACAACAGATTCCAAATTTGCACACCTGCTTTGCACAATTTCGATCTTGATAACTTACGAATGAGGTGTGAGAGTGTGTCACTTATCCCATCACACGCCACTTTCAACATGGATTGTTGCGGTTGTTGTCAGAATGGACGAGTTTTGCTGTCGGAATAACTGACCATCGAAGTAGCTATTGTACAGCGTTGGAGCGGACATAGATCTCTTAAATATTTTATTCCTATGAACACATTCTGAAAGAACAGCTGGTTTGCAGGATTTTGATCTTAACATAAAACTTGGTTTTTCCCCATTCCTTATCTCTTTCATTTTTCTCCATGAACTTCGCCTGGCCTGTTGTCTGACAGTAGCACCAGCTGTTGGCTTGATCGCTTCAGGTTTTCTTATTCCGCAAAGTTCTAGCATAGCCTTCCTAATACGGGAATCTCTATAGGAGTAAAGTAAAGGGTTTAACAGAGAGTTAAATTGTAGAAGTATCACCGTCGTCCGAAAGATTGAATACGTACCAAGGACTGAGAAATCCATCAATAAGGCGTACACAAGACCCATTGGAATAAAAGAGAATAACACTACTGCGGTTAGCAAGCCAGTCGTCTTCGCCACCTTTGATTCAAGTTTTGCTTTTACTTGGGCGGTGACTTGGCGGATTTCGTTAATTTTACGTTTCCGTATTCCAAGATAAACCATGACATAGAAGTAAGCTAGTAGGATTAAAGCAAATCCTCCAAATAAAGATTCGCCAATGCTATAGCTTTCTACAACTTTATTGTCCACACCAGTCAGTCGCATTACAAGGGCAGGAACGGTTATAAAAGTTGCGGACAGCCAGCAGGCTATAGCCAACTTTTTTACCCTGCTTGTTGTAACGATAACTTTGTAGTCCATCCACTTTTGTATCGCTACATATCTCTCCCAAGCAATCACAGTTAAATGATTTATAGAACAGAATGAAAGAAGATCGAGAGACCAAAAATTGAGCGTTTCCAAGGCACAGATATGCGGAAACGAAACTTGCCGAAATATTAATACATCGACGATGGTAGACAACGGCAAACATACAGCGCCAACAACGAGATCCGTAACGGCCAAACTGGACAACAAAATAGTTGATGGCTTTTGGAGGACGTTCTTTTTATTCAAAGTCACGATTACTAACACGTTCATAATAACGGTACAAGGAGACGCAAGTAATCGGATGGCGACCAAGAACCAGGTAAAGTGTATACATTTAAGTCCCATTTGACGCTTGGCTGTTGAGGGCAAGAAAAGATTGCCCTGATATTGATGGAAGAGTTTTGAGTTGATCCTGTGTCCATGTTGTGGCTATGCAAACAGGGGGTAAAACGCTGTCCCGGCACTGGCACGAGAGCAGCCTTAGGCGACAGTAAAATGATCGCAAAGTTGTTAATCGCCAACTATCTTTGTTTGATACACGTTCCTTTTTCAGCTAGAGTGTTCCTCTTTTTTTGTGAAATGATTTATGTTATTGTAGCTACTGCATAAACCACCTTCCAGTAGTTTAATCCTGTTCAAGGGTAAGATTATAAAACAAAGTTTAATATCCATGTAATGAATGCCTTCTAAAATTCTCTATCAACATATATAATATAAGCGTTGATACAACATACAGCTATTTCAATTAACATTGTCGGCTTGAAGCTTTAAGCATACGCCACATGACTGACTGACTGTGAGGGCAGAAGTAGAGGGTGCTGCTCGTGCTGAAAAGTAATGACATATAACGATATAGCAAACGAGACTTTTTTTCGTTTTCCGGCCGTTTCTTTTCGATTCTGATATATGAAGAAACACACTAAAACAAATACTTCACGTGCAGAAAATACAAACTTGTAGATTTTATCTACACTGAAATGAAAATTTCCAGTAAATATCCATAGCACCATTCGGTCTTGTCGCGTAGACATGGAGCTTCAATCTGACAATTAACAGTTACTGAAACAGTGTATAATAAAACGATTTCACACTGACTTTGGAAAAACTTGACGTTTCAATCGAAGAACTTCGATCTTTATTATTTCTTTAAAAAAAATTACGATCCCGTTAACTTTAACCTTCAATGGAAATCGAAAAAGGGTCGAGTTAGCGGGATTCAATGTACAGTCGAAGCTCTATTAACGGACACTCTCGTAAGCGGACAGCTCTACTTACGGCCACCTTGTTTGAAACCCCGTTTAAACTCCCATACAAACTCTGTATTTTTAAATTCTCGTAAGCGGACATTCCCGTAAGCGGCCGCGGACACTTTCAGAGAGTACGTCTTAGACTTTTTCTTTGTTTTTAAGCTCCCGTCAGCGGACAACCGAAAGACAATCCTATAAACAACCTCTGTATCTTGTTTTTAACAATCGACTTCACATCGCCGTTCGTCACAATGATTTTACAGTTATTACAGTACCTGCATATTTCAGTGTTTGTTTTGTCGTAATTCACGTCCAGTTACAATACGGTATTTATTGTTAGCTAGGCATGCTTCCGTAAGCGGCCATCTATCCCCTACACCTCTAGTGGCCGGTTACGAGAACCATTCTCGTAAGTGACCAGTTCCAGTTACGGACACTTTTTTCGCTTCCCGAGGGTGTCCGCTTACGAGAGCTTCGACTGTATAAATGTTCAAAGTTATTTTAGTTAATGTTAAGAAAGCCTACGTCATCGTTCCCGCGTTGGGGTTCCTTTGCTAAGTAAAAGTCCTTATGACAACTTCTAGCTATGTAAATGATTTCGATATTTGCCACCTGGCTATCCCATAATAGCTATTTCAAACAAGAGAATTCATGATGGCTGCCGTTTCGATGACAACATTGCTAAAAATTTCACTTGCCTGCTTTCTTTTCCACTTTGCCCATAATAAGAGAAATCGATGTTTAAGTAATTTACCGTGTTAGTTTTTTTTTTTTCATTTTTTAATTAAACGTTTTTCAAATGGTAAACCTTAATATTTTTATTTTAAATCTTGGCTGCGATCTAAGAAAAATTTAATATACTGACTGATAATATATAATAACCTTGATCATGACTATAGAAATCATAATGGCTAAATCGGTTGCCTAATCTTGCGCTTTCTTTAAAGGGCTGTTGACTGAGCCAATATATACATATTAAGTGAGTGAAAAATCAGATAATTCAAAGGCGCCAACTATAAACTGACACAATTCGTGGCACACTATATCAAGCAACGAAAACATCCCAATAATACAAACACGTTGCAGATGCACGCTAAATTATAATAAGTTAAATCAAGTTCTGTTCTTCACAATCAGACATTTTTGGCCTTGGCAGAAAGCAAATTGGCCTCCCCTCGCTTAGATTTATTTGAGAGGCAGAATAGCAACAGTTCAAGTCTCACAGAACGCCATGTTTCTGTTGAACTTATTCTATGTTGGATTGTCGAAACTAATCTTACCTTGAAAGTGAAAAACAGTAAGCTTCGTCGATCGTGTTTTAATTGCAAAGAATTTCTGATCTGGTCAAAATAACGTTAAAATTAAGCGAAGGGTAAAACATCTTTTACTGAAGCAACCACGTGAGAACCTTCTCTCTTTTAACATGCAAATTAGGGAAAAGAAATGCAATACTTTATTATTTGAAGTTCCGCAAAAAGTGATACACCATACAATAAAGTATTATATTTTAGGTCTACAGTTAAAAATCCAAAGCCGTAAGATAAAGAAGTTGCTTATCAGTAAAGCAGCGATAGAAGCAAAGATTTCGCTGACTTAGTGAAGAGAGGTTGAGGTTGAAAGTGACAACTTGTAAACATCGGTTTTTGTATTTATTGGACAATTTATTCCATACACCTGTCATTACCTGATCTTAATTAATAACTTCAGTATAACACCTTGCTTGTACTATAATATTTAGCTCAGGAAACCAAACAACTCCGAATACGTAAAGCTGAAATGGAATGGCACAGATAAAATAAGCTAAATAAAATGAAGAATAAAATGTGAATTTATTCAACACCTTGTTCGAGCTGATAAATTGAGACGACACATTTATACACATTTTGTATGTGTTATCGTAAGGTTGAATTTTACTGGACGCGGCTTTTATAACACAAGTATGGACTTATGTGATACTTAACGCAGATCTACATATCTACAACAAATTTGACTTATTTTCTTCACACTTTCTGAATTATAAAAGACGACGAATTTCTCCAATTGTTCGTGCCTGTCAGTTTCAAATATATTAATTTTGTTAACTCGTACAACGCAGCAAACATGAATATTGACATGTTTTATAATATTCTATTACCAATTGATTGCTCTTCATAATGTTTTCACTTTTTGTATACCGTCCAGGCCATAAGATGCTTTATCATATGGTCTGTTTGAGAAGAGCGCGCTCGTGCTTACAAATGGGTCCACGCACCAGCTGGGCTGGTCAACTGTTTTCTTCGAAGTAGGTGTGTCGACAGAAAACAAATATCAGCGTGAACTAAATTATGTAATTGAATAAGAGATAAAATCGATTAATCACACTAAAATCACAAATCGATTAATGTTAGACGAAGACTTTATCTTTCTTTCCCGTATTTGTATTTTTTTTTTAATTAATTTAACTCGCTGTCGGCAGCAAGTATCCATAACCAGACTATTTCTTTAACTTTGACTTTTTCTTTTGCGATTTTCAAGTGCATGCATATTTACATATTCAAAATAAACTCACTTCCTTGCGTGCGCTTCACGAAAAAAATTATCCTTCGTTTGTAATCCATATTTAAAATACATTTGGCAAGCGGAACACATAATGTCGATTCTTGCGTGTGTTAATTCCATGCCATTTTGTGGTTCATATTTCCAAGACATTCACAATAACTTGCCAAAATTTCTTCCCAGCGGACACAAAGAAAAACCAGTTTAAAGTACATTTATTTGCAAATTCATCCACGATTTATAAACATGAAATGATATGAAGTTTCCTTTCTCCATTGCTTATTGGACGCCCCCTTTATCTTTTCGGAACTCAAAACCTCTTTAATTCCTTTTCACTTTTGCTCGTTGCTTGGATTATATACACAACCCATCTATCCGACTGCAGATATGCAATTTCAAAAAATCTTTCAAAAAACATTTGCTGATCTATGTCAAACTTCAAAATTTAATGACCGTATAGAAATACCTACTACGTATTCACTGAGGGACTATACGACGGCAAACTGGCTGTTCCACTGGCCCGCACCAACTTGTAAAAAAAAACAGTTTCAGCTGTAGTTGTGCGGTGCTGTGGAACAGTTAACCTGTCAAACTGCGGCAAGTACAAACTCTCGCTAACTTTAAACCCTGAAGGTCTGAATAGCACAGGGAAATTATAATTTAAAGAAAAAGGACAAGCTGTTTGAGTTTTATAGACATGCTTCGACCAAAGCATTTTGCCTGTTTAAAAATAACTAATTCTTGGTGATTTGCTCGTTCACACGGACATTGAAATTTCCTCTCGTGCGCAGGCACCTCAAACTATCAGCACACACAAGGGGATGTGCCCCTGCAACTTGCCCCTGGGATATTCCATGCTAAATTTGTTTGTGCGTGAACATATTGTGATTATGTCACTGCTACATGTCCTTGCTAATTTTTTTCAACATAACATTAATTTGTCGCTGCTGCACAACATGGGCACCTTAACGCTTTTATCCTACCATGTTAATTAAAGTAGCTGTTTACACTACAGTTCGAGATGTGCGTCGAATTAAAATGAGATACGAGCAAGAATCTCTTCACGTTTCGCAATAAAATTTAAATTTCAACATGTCTGTTAAGTTGGTACTTTGTTTTTTTTTTCTTTTCTTTTTTTCCGGAGTCCAGTGCGCTAACCATTAGGTCACCGCGCCTCCTATAATTACTCAAAAGAGGTTATGATTTGGTGTGCTCCCCTAGCTGACAACTGTTTTAACTTTAAGAGCTTGAAGCGTCAACGTTGATCTGCCAGTAAAAAGGAAATCATTATGTAATACCATCATTTCCTTTTATAAATCATGTTTTAAGCTAATCGATCTGTTTAAAAATTCAGGGAATTAAGGCAATACCTGCTAAAGAAATTTTGCTATGAATTAATTAATGAGCAACCGTCCCGCGCGACCTTAACCCTGTCATTAAGTTAAACCAGAATTAAATGTTAAATAAGTAAAGTAGCTGAATACAATACAGTTGGAGATGTAAGCTCAAATGAGATGCCAACAAGAATTGCTACACGTTTCGCAATAATTTAGTATGTCAAAATATCTGTTAGATTATCGTTTAGGTTTTTTCGTGTTCTTTGTTTTTCTTTTCCATTGTTCGGTGACTCGATCTGTCATCTTTCAAAGATACATTTTTTAAAAAAATTTACCGGTCCGTGAATAAGTCATGATCAGGCATGTTATTTGAATCTCCAACCATCAGTGTCTTGTCGTGAAACAAGAATCCGTTGGCGTTTCATCATCAGGGAAGAATACGTTCGTTGAAAGGCATGCAGGGTGTCGATTTGGATCTTCCAACGGTCTTGTCTTGTTAGGCGACATCTGCATTCAAGGATTTCTATCTTGATGCTGAATCACAGATGAGCTTTGATGTACCTTAAAGCTCGGTTTCCTTCGCTTTCGGTATATCACGGTTATTCTGCTTCGCCTTTATTATATCGCATGCAACTTTCAACGTACATGGATTATTGCAGTCGTTGCCAGAATGCACGAGTTTTGCTGTTGGAGTAACTGGCCACCGAAGAAGCTAATGTACAGCGTGGGAGCAGATATGGATCTTTTCAACATTGTTTGGTTATTGTAATGAAACACCTACAAATATGGCTAGATCGCAGGATTCTGATCTTAAGCGCGTTTTTCAGCTTTGATTTTACGGGTAAAATTATTGGACAAGGTAATCCAGTGAACGACTGCCCTAATGATACTATATTATGATATGGGATATAATTATATGAGAAAAGTATAGTTAGTTTCCTTCGTTTCGTATTCCGTCCTCGGTGGTAAAATATAATGCCGTGCATTGCGGCGGCAATTATCATATTGTACAAACTACTTCTACTGCGAGTGCAGCGAAGGACAGCTGAGTGAAATGATACTTTCGAAGGTCGGAGCATTTGCTTTCCAGTAAAAAAAAATACTAAAATTTTTACTGATTTGTTTATCGTTAACTGTTGCTGTGCGCTACACACTTACAGATTCTTTGGTTTTGTCAATTTTTTGTTATCGATGTTGTGTCGTCTTACTGCTGCCGCTTCATCTTTTTGGCCTCGGCGATTTACAATTTATTTCATTTGGCAGGAATAACAACAGTTATTTACAGATACTTTTTGATCTAATTCTATGTTCGATTGCCAAAGCAACCCTTACCTTGAAAATGAACAACAATAATTACAGCTCCAAAGCTTCGTCCATGTTCTTAAAGGGAGTTACTGATCTGCATGGTAAAATAACATTAAAATTAAGGGAAAGTCGGAAGACACCAGAGCTTTTCTCTGTTTGACATGGAAATTAGGGTAAAGGAAATGCAACGCTTTATTATTCGAAAGGCCACCCAAAAATAAGCACCATACAATACAATAGGAAGCGCTTATAAACACGATTAAATTAAGTGCACAGATGAAAAATCCACATCAAGCCACGTAATCAGACTTTTAAATGTGGAAATGATCAACACAAATTAGAGATTGGAGCAGTTGTTTGTCACTATATAGCAGCCGAAGAAGCAAAGATTTCAATAAATTGCTTCTTACACAGGAACAGGAAAAGTGAAGAAAGTTTGAGGTCGAACGTAACAACTTCTAAACATCGCTTTTTGTATTTAATGGATAACTTATTTTTATGCACCTGTCATTACCAGATCTTAATTGACTTCAGTAACACCTTGCTTGGAAACCAAACAACTGCGAATACGCAAAAAAGAAAAAAAAAGACAACGAATTTCTCCTAATTGTTGATCGTGTCTGTCAGTTTTAAATAAATTAACTTTGTTAACTCGTGCAGCAGTAAACATGAATATATTGAGATGTTTTTATAATATTTTATTACCAATTGATTGCTCTTCATAACGATTTTACTTTCTGTATACCGTCCAAGCCGACGACGAGTCTCCCTAACAGGAATATTTCTTCCATTCACGTTATTTTAATTCTGTGTATATTTACATATTCACAGTAAACTCACTTTCTTGTGTGCGCTTCACGAATAAAAAGAGAGTTTCTCTATTGTTTACAACCCATTTATGAGTCTAATGCGCATGCGCTTTAGACTCTATGTAGTGGAAAAAAGCTGTTAGCAATCCCAAGGGAATGGTTCGGGATCGATAATCGTCCGGTGTAATTGTGCTTAAACAATAGCCCGCCTCATTGCGGGCTTGGTGCGGTGATCGTAATCCAATCAGGAAGCTCGAGCACGACACGCACTTGTAAAAGAAATTGTCATGTATGTAATTGGAATAAATGTTTTACAGTGCAAAATAGTATGAATCCTCGTTTTCAAGTGTGAAACCACTGAAAATGTTCTCTTTCCAGCTGCATGCTTTTTTTTTTTAATCCGTGGGAAACGCAACGTGAAATCGACATCTTTTGATGAAAAAAATCCGGAAGTGACATTTGTGTTCATAAACAAAAAATAACTTTGAAAAAAAAATGGAAAATTAAATAAAATTGTAGTCAGCAATTGATTGTTCAATTCAACTGATGCAGGATTTCATTCACAGAATGTAACTTTCATTAAAAAGAGTTTTTTTCACCATTCAAGATTCAATATAGAGCTTGAAAACAAGACAGTGTAATCAAATTACATTTCGCGCGAAATTTGCATAAATATTGAAACTTGCAAAAAAGTAGTTAAGACAGAATGAAAACTCGCTTTAATAGTTATTGAATTCCGATCTGATAGTTATTTCCATGTATTGACTATTTGGAAGCTGTTCTCAGTCATGAAAACGAAACTCTTTCATTCAACTGCTTGTAGTGTTTAATACACGTGAAAATATTTCGCTTAATTAAATTACATTCTGCACGCAATATTTTCTTTGCTCCCCTGTGTCGAAACGTTAAAGGTAATTGAAATCTTTGTTGAGCAGTATTGCATAAATTGCAAAGGAATTGAAAAAATATATTTTGGCTTATTTTGATGTGATTTAGGATATTTAGAATACTAAATAAGCGGCTGTATCTTGTCTATCAGCTATGGGGCGGACCATTATTTTTTTGGAAACAGGGGGATGAAAATATTTTCAAGACAAACAATTTTTTTTTTCTGTATCGTTGTCTGTGAAAACATTTTTTCCGGTGTCATCTTCCTGCAGGCAATTTTTTTCATGCCTGCAAAAAATTTAGTTGGGCTTTTTTTTGCTTTTGCAAACAAATTTTTCAGGATCCCCCCCACCCTCTAAATCTGTACGATCTTCCTATGGTCTACAACGCACTAACTTTTAACATGAATAAATATATATAAATATATATACTTAAGAGAACAAATATTATCGACTTCTTCTGAACCACTCTTACTACCAAACCTCTGCTACACCTCTTGCTCTATGCCGTAAATACCGAAACTACTTCAACATATTTCAACCGCACTAACAATCCATGACGCATTAGACTCATGTACCCACTGGGTACTATTTTTATTAAATACACTTGCCAAGCGGACTCGGAACACTTTTTGTTCATTATTGCGTATGTGGATTATAATTTCATGCCACTTCGAGGTCCATATTTTCGATACATTCGCAATAACTTACCAAACGTGCTTCCCAGCGGACAGGAAGAAAAACCAATTTAAGTAATTCATTTGCAAATTCGTCCAGAATTTCTTTTCCCATTACTCATGTTGCTTGTTGGACGCCGCCTTTATCTTCTCGAAACTTTTTTCTCACTTTTGCTTGTTGTTTTCAATTAACAAAGAACTGTATGCATAATAAATGTATGGGACTGTGCGGAAATCTTGCCAAAACATTTAAGGATCTGTGCCAAACTTCAAAATTTACCGACCGTAGTGAAATATCTATCTATTTACTGAGGGACCACGACGGCAAAACTAGCTATTCCATTGCCCACACCAACGGTAAACGAAATCCACACAACTTTGAAAATACGGCACTTTTCAAACGAGTAAACACGCAAAATGGAAGGCCAAATGAAATATACTGACATTACAGCGGCTAGTGAGTGACGATTTATACCTCTGAGAAAAATGTCGAAATTTCTTTTCTTCGTGCTTGTGTCAATAATTTTATGATCTCTGGACAGCGGTAAAAAGAAACGCAGGAAAACTGGACGCGGGATCACACGTCCTCAAGAAAAAAAGTAAAATATGTTTTGGAAAGTTCGTCATGAACGCTAAATTGCTTTTCCCACGGTACCCGGCATTAAAGCAAAACCACCAAACAGTAAGTAGGCCATTTTGTTTGTTTGTGATGGGTATTCGACATTGTGTAGTGTTAAATGGTACTATTGAGGATGCATCAGAAGACTCAGAATAACAGGCATACTTTGCCTTTTTCAAAAAAAAAAAAATCAAGAAATGGAGAGTTTTGGGTAAACGCGTCACGTTATGTTATGTGGACCTCTCGACGATGGTAAGTGTACTTTGGGGAGCTACTCGAAAATGGACAAAAAATTCGGTTGAGAATCTAATTCTTCCAGCAGAGCGGTTTTCAGTTGAGCCGAGTTGAAAGTAATTCGAATTTGCTTTCGTCTTGTATTACTGCACTCGGTGATTAGCTTAAAAATCTCGAGCTTGTGCCATTTTTTCAACCAATCAGAAGTAAAACCATAACCAATCGTGGCTTGCTCGCGCACGTTTTCCCGCGTTTTCGTGTCGGCTACATGTATTTGCTTTGAGTCTTGATTAGTTCACTGGATTACGTGTGTCCTTTTTGATTGGGGCTCCCGGTTGGGGCCAGAATGATTACTTTGGCTTCTGTTTTACGACACTCATTTGAAAACTGCTCTAGTGTGACACGAGACAGCCCAGAAGGTCTTTTGATTTTTCTGTACTAGGCTTTATCCGGAGCTTTCCTGACTGTCTTTTCATCGTCCGAATGGTCTGTCAGTTCTTCCTGCTCATACTCCTGCACAACAATCTACCCGGCGTCACTCTTGTCCGCGAGCATGATAAGTTTCTGGCGCTTTCGGATCAAATCTAACGAAGCTTCTTATCACCTCTGAACCTGTTCGCCCCTTTTGATAGGATCAAGCGTGAACGAATTGTGGTCCTCCATCTCCCGGCGCGTCAAAGGGGAATTGTTTCTCGTTGACTCTAAATTTAATCTTTTTCGCCTCGACCTCTCACCTTAACTTCCCGGACTCTGCACAGGCTTGCTTATGTGTGTGTGGTCACAGCTCGCCAATATTAATAAATATTCAAATCTCTTCACTAATTGCTATTGCAATTTTTTAAGCTTCTCAAAATCGGCTTTTACACTTGTGTAGTTGTAATAAAATGAAGTAGAAAAATTTTGGCATTAAGTTAGTTTTTGTGCAGTTGTTTGGCAACTTGAAACGTGCCAGAGCAGTTCTATGAGTTTAGGCTATCGACTTCGATTCGAGTCGTATATAGAATACAATAGGCCATTTCCGAGTTACCCCTCGCCTCTATTTCAAAACGAGTCTACGTGCGAAACCATTCATGTGAAAAAGTGTTCCACCTTTACGTCCATTTTTATGCAAATCAAAGTCATTTTCATTTCAATGGTTTCGCACGTAGACTCGTTTAGAAACTGAGGCAAAAGACAACTCGGAAATGGCCTATTATTTACACAAGGCACAGGTAACCCAAACCTAATGTATGAGCCCTGTTCCGTTTTTGCATATATTATAATCCCGGGAATGCTCGTATATAAAATCGATGCGAAAAGGAACAAATGACTTAGTGCTATTAAAGGACGGTAGAAATGAAATTACGGACGAACAAAGTATAGCACAAGAAATGAATCTGTATTTCTCATCTGTGTTTACACATGAACAAAGCGATTTACCTGAATTCGACAACATGATCTACGATAATTTGAGCCACATTCTTTGCACATCCAGTGAAGTGGAAAAACACCTAAAGGCACTAAACATTCACAAGTCCCCTGGGCCCGATTTAATCTCACCCCATATTTTGAAAGAATGCGCACTAGAATTGTCAACTTCATTGTGCGTGTTATTCAACAAGTCTTTCACGACTGGAATGTTGCCAGCTGACTGGAAAATAGCAAACATAACACCGATTCACAAAAAGGGAAACAAGCATAAAAAAGAGAACGATCGTCAAATTTCCTTGACATCTATTGTCTGTAAAATAGCTGAGAAGATAGTACGTTCTAGAATTACAACCTTTTGGTCCACCCACCATGTCTTAAATCCAAATCAGTTCGGATACTTGAAAGGAAAGTCGACGCTCGCACAACTTTTAAGTTGTTACCATGACTGGTGCTTATCCAGAAATAGCTCGAAAACAACAGATGCCATTTTCCTAGACTTGTCGAAAGCATTCGACAGTGTGCCTCACGAGCGCCTTCTACTTAAGCTTAGCCGCTACGGTATTGATGGGCCACTGTTGCGATGGTTTAGAAACTTCTTAACAAACAGGCATCAGAGGGTCGTAATACGTGGCACCTATTCTAGTTGGTCCCAGGTAACATCTGGTGTGCCCCAGGGCACAATTCTCGGACCTACTTTGTTCCTGATTTATGTTAACGACATACCAAATGTCGTTACATCTACCATCAAACTGTTTGCTGACGATACAAAGATCTACCGTGAACTCAACAATGTCGATGATACGTCTGCACTACAGTCTGACCTGGATTCCCTTGAAAACTGGACAAAGAGCTGGCAAGTTAAGTTCAACTCTGAGAAATGCGAAGTAATGAGAATAACGCATAAGCAGGACAAAAGTACACATCCTTATTACCTGTCAAATACAGAATTAAGATTTGTTGACTCATATAAAGACCTAGGTGTTAACATGTCAAGAGATTTATCCTGGTCGAATCACGTGGATGTAATTGTGAACAAAGCAAACAAAGTGCTGGGCTTGTTAAACCGTACAGTTGGCAATAAGAACAAAGACATTTTCTCCATGCTTTACAAGTCATTGGTGAGACCGATCCTAGAATATGCATGTCCTGTATGGTCACCGCACCTAGTCAAAGATATACTAGCCATTGAAAAAGTACAACGAAGAGCATCAAGAATTGCTCTTGGGCAAAAACCCCGTGAGATGCCATACGAAGAACGATGCAAATTACTAAATTGGAACTCTCTTCAGCATCGACGAGAGTACCTGTCCTTAGTAGAATGTTACAAGACAGTGTTCGGATTAAATGGTTTAAACTTTAACGACTATTTCGAGTGTTGTAGAAGCAAAAGCACTAGAGCTAACCATCCGTTTAAGATTCAAACGAAATCAGCAAGAATTAATGCCTTCAAGTATTCCTTCTTTGTTAGAATTATTAAGGAATGGAATAATTTGCCAAACCATTTGTTCGGACACGACATCAACGACATCAATGTAAACAGGTTCAAATCAAGCCTTAAAAAGTGGATGAATATTCATTAATCTTATGCCACAGTACTTGATATTATAGATATCATAGATATTTTAGATTTTAAATTTTAGACTGTTAATTGTTTACGTAATAGATATTTTAAATTCTTAAATTTTTTAGATTGTCAATTATCTACTTAACAGATATTTTTAAATTTTTAAATTTTAAATTGTTAATTACTAACGTAATAGATGTTTTAAATTTTTAAATTTTAGATTGTAATTTTAGTTAGGGGACCTAAATAGGGATAACCTCATGGTCCTCCTTTTCAAATACCATTTGCATGTATACCTGTACACTGTATTTGAATAAAGTATTATTATTATAACAAATACGTTTCAATTACTACAAATTCCAAGTAACTCACAATCAAAAATGATTCAATTAAATTGTGCATTGAATTTTTGGTTAAACTGTAGAAATGCCGGGCCACTTATTTGCATCTCACTGAATTTGAATAGTTTCTTTTGTTTCTATATGCTTCGTTCTAAAAAGCGTTCAGAAATAAGTGGCCCGGTATTCTAAAATCGCTCCGTATTTGCTACGGTTTGAGCGAGAATAAAACATCCTAGTTATTCATACCTCAAGTGATATTAAGCGAAGCGAAAGGTTGCACGATTCCACCATTGTTTCACTGGCATGTCTGAGTGAACCAGCTGCAGCACTTGAAATATACCATATCCACTACAATTTTTTGCAAACGTCATCCTATAGCTAGGCACTGAAAAAGTTCAATTTTTTTAACACGTTCTACTAGTAAAAATGGCGACGTTTCGAGCTTGTTGCCAATTGCTGGCTTGCATCTGACGTCACGGCAGCCATGCTGGGGGACAAGAACAAAGCCTTTTCCTCCGCTGGGAACTAAACTTTTTTATCATGCAAATTCTGCGAAAAAGTTTTTTTATTGTTTTCTCCAACCAACATGGCATGCCTTGTCACGTGGTTGCAAGCGAACAACAGATCGTTTCACGTGTCGACACGGCTGCCATGTTGGTGGACCACAACAATAGACTTTTCCGCCGTTGTGTAAATTCTTCGCAAACTTTTCGTATTGTTCGGTCCACCAAAATGGCCACCTTGTGTGTTGTGGGTGAAAAAACCCGTGTGCCGACCTCCAAACCTTGACGCCGCGCTTTTCTCACTAGACGATTAACAATACGATTCTAACAAAACCTCGCTCAGTCAGTCAGAAAGGAGTGAAAGTCACGCTTTACGCCTGAAACAAAAAATCTGCCGGGGAAAGCCATCCGGCAAAAAACACGCGCTGCTTTTAGGTCAGTTTTTTAAAACAGCGGCAGTCGTCAATTCTGACAACAACTGCATGACAATCTGTGTTTGAAAGGGGCGTGCGATATAAATCGAGAGAGAGTAACTGTGACTTACTGACAGATGAGAAAACTGAGCTTCAAGGTATATCACACTTTCTATTTCTTTATCAAATCAAAAGCTGGTTTGCGAATGCGAGTCACGTGTTGATTAAAGCGTGAGTTTTATGTGCGGCCAAAACTGAAACAACTTCATGACAATAGAATGTTAATGTTCTAGGTAAAGTTTAAAAAGTTAAAACTGATTAATAAAGGCAAGGTCTTATAGCTCTCAAAATTAAAACGGTTTAAATTTTATAAATCTTGTGACTATTATAGAATTGAAGCAAAACAGCAACAACAGCGAAAATGCGTTTTTGTCATGGCACGAGAGTCAAATAATAATTTCACTTCAGAACGTTTTCGAGGGTTTTGGTTTTCTGCTCAACTGTAACTGAATTTTGCAAAAGGATAATGTAGTATTCACTAAAACACTCTGAAACGTATCCAAATTGTAAAATATATCGATTATACCACGGATTTTATCACGGAAAAATATGTGTTTTCGTGGCACCCATATTGATGCCTCCAAACGACGGAAATTTTTTCATAAGAATTCAATGAAACACGTTTCCTAAAGGAGGTCAATTGTGGTCGCTCTGCCGTCGCGCTGTTGTGCTTGTGCTTGTTGTCAAAGTAAAAGGTTGAAACCATACAGCTTAGCATTTGCTTTTGGGTTCCAAACGTTTATTTTTGACAGTCTACTTTATGCTCCTTCCAGTGTTGTGCCTGGCATGTTTTACTGCAGTAGAACACTCTCTTACACCCAGAGCATCTCTTTAACGTTCCAGTCTTTGCATGACAAAAAGCGCATTCTGGTTTTCCCATTGGAGATACCCCCTGAGGGGGGTCAAAAAGGGGCGCATAATCTACTCTCGTATCAGATGGATCCATTTGGAGTTGTAAGCTGTCTAGAGGAGAGTCCTCTTCGGATTGCCTAGTTTCTTGTGGAAGGAAAAGGTTGAACTGGAAGCCCTTCATTTTCCTAGCAAGCCACCCTGCTCCTCCTGAAACATAAGCAAAAAGAAAATTAAATTATAACTATTTTGGAATTTTGTAAATAACACTAGCTAGGGGTACCCCCGTCAGTACTGAAATGTAAACTTGTTCAGTTTAGCTTTTACATTCTTTTACTGCTATTTTTCCCTGAATAGGAACGGCAACTAGTTAAAACAATAACTTCAATCTGGGTGTTCTTATTGGCTCAGATTTTTCCAGTCAGTGTCAGTAAACTTGACTTTATCGAGTTTTTAAAATATCTAATAGTTTATTCAAAGAGAATTCTTGAAGTGGCTGGCTTATTTCAATAGATCTGGTGTTTTTTTAATATACAAAATTCGTAAAATATATAAATAAAAAATAAAATAAATATCTTAATTGACCACTCCCCAATGGGGCTTTTCAGGGCCAATGTGAGCGAACATTGAAACAAATATTTTGAAATGAACATAACATGGTTAAAAATCCCAACTGGCAGGAGGCAGACCAGTTGGCTATTTACAAATTAAACGTAGCCGAGGAGTTGAACTCGGGACAACCGAGAATAAATCCAGCTTGTGGTCAGAACGGGACTTGAACCCGGGACCTCCGGATTTCAAGTCCGACGCTCTAACCACTCGGCCACGCTGCCTCCAGCCACGCTGCCTCGGCCACGCTGCCTCCATATATATGTATATCGTGAATTTTTTTAATGAAACAAGCAATAAATATTTCTAAGCTTTTCAGAATATTTCAGTTTTCCGTTATAAAAACATTATTGAATATGAACCCACAGCGGATGACACCAGGCCCTGGTTGTTCGAAAGCCGATTATAAAATAACCCACGATTAGCGCGCGGTTATTCCGCGGTTAAATTTCTTATTCTCGGGATAACTAATCGGGGGGTAAAATGATGTTCCTGAAAGCAGATTTAACCTTCGATTAACTATCGGTCGGTTAAATTCAGATTAAGCCGGTAAAACCGGTTACTGGCGGGCGAAATGGCGCAGCGCTAGGCGAGGGGAGGGAAGGGATAAGAAATGACGGCTCCTACAAAATATGAAATTTAACTGAACTGAAAAGGATGTAAAGCCCAATTTTACTGTAACGAAATTTCGGGCGTTTGGCAACTGTAAGAAGCAATAAAAAAGCTAAGATATTCAGTGTATTCTGTGCAAATTTAGCATAAACGCTGGGCAATGCTAGCTGAATCATGCACGTTCGCCCAGTGCAACGGCCGGAAATAAAAACGCTAACCGGTGTAATTTTCTGCCTTACTCGTTTGTATTTTATAAATTTAAAGAATTGCCTTTTCAAACGTCTTCAATCGTCTCTAAAACTTTTACATGAGCTCAAATAAGCTTGACAGTTTGCAAATTTGTCTTACATGGAACCACTGGAATGTAGCGGTGGCGGGCTAATGAAGTGAGAATCAAGTTTGCATGAATGAATGAATTCATTCATAACTAAACAAAATTTGGCTAAAAGAAATATTAGAAAAGAAGAAAGGCATTAAAGTATGACTACGTAAGAAGATTAAATTTAAAGTATAGACTAAATTGATGGCTTGTTAGTTCAGCCGAATGAGATATTTACAACAAACAATTGCAAGTTCGACAGTAAACTAAACTATATAAACCAGATTAAAGGCCCGATTTACACGACAGGCGTTTTAGGCAAGTCACTCCTAAACTTCGGTACCCGTGCCTTTAAGTACATAAGTATGGCCCGTCAAGTTTCCATTTACACGACAAAATTGTCTTGTCTTTACGAACTTCTCATTTCCTTTTGGGTACCCTAAAACGAGAAACGGTACCCCCAAATTATTGAGCCTGTCCATGCATATGTCTGCGGTTTACCACTTTCAGGCGTGCGCTCACTTTTCAAAGCCGACGTTTGGCAAGATGGCGGACATCACACGATGTGGTATTTTTTAGTTCTATTTGATGAAGAAAAGAAAAGAAATCCAATATCATAAATATGATAAGGAACGGTTTCATTTTCTTCTTTTATTGGAAACATGAAAAGACGCAGAATGTTCATCCAAGCCGTTGGCGGCTTTAAATCAGCCAAAACCAAAGGTTGTATGGATGCGTTTACGTACTTGTTTACACGGCAAAAATGTGGGCACGGCACCCCAAAAAGGCGGGCCGGGACTACCTATTCACGTGGTCCCGGCCCTCAAACATTTTTGAATTGAGGGTGCTTGACCTTAAATTTTAGACAGCCGTGCCAAATTTTAGGGGTGCCGTGTCCAAGATGCTTGTCGTTTAAATCGGGCTTGATCAGTCTGTCCGTAAAATCAAACGAATACTCGTCTTTTTGAAGCCAAAAAAGCCTTTAATTCCACCACTGATGTTTCCTTTGCAGTTAAATATAGTGGCTAGGGAGCGACGATTTCTACCTCTGAGAGGAGCGATGTTGAAATTGCTTTGCTTCTTGCTTATGTAAATAATTTTTGCTTTCCTCACTGGACCCGGCATTAAAGCAAAACCACCAAACAGTAAATCGGCCATTTTGTTTGTTTGTGAGATTATTCCCCCGATTAGTGAGTTAATCCACCTCGCTTGGTGTGTTAAATTTAACCCTCAGTTTATCCCTTGGATAGTGCTGATCGAGCTTTGAGGAACACAATTTAATCGACGGATAAATTTAATCCCTGGATTAGGCCGATTTAATCGTGGGTTAGCGCTAATTGGCTTTCGAACAACCGGGGCCAGGACACAATCACACCACTCTGCTTGAAAACTAAGCGCTTATTTTACCAAAGCAGTGCAACAGTTTAGTGTGATTATATCTAAAACCGATAAATCAAAGGAATTTTTGTTAATGAATGTGATATTCGCAGTTACATAATTCACTGTTAATTGAAGAATAACTAAGTTCTGGATTTTGCAGATTAGAGCAAGTTATATGGAACGACTCGGCTTAATGCCAGAGTTTGACTCCTGTAGTGCATTAAGGTGGCCCGCGGGTCACATCTTAATGTTGTTGAACATTGTAACTTAAAAAGAAAAAGTAATTGCTTGATATCTTAGTACTCACCAATGGACTTAAAAAATCTTTCTCTTGGAAACAAAAGAGTTATAAAGGAACTCTTCCAAACACGAGATTCACTATCTTGAGCAACACGAGCTGCGTTTGTGTACAACATTTTACGAAGCAAGATCTTTTCCTGTTGAAAGGAAGGCAAGGAGCTGAGAATATTTTTGCAAAAGAAGAAACAAATAAATACACCCTTGGAACCAGAAAAAGTGCCCGCTTAGAAGAGGCGTGCGTTAAAAATTAAGAATGTGTGGCTGTGGCTTACGAGGTGTCCGCTCGCGAGAGATGCCTGTTAGTGGAGGCTCTACTGAATGTGCAATGATTGGGTCCATCGAAAAGCTATCCAACCGCTATTTTGATCTCGCAACTGCCCTTTCGCGATGAGCTCAAGGCTCATCTAGCAAGTGCAAACTCGGAGCCTTCTAGACTTGCCATGTAACAGACAAACGCACAATGGCATTAGCCGTAAAAAGGTCTAAAAAGACAAGTGCCTTTATTTTGCAATGAGTAAAAACTGACACAATTCCTTCCTTTGAAATGTTCAGAACATTTAGGTGCTGTGAAATACACACAACACCTGCCGAACGTTAAGGAGAAAGCATTTTCGAGAGTCTTGATCCAAAAAGAACTTTCCCGGCTTCTTCATACTCATTCGCACAGCCCTATCACTCAAGAGATAGAGCCTGGCAAAGACATTAGGCTCACCTGTTGATCAGCCGGAATTCTGTGGATTACATGCAGAAACACTTGGTTGAAGTAGGCTGGTATGAGTTGTGTGCCGCCTGTTGGATCATTGCGAAGCAATTCAGCAAACCGTTGACAATCACAGAAGAGAACTTTTGCGACAGGCAAATGCTTCCATTTGTACAACTTCTGAACTATGATAACAAAGCCCCTCTTGTTTGTCATGTCGTCCGGTGTCTGATATGACTCTTCGATGATTCCTCGCTCGTCGACAATATACACCATGGGTAACTTTTGTGAAAACAAACACACCTCTTTAAGATGAATTTATGATTGTCAATTTCAATTGCTTGGCGGATCTTAGAGTTAACCCTTTAACTCCCAAATTTAGACGTCAATTAATTGCGCTTCAAACATGTCTGTGTATGGAACCCATGCCAGTGTGTGACAATTTACACAGATTTCTGTCAGGCGTTACCTTCATGTGACAATGATTGTTTATTTTTAAATGAATGAAATGATCCTCGCTGTGTGAAAGCAGTTTAAGCACAGGCTTACCAGACTGTGTTTGTGAGGTCACAGCACGCCCCATATAAATATTCAAATTTTCTCGCTAATCGCCATTGTAAATATTTAAGCTTCCTAAAATCGGCTTTTACTGCTGTCTATTTGCTGTCTACTGTGTTTGTGAGGTCACAGCACGCCCCATATAAATATTCAAATTTTCTCGCTAATCGCCATTGTAAATATTTAAGCTTCCTAAAATCGGCTTTTACTGTTGTCTATTTGCAATAAAATGAATTAGAAACATTTTCGCAATGTTTAAGTTTGTTTTTACGCAGTTTTTTGACGATTTGAAGCGTGCGAGAGCAGTTCTTTGAACCTGGGGCCAAAGCTCTGGAGTCACCTGACGACCGATGAAAGAAACTGTCAGTCTCTTAATACATTTAAGAAAACAATTCGGAAACGCGACTTCAGTAACTTTCTAAACAATGAACGCTGCAACTGCCACCTCTGTGAATTTTAATAATCATGTATATAGTAATTTTTATCACATAAATTTTTATCATGTAAATAGCTCCCTTTTTTAAACTTATATTAATTATTGTAATAGCTGTAATTATGTTTTAGTTTTTTTAGGTAGGTGTCCACAATTAGTAGAGGGGACTTTTCCCCTCAGCTAAACATTTTTGACACGGAAATAAAGTTATTATTATTATTATTATTATTACTATAATCTGGCCAAATTTGAGTCCAATCAGTTCGCGAACAGTTCTTTTAAACCTTGCTGGAATATCAAATTAGGTCGTAAATTTGCCGATTTACCATGATATGTACCAGTTGTCGGAACAATTTATGCAATTTTCGCTAAAATTGGTCAAAATTACTGCCTATGCCCGCCCTAGAAAGCAGAACGTGCCCCACTACAAAACCTCCTCTGGGACACCCCAAAGAAACACTTCGGAAATGTCGACAGCAAAGCCGAAGACAACCAGGCCTGGGAAATTAATTTATTTAAATATTCAGTGAATTTCCTGAGCGCTTATTTCCGCACGCTTCAAATCGTCAAAAAAACTGCGTAAAAACAAACTTAAACATTGCGAAAATCTTTCTAATTCATTTTATTGCAAATAGACAGCAGTAAAAGCCGATTTTAGGAAGCATAAATATTTACAATAGCGATTAGCGAGAAAATTTGAATATTTATATGGGGTGTGCTGTGACCTCACAAACACAGTCTGGTAAGCCTGTGGTTTAAGCAATTGCATTTTTTAGCCTGGAAAAAAAAAATCAAGGTTACAACGGGATTTGAACCCATGACCAGGTCATGATGGGTCATGGGTTCAAATCCTGTTGTAGCCTTGAAATTTTTTTCAGGCTAAAAAAAATGCACACTGTGAGGATCATTTCATTCATTTCATCATTTATCTGCAGTTCATATATGTCTTTCATATATCGATTACGTCATCTACTCCATCTGCAGGATATTAGAACCTCCCTGCTCCCTGCTGACCTGCTTCCAACGTATCAAGGCTTTACAGCTCAGTTGGTAGAGCAGCGCACCGGTATCGCGGATGTCATGGGTTCAAATCCCGTTGTAGCCTTGAAATCTGTTTTAGGCTAAAAAAATGCAATTGCTTAAATTGCTTTCACACTGTGAGGATCATTTCATTCATTTCATCATATATCTAGCCTGAGTGCAGACGTCTCCTTTCCTTTGCTTCACGCGGAAAAGGGACGCCGTTCCTAATCGTGTTCCAGTACCCCACTGTTCGGGTTTTGAATTTCGCATAAATTATGGTAGTGTTGTTTTTGTTGCAAGGCCATTGAATTTTTTCGACGTTTGAACTTCTACCAAACCTTTACCACGATCTTCTCCGTCTGATCGCTCCAAAATCACCGGCCTAACGACGCGAGAAATGGGAACTGTTGACTCTTGTGACAGGATGAGCGGTTTTCGTGGGAGTAGATATGAGTGGCTAAGTAATACTGTTCGGTGAACAAGAAATCGATTCGTCGAGAAGAATTCGCTTCTCTCTTGGAACTTCTTCTTTACTGTGAGCCCTGCCTTGACGGCTTTCGAACTGTAATCATTAAAAAGTTCCTCGTCGATTTTCTTCGATTAAGTTATTGCTTCAACAGGGTGGTCATTCACATGAAGCTAAGGGGGGTTTACGAGCTTCACAATTATGTCAATGTGAAGGTGGAGCCCGAGGGGGGAGGGGGGTTATTCTCCAAAAATCTGGGTGGGGGTGTGCGGCACGCTTCAAGAAGCCCTTACCCTATTCTAGAACAAAATATGTCATTTTTCCTAGCCTATTTCAGACCTGACCCAAAATCGATACATTATTTCAGACCAAAACGGCTCGAAAACCATACCCTTTGGGGCCGCACATGCCTATTATAGCTCAATATATGTTGCAATCTCGTTTGCAGAATAAAGTCAATGATAGCGTGTAAAAGATTAGACGGAAATTACTAAACTTTATAGAACACTTTGCTAGCTAACCTTAACAAAGACTTGTAACTCTAAGCATACCTTGGTTTCCTCCAAGTGCTTGTTTAAGAGAATGAAAATGGTATCTCTAAGGTTAAAAAATGGTGAGCCACTTTTTCCTTGTACTTTTAGCTTAAGATCAAGCTCAGTGCGAAACATTTTCTTGCAGATTCTAAAATAATAATAAAAACATACATGGATACCGAATCTGTAGATAACTAAACCTTTAAAGGCATGGTTTAACTGAAATGGGCAATGCCTGCCTTGCCTAGACATTTCTTGTGCGAGCGCCGTCGAGCGATTTCTCACGCTTGACCTATGCTTGCTGAGTGTTAGAGAGAACTCTCGTGTAACTCTCGGCATCCTTCAACTCTCGCCTACTCTTCTTCCAGGTTTACACTGCTTATTTTTTCAGTTATTTATACCACGTTAAGAAAACTCCAAATCACTGAGTAACAAAACATTCATTTAACTTCTCTATTCTTACGCCCCTCCCTTCACCTTCCCCGCACGAGGCAAAGTGTTGCGGAGAAAATTGTGTAATTGTAGTCCGGTGATAACATAGTTTCTTTGTGGTTTGTCACTGACTGTTTTTTTATGTTTCTTTTACAAGACGTTTCCGCTAATGCTGAAGCCTTCTTCGAAACTGTTATGTCAAGTTGCACCAGCTGTAATTTTGTGTACTACGGCCAGACGGAGCAAGCCCTGAAAACCCGGATTGCGAAACACAAAAGGGCGGTTGCCGTGTTCGACCATGACTCTAAGGTCTCCTGTCACGTCCATGAAAACGATCATCAGATGGATTTTAATGCCGTCAATGTGGTTGCAGATGAGCCCAATTATCACGAGCGCCTCTTTTTGGAAGACTGGTTGTCCATTAAGGTTCCGCAATCTGGAAACGACCACATTGCTCTCCCAGAGGTCTAAAAATCCTTGGCACGCGCATGACTCGCGCCACGTTCCTTTTTGAAACTTTACACGTTATATTTTGCAGCGCGCGCTTTAAACGTGTTGCCTTTTTTAAATCGCATGTAACAGTTTCGATATTTTAACCGAAGAAGGCTTAAGCATTAGCCGAAACGTCTTGTAAAAGAAACGTCAAAAAAACAGTTAGTGACAAACCAAGAAGAAAGCATGTTGCGGAAATATTGTTTAATTGGATGTTTCCGCGTTTGCGCAACATTTGTTACGGACAAAAAATTTGCTTCCGAGAAAGAGTAAATAAGACTTCAGACGTTTTTCAGAAGCATTTTGCTCTTGCCAAATATGTTTCCCCCTTACTGACGTTTGTTTTTCCACGAACGGCAAAAACACCACCTCTGCCGTCTGCCGGTTGTGTTTGTATTTGTCTTTAATGTGTGATTTTTTCCCCATTTTTACCGAGGGACATATTTTCGAATTCGATAAAAAGGTAACAAAATGAAAAGCAAGCTCGCGTTTGCCGTTTTCCGTATAACGCCATGCTTAACCTCGACGATGTTTCCTCGTTTGTAGGGGCCTGTCGTGGCATGCATGGTCGTGAGAACAAGTTCCAGTTTTGAGAAATCTTTCCGATTATTATTACTATCCAATTCAAAATAACGCGAAAAGATGCTTACAAAGAATGAAGGTATTTTTTTCCCTGAATGTTTGCATTGCACATACTTTATGTCATGTAGCTTAGCATCCCATACTGTCAAGGCGTGGAAGGGGACTGGTGCTGGGCTCTGAAGCACAAGCTCTCCTACTGTTCCATCTTCTCTCTTGAAAATATGGCAAAGTACTATTCTGCGCTTGCGTGAAATCTGGAACTTAGACGTCTTTTCATCGACAGAACATGAAAAATGCATGTCAAGCGAGTCGCTGCCAGAATAAATAAAGAAAAAAAAATAAATGAATGACCTGATAAGTTTTGCTGTCGAGTTATAATGGTTCTTGTAATTCTTTGTACCATCAACAAGGATTCAAAATTACTCCACGTGTAAAAATGTTTTCAACGCTGATATGCAAATTCAGGTAAATACCCATGCCACCATTCGGTCTTTACTCGTAGGCTAGAAGCTTTAATCCGACGACGTTAAAGTGCTACTGTGATCAAATTTTCACCCCTTGCAATTTTAGGCGTATCATAAAGAACTCCGCAAAAGATTTAAAATGCCGTTTTCCGTTTTCAAATATCTGTATTAGTTCTGTAGATATTTAAGCTTTAAAATTGTGTAAAATATGCAAATTAAGGGATTGATGACGTCATCTACTCAACTCGGTAGACATCTACCAAACCCATTTATATGTTTGCCAGATCATGCTTATGAGGCATCATTGGCAAGTATCAAAATGGAAGGCCAAAATTGGCCAGAAAAGCTTTTAGCATTGGGGGATCTGGAACCCAGTATGTTGCCATGGTAACAAAATTGTTAACTTTATGTTGTGGAAAACAACTAGTAGAGCATTACTACAAAGAATCAAACATTTCTGATATAAACTGGCTGAGACCAAAAGACCAAAAATGTAAATAAAATTCGGCCTCTCTGTGGAATTTTATTTACATTTTTGGTCTTTGTTAGGAGAAGAAATGACACAGAGTTTTAATTATGCATTCCATCGGGGACAAATGAACATAACCCAAAAGCAAGGGATCATCAAGGTAATACCGAAAAAGAAAAAAGACAAATCTTATCTTGAAAATTGGAGACCTCTTACTCTACTTAATGTAGATTATAAGATTGCAACCAAAACCATGGCTCATAGAATTGCTACTGTTCCCCCTAAACTAATTAATGAAGATCAAACTGGTTACGTCAAAGGTCGCTATATCGGTCAAAACATCAGGCTCATCCAAGATATCATGAAAGTAACAGAGGCAGAAAATATACCTGGCATAGCATTATTTATAGACTTTAAAAAAGCATTCGATTCACTTGATTGGAACTTCCTATTTAAGACACTAGAAGCGTTTAATTTCGGTCCTCAAATTCAACAATGGATTAAAACCTTTTACAATAACTGTTCCAGTTGTGTCATGAACAACGGATTCGCCTCCGAGTTCTTTAAAATTCAACGTGGCGTACGGCAAGGATGCCCGCTTTCCGGCGCTCTTTTTGTACTTTGCGCAGAAATATTAGCTAATGCAATTCGACGAGACAAAACCATTAATGGAATTAAAGTTTTTGACAAAGAATTTAAAGTTTCACAATACGCAGACGACACAACCGCCTTTGTTGCTGACCTCGAGTCAGCTGAAAATCTTTTCAAATTGCTTCACGCCTTCCAGAAGTGTTCTGGCCTTGAAATAAACACAACCAAAACTGAAGGAATGTGGTTAGGTGCGAATCGGAACAAAAAGACTAAGCATTTTGACATTGCATGGCCCTCTGAACCAGTTTTCGCCCTTGGAATCCATTTTACGTACAGAGACGAGGTCTCCCATCAAAAAAATTTTGAACAAAAGCTCACTTCCGTGAAAAATCTACTAAACATATGGTATCCAAGGAACCTCTCATTATATGGTCGTATAACCATTCTAAAAACTCTTGCGCTGTCTAAACTTGTTTACAACACTTCTATGCTATCGTTTCCGTACTCCTTTGTCAAGACGGTCAATCAGACTATCAAATCTTTCATCTGGGGAAAAACAGCAAAAATTAAGCATACTGCTAAGATAGGGCCAAAGGAGAAAGGAGGACTTAACATGCCTGACTTTGATATTGTTAACAATTCTCTCAAAGTCACATGGATTAAGCGATTAAGTGACAGTCCGCACGACGCTAATTGGAGTTACATTCCTCTAGCATACCTAAACAATGTGGGCGGCCGATTTCTTTTTGAATGCAATTATGAACTGAAGTCTCTGAAAGTAAACATACCTCTGGATTTTTACAAAGAAGCCTTAGAAGCATGGCAAAAACTAACTGTTTCTACTCCCGAATCCAAAGAGCAAATACTAGAGGAAATTATATGGAATAACAGGTTCATCACAATCGACGGATCCTCAGTCTACTATAAGCAGTGGCATGAAGCTGGTGTCACTAAAATCCGTGACATCTTCAAAGGGGACTCTTTCTTAACTTTTAACGATTTTGCATCTACGTTCCAGATAAAGACTAACTTTCTGAAGTATTATGGCCTTTGCCACGCAATCCCTAAAAAATGGATCAATCAATTAAAAGGAAAAAGCGAACTCACAACGAACTCTTTAAACAACATAATTAAGTTATCACTAAATAAAATTTCTTGCAAAGCTGCGAGCCAGATGTTCGTTAAAATGAAATTTGAAAAACCTACGGCTGAAAAGAGGATGAAACAGGCTAATTTCGATGAAGAAACAATACGACTTACTTACAGTATTCCCTTTGAAGTTACTAAAGATATTAGACTCACTATTTTACAGTTTAAGATTATCCATCACATTTTGCCAGTAATGCCACTCTTTTTAGGGATTCACTTGTTCAACAGGAGCAATGCCATCTTTGTAACGAGAAACAAACCTTGAAACACCTTTTTGTAACATGCTCTTTTGTACAAACTTTTTGGACTCAGTTTGCTCTGTGGTGGAATAGAAAGCACTCGGACTTTATCACCTTATCAGAACAGGATATAATCTACGGGTTCACTCAAGACCTTCCTCGTCGCCTTGGTTTAAACCTCTGTTTAATCATTGCTAAATATTATATCTATAACGCGTCACGAAGAGAAGAAGAATATATCTGGGAAGCTTTTTTCGCTATACTTAAAAGTCACCTTGAAATTGAAAAGCATAAATCCAAATCACAAATAAGTATTTGAGCCTTTTTTTTGTTTGTTTGTTTTTTTTGTCTTGTTTTATTTTTTCGCTTTTATTCTTTCTATTTTCTTTTGTTTTTCGCTTATTTCTGGCCTTCCTTGTATCATGTAGCACTGTACAAGTAACGTAGCCTTATTGTATATGTAGTAGTGTTCAGCATTAGTGTGTAATCGTAGTTTTAGTTTGTTAAATCATAAGTCTCGTAAATATTGTAAGCATAGTTAATGTTAGTACCGCGTCTTAATTTTTTATATATGTAAGTATTAGTATGTTTGTGTGTAAATGAATAAAATAAGTTGCTCCAGAAGTCCATAACTAGAAGTCTACATCTCTGGTAATAGGCTTTGAGATATGTCTTTCGCGTGGATTTCGCGTGTACCTCGCGTTCCTCGCGTGTAGGCTATTTTTAGAACAGCTTTGCCGCGAACAAGTAGCCAATCACATTGAAGTATTTTTTAATTCGCGCCTTTGATTGGTTGAACAAATTTTTGAAGAAAAGCAGAACTGCAGAGGACGAGTGAACTCGAGCGAACGGCATTACGAAATTTCTGTTTGTTGGTCATCGTAATTTCCGTTTTATGAGGATTAAATCGTCCGGACAAGAATCATCAGGCCATCTTTCATCGATGACGATAGCATCGAAGTTGTAAAAATTCGGAGCATCCAAATAAGCGAGAGGACCTCATTGTTTTGGAGTCAGAATACGAAATGGCAGCGGGCAAGATAGACTAATTCCGAGTCAAATTCAAAATGCGAAGACACTAAAGATTAATGGTACTCTCAAGATGAAGACAGGCATTAAGAGAGCAAGTGCATTTTGGCACAGGTTCGTTGCTATTTTGAAAAACAAAACCGTGGTCCCTGAAGCGCTCAACATCGAGCGCGGAATGAACAGAATGAAGTTTGATTCGTTTGAGAACAACATTCAGAGAAAACGACAAGTTTGGCGAGTTTCGCATGTTTTTGGAATTATAAGGACGGCATGAAAACAAAAGACTGACTAAGGTAATGTATTTGTTTTAATATGAATAGAAATACGAGTTTAATTCATCGAACAATGATGATTTCATTCACATCCGTCAAAAGTTTAATTCAAGTTGTGCTTCTCGGGCACTTCGCAGTGTGCAGCTATTGTGTTGTGTATGTTGTTCAGTATTTTAACACGAGGATATGCTGTACAAAATAAAGACACACTTAACTACTAAAAGTTTGGGGAACTTCTGTTCATAAATTCTCTCGTAAATTATAAAAAGTCGACCTGTTTGTTTTGTGAGTTTGTCTACGGAAACCCGGCGACGGGTTGCTTTTTCACTCGCCTTCAAATGCCACTGAACAGACGTTTGAAATCACTATCTACGATACTACTTCTGTCGAAATGTGAGAATTAATGGCCTGTCAAGTGTTTTGATGTGATTTGATTTATTTCACCTGCCACTTTCCAAAATATTCGGCCGCAACTTAGAACTCCAATCGTGTCGAAATAGTGGGTTACGTCATTTTCTCGCGAGACATCAGTTTCTAAAAATAGCCTACACGCGAAAGACATAGCACGCGCCCCAATACCAGATGTAGACTTCTAGTTATGGACTTCTGGTTGCTCTTGGAAAAAAAAAAAAAAAAAAAAAAAAAGATTTAAAATGCCGTTTTCCGTTTTCAAATATCTGTATTAGTTCTGTAGATATTTAAGCTTTAAAATTGTGTAAAATATGCAAATTAAGGGATTGATGACGTCATCTACTCAACTCGGTAGACATCTACCAAACCCATTTATATGTTTGCCAGATCATGCTTATGAGGCATCATTGGCAAGTATCAAAATGGAAGGCCAAAATTGGCCAGAAAAGCTTTTAGCATTGGGGGATCTGGAACCCAGTATGTTGCCATGGTAACAAAATTGTTAACTTTATGTTGTGGAAAACAACTAGTAGAGCATTACTACAAAGAATCAAACATTTCTGATATAAACTGGCTGAGATATCTCTTTCTTCATATTTAATCAAAATTTGGTTGAGTGTATGATGTCATCATTTTGCTAATTTGCATATTTTAAAAACTGGAATATGTCTGGAAAGAAAAGAGATATTTGAAAAAAGTAAACGGCATTTTTCTTCTCGCACAGACTACTTGTTCTTGCTTTTAAAACGGCTTAGAAAGGAGAGGTGTGAATTTGATTACAGTAGCACTTTAATTGAAATAGCTGTATATCTGGAAGGGCTTGGATTATAATCGGCGCGGAAGTCAGCTTTCATGTGACATTTGTGGAAGTGAAGGAAGCCAATTTTTGGCAGTTGCTGTCAGTACATTTGATAATATGACAAATGAAATAGTGTAAAAATTTGACTTTCGAAGAAAGTGGCCTTCTAAGGATGTACTGTACAGATTTTTCTCGTTCAGAACTATTCGCTATTTTCGAAAGCACTTTGAACAATAATGTAATAAATTTTAGCTGCTGTTGCAACAAAAAGAAACCAAACCGCAGAATCTGAAAGAACCCAAAATTATACCCACCCTTTCGCTCCATCAAAGTCAATATGGACTTGGGTTGGGCATTTAACTGGCTGAAAAGTAATTTTCATCGCCTTCGCTTTACAGTTGGCTGAGTCCAGTATTTCAAGTTCTGCATAGTATGAGAACGTGTTCTCTTCGACTTTTATCACCTGGATAGAACAAACAACATTTACTCAATGCATCAGTTCTTATTATAACACAATAATTCGTCGTGCAAAGCTTGCTGTTGTCATGGAAGAGTAAATACTAAATTACATACAGTTAATATAATTGGGAGGAAAAGAAGGTGCACTGCACTGAAAACAAATCGATCGTTCACTCAGAAACATTTCTTTTCAGGCCTAGCTACCAGGAATTCTTTGCTTAGCACCAGGCTTCCAGTCCAAGCCTCTCCGAGTCCGCATTAAGGTCAGCTTAGCTTCGCGTTCATCTTCCTTGGTTTCGAGACGCACATGGTGATCACGTGCTAGTCTGTTGCTGCCTCAGGGTTAGTGAGTTGTGTTACCCAAGAGAATTATACAGTTTCATCACGCGATACGTTCTCGCCCAATAGAAAACTGCCTTCAGTTGTGGCGTATATCAATACATTGTATTATCTATGGTCGATTTACCTTGAGCACTTCACAGTTTTTGTCGAATTCACGCACGGTGAAGGTCTGTACTGAGAACAGACCAAATTTATCAACCGGGTCAACACGTCCAACAACTTTAACGCTTTCATTTCCAAGGGGGACTTCTTCTCGATTTATAACTTGAGTTAAGTCATTCGACGAAATCCACATCCAGGAATTTGATTTTAGTTCGTTCCAGTCCTTTTCACGGAGGTGAAATGTTACTATGTGGGCGTCTTGGTCATATCGTAAGCTGTTGTAAATTACTGAAAAGGTCGGTTCGGCGGATTCAGCCAAACCCAAAAGCCACTTGCAATTGAAAAAAAATCAAAAACAACAAAATGCATCAAACAAATTGAATTAAAGAATCATATATCATTTTGTAACTGTGTGATTTCAAGGCTAAAGAAAAAGTTTACATGTCATGAGCTCATGATCAGTGACCTGTGCTGATTTACAACTTATGCGCAACCTAAGCAGTAGTCGAGCTTGAGTAATAATGACGTTCTCATTAAGTTTTGGCATGTACTACACAAAATCTATAGTCAGTTCCTGTTCAGCGTTTGGTTTCAACTTTAAGAGACGGTCTCTGTAAAAGCGGTCTGATCGATCTGGCTTGAAAAATAGACTTCGCTCATTTCTTGTGTGTTGCAAGACTTTCATGTACTTATACTAAAACCACAATCCGCTTGACCAGATCATTTATTTTTTCGAGTTTTTAAGGATTTTCGATTCACCCGAACGAGCGCTCGTAACGACCAATGTCAGCGCTTAAATTTACCACAACTTTCAAGATAAATTAAACAAAAACGAATAACTTCTGTACCAAACAAACACCACAGCCAGTTATATTATGTCTTTTGACATTTTGACATTTTCTTTTGTCTCTACTTTTCAGGTGCATTGGTTAAATTCAAATAGACCGCCTCCCTTTTTCAAAAATAAGGTTTGAATCTGATCCGTTTTCATCTAGGTGTGTGATAGGGGTGTCGTTAATGTCTTGCTGCTGGCTTGATTCGAACTCAATGTTCATGAAAGTCAGTGTTATAAACTCGAAAAAAATAAATGATCCAGTGAAGCGGATTGTGGTTTTAGTATAAGTACATGAAATTCTTGCAACACACAAGAAATAAGCGAAATCTATTTTTCAAGCCAGATCGACCAGACCGCTTTTACAGAGACCATATCTTAACACTCTTAAACATATCATTTTTAACTATGGTACAGAACCATTAGAATTCACTTTACTTACATGTAATTTTGCCTGTTTCAAAACGTTTTGGTCCACAATGCATATCGTTGGTACGGGGGTTCCTTTGAACCAAGAGGCGATCGATATCTTAATGTTTGCTTGGATTTCAACTATAGGCTCTAAAAGCAAGGAAAGTAAATAAAGGAAATTACCTGACTGTATTTGAAAGTTAATAACCATTAAAAGTAAACAAAAACATCTCTGTATCGATCTTAAATTTTTACAATGTTGACATTTATTTTTTTCCAGTTCAAACAACTCCGTATCAATAGCCAATACTTTTAAGGTTGTACAATGTTTCATAAATAAGCATAAAGAGATACTGGTCAGGAATCAGGAATCTCACTGTATTATCAGTTAAATGTTCGGCGATTTTTCAACTACCAGTTAAAAGTTTAGCCCATTTCTCGGCTATCAGTAAATTTTGCATTTCTAAGATTTCAGCCTTGAGTTATAAAACGTGTCACTTCTCAGCTGACGGTTAAAATCTTGATTTGACCAATTCTGAGCTATCGGATACACCCCATCCAGACCCTTCATAATTTTTTTTTTACTTGAGAATTATCATACATAATAACACCTGCAAAAGCCGCATCTGATTATTAACCCTGTATAGTGTAACGATGTTTAGATTTCTGTCACTTATTATTCATTTTTTCCTTCTCATTTGTATCAAATTTAAGATATTTAGTTGACGTGTGAATGGATTGTTCGACTTTCTCAATTATTGCACCTTACCTCGTTTGCTCCCAACGGATGCTCTTAACAAATTCCAAGAGAGACCAAACTTTCTGTTAAAATCAGCAGGAAGCACACTTTCAAGAAGGTCAAATATCTGAGTAGCTAAATGATAAAACAACAACGTAAACTTGTAAGCTTCATCGATCTAGTGGTGTCGGCAACTGTTTTTAGTTGGTCATAAATTTATTAAATATTATCCCTCACGAGGAGATGTTTCTTTAAGGCTGTTTTGCTACCCACGATTTCCATTAATTCGTGTTTATTCGTGCAACTCGTAGAAATTCTGAGCCATGTTACTTATTCTCTCATGTGACTTTTAGTAGTAAAACTAAAAAAAATATACCCCTTTGAACTGCCTAGGAAAATCTCTTGTTTATTTTATTACGTTGGTGTAAACACAGCTTTTAAGTTCCATCCCCTAGTTTACTGGTTTTAATCGTTTAAAAAATCAACATTTAACCTCCTCCTTTGAAAAGTGGTTGAATCTGATGAATAATTCGAAGGAAGGTGAGTGGCGAGGACAAGGTGGCACCAAAATTCTGATGTGCTTGCTGATCGAGTAGATTAAAGCACCGCTCAGCAAGCTGAAGTAAGGCTTGTACAACGTCAGTGGTTTTATCTGTGATTGTAAATGTGAAAATTACAGGACATTTAGTTAACTACTCAGAAAGTCAAAATAATAACGTAAGAGATGTTTGTGATATCAAGAATAAAATCGGTCAAGAATAAAATCTTGACCGAGGTCGTGGGTAAGCTCACGATACGCCCATATAGATTAGCTTAATGTAACTGATTTGTACTCGCTGACATCAATTAATTTTGCTTTTGTACGGCAATGAAAAATTGGGAAACGAGAAAAGAGAAGGTTGAGATCACCGGCAGGTTTCTTTTTAATTTCCAACCGCAAATGTTACCGGTTTAGATGCCGGTATAGATGGGAAAATCTAGACCGAGGTCAATATTGGTTTTAGCCAATCAAATTCGCGAATTAGGCAGTTCCGATATTAGGAACTGATATTTCCTATTAACCAACCTATTGTCAGCATAGTCCTCTTATCATCCGCCTTGACCCAGCAAAGGATCTCTTCTGTATTTTCGATTTTCTTTGGCAGTTTACTGAACCAAAAGAAAGAAAAACTAGGCGTAAAAGTGGTTAAAAGGTAAGTGTAAGAGGTGTAAGGTGAGTGCAGGAGTTTGATCAAGCAAATGACGATGATTACTATGGGTGCGTTTCTTTAGGATGATCTGGGTCAGGATCAATGATCCAGGATCACTCGGATCATGGTGCATCATAGGAGCCGATGAATCCTTGCCCAGAGTGGATTCATCGGTTCCTTTGATGCACCAGGATCCTAGTGTCTGCCTGCCTGATTGATTCATTGATTGACTGATTGATTGATATCGATTGATCGATCGATCGATCATCCATGGATGGACGGACGGACGGACGGACGGACGGACGGACGGACGGACGGACGGACGGACGGACGGACGGACGGACGGACGGATGGATGGATGGATTGATTGATTGATTGATTGATTGATTGATTGATTGACTAGTTGTGAGTCTTCCAATTGTTTAGGCTGTGAAGCGTTTTAAGCCTATTCCTAACAAGCCTGGTGCCTAACTTGGGTTTCTGCAGAACGAAGTGGCCAGAACCATTGCTACTCCCCCTGGATGAGATGCCGGCCCATCGCAGGTTACTCCCCAGCGTTCTGTCAGGTTGCCCCGACAATTCGCCGGTACCCATTTATACTCCTGGGTGGAGAGAGGCACTGTGAGTGTAAAGAGTTTTATCCAAGAACAAACACAGTCACCAAGTCAGGCTTCAATTTAAAGATAACGTGTGACATAAATGCTCAAACAGTCTTTGCCACGCATGGTATACCGATCGAAGAACTGCATTAAATATATCTTTAGAGTTACAATAACATACTTGCTTCCTAACTCAAGATCAACAGCCAGCTTCAAACCAAGAACTGTTGGCAGGAGTTGTAAGGGAACACCGATGCATTTCTTGTAATATTCCTCTATGTTTTCACACCAAGTACTCCATAAAATGCTTGATGTAAACAAGATCGAAGTGTTTGGCCTGAATATAAAAGACGATATTTCATTCGGTAATGATTTGGAAAAGCTCAGATCTAGAAAAGCCAACAATCATAGTCATAGTGGTTATAGACCGGTTCTAACTTAATTATCGAAAGTAATTCGCATTTGCTTTGGTTTTGCATTACTGCGCTAGGTGAACTCGCGCCACTTTCTCGACCAATCAGAAGTAAAACTAAAACCATTCACGACTCGCTCAAACACGTAAAATATAAATATAGAATTCTATTTGCTACGTTTATCGCATGAAATTCTCTCTAGATATGTAATAAACAGGGAGATGCCTATAACCAGGGTACTTATAAGCATGGGGAGGGGGGGGGGGGGGGGGGTGGGAGTGAGAACCGGAACTTATATAAGTGAGGTTGGCCATACTCGTAGTCTTGTGAACATTTGCTCAAACCCGGTATTTGTTTCTCAGATTTAATAGAATAAGAACAATAAATTGCAAAAAGAAATTGACAAACAGGAATTGTTAACGTACACTTTTAGTCTTGGGGCACAGCAGATGAGAACATTCAGGAAGCCAATATGATCGCTGACGTTACTTGTGTCGATGACGTCAAACAGCAGTTCTGGAGGGAAGCCACTTGTACACAGTCCAAGTCCATCGCCAGTCCACATAGTAGCCTAGCAACAGAGATATCACCATGACTATTCAAACACAGTGAGTGATATGAACCCAGACTATCTATAGCACGCGTAGTGTGGTCGTCATGCGGAAAGAAGGATGACTTGCAAGTGTTTTTCACAAGAACACTTGCATGTGGTGGTAATTTAATTACTCAAACACTGCACTAAAATTTCCTTAACTACAACTTTTGAGTTGCTCTTTGCTGTGATTGGCTAATATGAGTGATTGTCAACAAACATTTTATGTTCTAAGGATCTTTGACCGTGTTTTGATCGTTCATTTTTAAAGAAAATGGCAATCATCTCTCCACCCGACCCTGATTATTTTGTTTCATGCATTGTTCGATATAGTTTTAGTTCAGTACCGTTTTGTTTCCTTATTTTCTTCGCTGTATGTAGGTCACGAACCTTGAAAAATGCTGGGTAGTTTTTCTTTTGCTGCTGGAAACGTTTCACCATCAATGTTAGATTTTCCTTACAAGCGGCTGTCAGCGTTTTGCATCGCATGAGGTCTTGCCTTAAAAATAAATAAATTAATAATCAGAATGATATAATCTTAATTAGTCAGTGGGCAAGCGAAAGCCCAAACAGACAAAGATTATCAAGGAGAAAAACAGTTTTTAAGATTAGAATAGCTACCGGTCAGTAGTAATTCCCAGTTCGAGAAGTCTGGACAAAAATCTCTATATCTACAGGACTAAATGTAATTTTTGGTACTTTTTTCGATCTCCTCATCAGCAGAAGTTAAAGACAACTGCTAAATTCTCAGACATTCGGGAAAAGGAAAGGAAGGAAAGGGAAGATAAATAATATAACGACGTTTTGCTTTTTTCGAGTTTCGACGTTTCATGGACCATGGCCCTAGTTTCAGAAAAAAAACTACTACGGATCACCTCATTCTCGTCCCCATAGCACTTTTCGCTTCTCTCAGCCGGCGGCGCGTTTGCACGAGAAATGAAGGGCTCTGGAGACAAAGGATTTTCAGTCCTAGATTCTGGGACTTCCGGTCTTCATGTATGCAGTGGTGATGTTTCTATATACTGTATGGGAGAGTCATGGCGTTTTTTACTTCCGCTTAAGATTTCTTTGTTTCAAACAGCCAATAAAAAAAATCGAATTAATTGAAAGCTCCCACGTCCAGAGCCCTTCGTTTCTCGTGCCAAGGCCTCGCCGGTTAAAGGGACACTGTCACGAGCATAACTTCAAACAAATGCAACAGCCCCAAAACAAGTTGATACCATTGGAAACCTATTAACAGTGGTCAAGTATTCTTAAAATTGCTTTATCAGTGTACTGAAGCTAAATATCGGGAGCTTTTGATCTCAACTTGAATAACAGGCAGTCGAAAACTGCAGGTTGATGCTGGTGGTGCACCGTGGTGGTATGGAGATTGAATGCATTCAATTTATCGTTTAAAAAGTTTAAAAAAGAGCTTATCAGAGTCGATAAAATAAGCTCAAACCAAACTTGAAAACAGCGATAAAATTTTATTCACCCCGCGCGCCATTTTAGAAGCTCACAAAACACGAAGACTTCCTAGAAAACATAAACTTAACAAGACCTCAAATACTTTGACAACTGGTAGGTTTTAAATTCTGTACAACTGAAAATTACATCAATTCGATTGCACAGTTTCAGAAAAGCGGTAATTCGAGATGATAAAAATATTTGCAAATCACAGCAGCATAAAACAGCACGAAATCCCTACACAATCTACAGAATTTCTAAACTAATACTAAATTGACACAAGCAATGCTTGCCACACTTTCCATTACTTTTACTATTAATAAAAATACTCCGTTATATTTTCTGAAGGAATGTAGTAATTATCGATTGAAACCTTCAAAACAAAACAGCTTCAACAAAGACGAAAGTCGCCGTGAAAGAATGCGTATCAGATAACAATCAAGTCTGTCTCAAATCTAAAGACGTTCGCTTCGAAAGCCTAAAAATCCTAACTTACGCTGAACAAACAAACAAAAAACAATTGAAAGAAACTTTGCTTCAATTTAATTTCCTTTATTAAGATTGAGCAAAGAATTTTTCGAAAAGCGACAAAACATCAAAATGGAAATCGACAAGCAAGCGTGTTCAAATTTGCATATAACTTAGGTTAAATTTCCTGTAAGATTAATAAGGATGTTTTGAATAGCGACAAAATATCAAAATGGAATTCTACATTGCAAGCGTGTTCAAGTTTGCATATTAGCTTAACTTATATGTAAATATTTACAGTATTCACGCTAAAGCAAAAGTTTCAATTGATTTTAGCAGATAGCTTTTGCCGTCAAATGTTTCACTTGATAGCTTACCGATCCTTCCAAAAATTTCATCCAAATTGGTAGCAATACTGAAGTCTTAAAAAGCAGAAGAGGTGAATATTTTTCGTGTTGAGAAGGAAAAACAACATGGCCATTGACGATCGATATCGTTGAAATCGGTCCGAACTCGAGGAAAGACTACTGCCGAGGAATCAACTCGAGGTCCATCGAAATTGAATTGATTGATCAAAACGATAAATCGATTGCATTATTCGCGATCTTATTGGCTCCCGAAGCTTCTATTGTTACATTACAACATGATCGCATAGTAGATGCCGGTATCTAAGATACGGCATCAACAAAAAGTCAGCCTGACCTTTTCAAGTTCTGTCCTTGTGGTTTGGAAAACTTGATGAAAACTATTTACGGTCACCTTCTTCTTTAAACAATTTGCTAGACATCCTTCCCTTTCAGTTCTAGGAGCATTTCCTGCATGGTTGAAACTACTAAGTCGTAATTTTGGTGCCATTTTACTAAAAAAAGCCAAAAAATGTCCGTGACAGTGCTCCATTAAGAGAAGCGAAAAGGGCTATGGGACGAGAATGGACTCACCTTTCAAATGGAAGATAACCTTCGAACGCACAAGAATCATAGTGCTGCTTCCAGTTGTGAACAAATGGGCGAATTAAGGTTGGATTTGTTTTACCAGACTCATCACCCGTGGATCCCTCGTTGAACCAATGCTTTATTTCCACGTAAAATGGATTCGCTGTCGTCTGTGACAAAATATCCGTCTCTTCATTAATCGCCATCATCATTTGTGTTAGTACCCGTAAACACTGTCTATCGACATCGAAGTTTCTATTTTTGTCGATAAGTCTGTTTCTGTCTTCTTTGACCTTGTTTACCTCAAGATCGAGATCCAACCAGTCTCTCCAAATATCGCAACATTCCCGGAGAACAGCGTTGTTTTGAAACTTCAAAATACTCTCGTTGCTTTCAAAATTCTTCGCCAGCAATGTTGAAAGGATTTTCCGCAGTCGATCAAAATGAGATCTGGAGAGCGCTAGGTTGTACCAGATATTCCATAAGAAGTCTATATCGGTTTGGATATCGGGATTTATCACACTGGCGACTTCGAGAAGTACAGCATTGCGTGCGACCACTGACGGATCATAGTCGTTTAAATGGAAATTTAAACTCTTAGGGCGCTCGTCGGATTTTCTCAGAGATAGTTCTGACACAGTGCACAATATATTCCTCACATCGCCACAAGCTAACAGCAACAAATCCAAATTTTGTTCTTTTGAGGTGCTCAACAACTCTGTCACATCCCGAGCTCTTGTGTTCCCCATAGCGTAAGTGTAAAGACCCTTAGGATAAAGAATCATCCCAGCTGGATTATGAAAACTCAGAACAGGAACACCTTGGCTGTCGTATTTTGCCATGTTGGTGTGTATTCGATGCAGCTAAATCTGAGAAAAAAGAATCAAATGTTTGCCAACGCAAAAATTACAATTTGTAATTCTGAGAACCGGGAATTCCCAGAATATCGTCCGTGAGAGATCTGGGTTCTTGCAACACTTCCGTTTGGCATTTACCTCGAGCCCAGTGTCTGTCGGCTTCCATGGTCGGGAGTAGGTCTCTGGGACGAACTCTATTAAAGTATATAATGAAAACAAACATTTTTTTCTCTCTGTTTTTCTCTCAGTGAGTGGAAAAAAATGTCAACTTTATTCTTATGTAACAGTTAGTGGACATAGGTGTCTATTTGTTGTCATTTAGCCAACTGCAGGACCTGCAAAAATAAATTAAAATATATCTATGATCACAAAAGGTGCTTTATGGTGTGCGTCCTTGAAGCCATAAGAAAGAAATGATTGTGTGACAATTGCAATAGGGGATGATAGAACAGCACAGCTCTTGGTTAAGTCTTCATTTGAGCCTATAAGGCTGGAGTCCATCCAGGTTTCCACAGTCTTAAGCAGTTGGTGGTTTGGCTGGGGTGGTGGTTAAGAGGAAATTTTAGAATAAATTATTGTAGGAACCAAGAGAGAAAGAGTTATATCTTTTCCATCTGAGACCAATATAGGTAAACATTAAAGTATATCAACAAGCGAAGTGAAGTTTTCCAAGTAAGAACTGGTGTTTAACCGGCTTTATATCATGCCCTTTCAAGGTTCAGTGTGGTTCACAATTTTTTCACATACCATTACTGTCTAAAGAAATTCTCATAAACAGTTGCACGCCCTGTTGAGATTAGGTTTACAACCTAGTCAGTTATGTGCAATATGGAAGTTTTCTATTTCCTTTATTACAACAAATACTCTACATAATCAATGTCCGATAATTTTCAATATAAATAATATTCCTGCGTATCAGCTTATAACAGCCGGCGTTGCACACAGATGCAGTCGCCGGGATGTATTTACGCTTAGAAAAGCACCAGAATTTACCAAAAATCGGAGTTGTATAAAAAACATATCAGACAATTTCCAGCTCCTCGATCGAAGAAAATACTATTAAAAAACCGAGTAAAAAATAGGTGAATACCAAAATCTAAAGCTAGTTTTTACCTACCTTGAAAACAAAACGTGAAATTGCATTATAAGTCGCGGTCTAAGGCCAAGATACTGCAAAACACAAACAAACGAACGTCAAAAATCTCGGCAAAATGGCCGCTTAAGTTCATAAGCAACTTCCGGAAATACGTCTGAGTTCGAAGGCTATTGTATTGAAACAGCCAATCAAAAAAGTTCTAATTAATTCGGATAATTCCATTTCCCCAGAGTTTACCCGGCGACAAAACCGCTGACCGTGGAGCCTGTGGACTCTGGGAACGAGATAGTAAACGGCAACGGTTTCACAGTTATGCGCATGCGCGCCGTGACGGCTTCCAGAATAAATCAAACGGGTCAACACTAAATTCGAAGTAGCCATCGTCTGTTAAATCCAAATGAATCTCCCGTTAAATGTTGTCATCCGTCGTTCCGCTTAGACAAATTGAAGTCAGCTATTTCTCAAGTAACCTTGAGTGTTGTTTTGTTGACCGATAAACTAAAAGGCGTTTAGGCAACGGAAAAGCCATTTAATATATGAAGGTCTCGGAAGCGAAGTCGTGGTTGACCGGCAACAGGACATTCTCAACAGTCTTTGGATATCCAAAAGCTTAAAACCTCACCTCATTTAATTTAAATAGTGCCCCTGATTATTAGGCTTTATGGCCAGCTAGAAAACCAGACACTTAAATAAAGTTATTATTATTATTATTATTATTATTATTATTATTATTATTATTATTATTATTATTATTATTATTATTATTACAAGTGAAACCGGTAAAAACAATATATAATTATATATCCCATAGAAAACTGGTAAATGTGAAAATAGATTAGTGTGTATCAATCAGATCAATCTGCAGCTTACTTTCATAAGCAAATGCCTACATTGTGCAGTTCCAGAAAATATCCATACCCACCCCAAGGATAAAGGTTAAGTCTGCATAAGAGCCTAGTGGCCCATCAGGCCAGAGCTTATCCCGGCTTCCGTAGCATGAAGCGACTAGGAGTATTTCTACTCCCCCCTGGATGGGATGCTAGTCCATCCTAGGGTTACCCCCAGCAGTAAATTCGCCGCTACCCATTTATACACCTGGGTGGAGAGAAGCACTATGAGAGTAAAGTGTCTTGCCCAAGAACACAACGCAATGCCCTGGCCAGGGCTCGAACCCGGACCGTTGATCCGTAGTCCAGCACACTAACCATTAGGCCACCGCGCCTCCCACGAGGATGGTCATTGGAAATTCTGAGGGGGATGGGGGTCTCAATAGCACAAATTTTTAAAAGAAAGTATGAAGCTGAACTGGAAATTCCAGGGGGTGGGAGGGTCCAAACCAAAGAACCATCCTTGGGGGAGGTATGGATATTTTTTGGAACCATACCCTGTGGAACCAAGCCTGTGCTGCAAAAAAAACTTGACACATTAACTTAACCTGGAGTAAAATTTATTGTCTGCGATAATAATTATGTAAATTCTCTGTTAGTTCCTTATTTTTACATGTTTTTATTGAAATAATTTTTTTTGTCATGAACCCCAGAATGGTTTTAAAACTTACATGTAATTAAGTGTCAGTATTTACATGTAGCCTTATTGGGTTCTGGGATGTTCATATTATATAAATAGCTATAAATGTCACTTTCAGGTTTAAACTGGCAACATGTGGGAATCAATCATGTGACAATTTTATTGCATTGACACAATGTGTATTTTTGAGTTCATTTTGACTAACAGGAATGCCCTCACCTGTAAAAAGAAACAAAGCAAACAAAAACTATTTATCTTGATGAAATTGCTATTTTCCAGCATGCAGACTCAGTATATTAAAATTAAATGGCCTTTTCAGTGTGTGAAAAAAAACTGGCTGCTTTTATGTTGGGCTAGTGGATCCTGGGATGTTCATATTATATAAATAGCTATAAATGTCACTTTCAGGTTTAAACTGGCAACATGTGGGAATCAATCATGTGACAATTTTATTGCATTGACACAATGTGTATTTTTGAGTTCATTTTGACTAACAGGAATGCCCTCACCTGTAAAAAGAAACAAAGCAAACAAAAACTATTTATCTTGATGAAATTGCTATTTTCCAGCATGCAGACTCAGTATATTAAAATTAAATGGCCTTTTCAGTGTGTGAAAAAAAACTGGCTGCTTTTATGTTGGGCTAGTGGATCCAATAATTTTTTCCACTTGCTAGATAGCCAAATGAAAATTATGGATTTTTATTTTTTGTTGTAGTTGTTTCGAAAGAAACATGGGACTTTGGGTAAGCTTATAATGGGTTAACCTTACCCAGTCTACCTGGGTCAGGCAAGGAAAAAATCAAGTTTCTTTGCACCCCTCCTTTCATTAATCATTACAGAAAAATGTCAGATTATTTTTATGTTTAAAACTGTTTTGGACCCTAAAGCTGAATTTTTTTAATCTGTTCATTTCAAAACATTATGTCACAGAAACCTATGTTTGGTTTTCTTGTAGAGCAAGTTGCCAACAAAAACTAAGCTGGAGTTTATTTAAATCAAATTTACAGCTACCACTTGGCTAATTCCCATATGAGTTAAAAAAAAAAAAAAACTTGGGCCTTGACAAAGTGCGAGCCAACAGGTCATGAGAGCCATTCCACTATATATAAATAGCACATTGGTTAGCCTAAAAAGCTCCCTGGATAGCCTAAGCAGTACTCCAGTTAGCCTGAGTATAGTTAGCTGAGGTGGCTTGAGATTATGCTAATGATTGGACTTACGTATTTCTGGCTTGTATGGCACTTATGTGTCATGAAACATGCAAGCCATTCCAGTTAGCCTGCATAAGATTGCGGTTGGCCTACATAGTACTCCGGTTAGCCCTAAAAGCACTTTGGTTGCCAAACGGTACATCATGTTGCTTGCAGTTAGCTTTATATTGGAATTAGGGTTTTCTGGCTTGCTTAAGTTTAAGGCCTCATTAATTTTTACATTGCTACTTTAAAATGCTACTGAAGGTCATACAACAACTGAAAATACAGGCCTTAAGAAAATGTCAAACAGATTTTTTATAAAGTAGACAAATGTCTGGTCAAAAAGCAGATCTTAAATGCCTCAGGTAATGAATGTGTGTAGAGAGAAGGATGGGAATTGCTAGAACTGACTGTCACATAACTATGTGCAAAACTAAGAGATTGACAACTACCTGAACTTGTTATAATCCATCGTTTAACTCAACAGTAATCCAGAATGTCCTCAGTTCTGAATTCTGTAAATCCTGTCAAAACATTAGGCATTCTATTAGTCCCAAAAATTACCTGTAGACCACAAAATGCAAAAGAAACGGAAATCTATGTTTACCAA